>CM059838.1:8645553-9245553 GCA_030444775.1 Atalantia buxifolia
ACCTTCAATCAAGTTGGAACTATCTTGGCTTGTTCCTGCGATCTACTTCAAATAAATGCATGTGATTAAATTAACATATGTTGATATTCAATCAAAGTTTTAACTATAATAAAGCAAACTTCATATGGATTTATTGAAAAATTAAACTTTACATTAGCAAAATCTTGACAAATGAAGCATGAATTTCCAATTGTGAATTTGCAACCAATTTCATTTCATGACACATCTAATCCTAAGTCAACAATTTTGGCTCTCCATCTTCGCCCATCTTCGCCCATCTTCGCTTCGGTCGGTCGCCATTTTGAAATTGACCATAACTGTTCCCTTTTAATTTTTTGAACAACGCCTGTCACTATCATAATTCACGAGCGAGCATATAATTTTAAAAATTCACAAAAACTAACAGCTACATCCCAATCAAAAGGAAAGTCAGAACCTAAATCCAGTTGATCTAAAAGACTAAGAACATGTCAATAAACTCTCATTGTCATGAAGCTTCCTCTCTGATTTGTCTCATTTACATAATTGTTTAATAATTAAGATAATTAAGACCTTTCTCCTGATAAACAAACCAATTACATTTCACTAACTTGTATATAAAGAGCATGGCTTAAAGAGTTCATAACATCATTACTTAAAAATGAATGCCAATTCATTTTTTCTCATTTTCTTCTTGATTCATGGGCTGCTTCTTTCACATAATACTTACATGATCAAAGCCACTGGAATTGTTTCCAAGTCGTCTTTGAATGAAATATCTTCACAAGTTATTAATTTTCATAAGTTGAAGACGGTGTCACATAGGTCGCTAAGAGTACAAAATATACGACCATCTTCACCGATGAGAAATAATCCTCCTCACTGGTATCGTACTCCTCCGCCATCAAAACGATCACCCCCACCACGACGGCCACCGCCACCGCCACCACCACTGAATTCATATTAGTATCTCCAACTCTACAACTATAAGACATTAGTATGCAAATTGCTTCGATGGTTTGTCTTCCGATATTTTTTTTTAATTATGTATGATGTGTAAATTTTCGTTATAATGAAATATTTTAAATTACTGCTTGAAACATCTATTATTACGAGGCCAACTCTCTTTAAAGATCTTGGGTTTCTCCTGGTTATATAGGTTCTTGTATTTTGTTTATGTCTTGGCTTTGGTTATTTGCCTTCCGTACCTTCGCACTATATAAGTTTTTCCGAGCGGATTGTGCTCTCTTTTTTCCTTTTTTGCTGCCTATTTAGTTTTTTTCTTCATAAATTTTCAAGCCTAGTATTAAAAAAAGGGGTAAGATGTGGCTGACTACTTGATTGAAATAAGATGATTTTTTCTAAATTTATTTGCAGAACAAAATTGAAACTATGGTTAGAAGCTATAATAAAGTCATAATGATCACCATATCAAAATTAATGTTAAGCTTGTAATATATTCCAATAGTTGATCAATTAGAAGATTTAAGAAAAGTCATATATCGTAGTTCTACTCGAAGTATTTTGCAACTAATATGATTGTCTAGCAAGTGAATGATCAAGGGAGAGGATCGTTGGTAATTCTACTGTTTTTTTTTGTGCTGATCATCAACAAGTTGTTAATGGAAATCTTGGGCCTACGTTTTTAATTAATTAATATATACTTTAGAAAGTATCTTTTTGCTTATAATAGAACGATACACTAAGGTGAAGCTAAATGACTTTAACAGGCATCTTTAATGCTGCTTACGTTTCGTTTGATATAGCTCTCAAATAATTGTTGCTTACGGTTAAGATAACTGTATCCTCATAATTTTTTGTTGAAAGTTATATAATGCTGAAAATGAGGAGATCATACACGAAATGATTTCGGGAGTTTATTTTATCTATCGCAATTGCTTATGGTTAAGGTAATTTTATCCTCATAATTTTTTGTTGAAAGTTATGCAAATATTGTTAATTATGTTGAATATTAAATTGTATGAGGGTATGTTTGAGAACTTAAATTTATACGAGTCATTTAGACCTTGGACTATAAAATAAAGTTTTTTTTTTTTGGTTAAGATCAAATGTAAATAAGTAGTATTGAAAGAAAAAAACGGCCACACAATATAAATATTTAAAAACAAGTCATATTTAGACTTCAGGGAAAAAGCCCCTTAACATAAAATATTAAGGGGGAAATAATAAACAATTCCCCTTAAAAGCGTCATAGAAGTTGAAACCAAGACGCAAATCATTTTAAAATAAAAAATTTAAATACAATTACGTAACATTTGACCTTTTGTATAAATTTAAAATTTAAGGATAATTAAATGAAAAAAATAACACTAAAGAATATGCAATATACATGTATGTGTTATATATATATATAGTCGTTTTCTAGTGTGGGCACCCTTATTTTTTTCATAAGGACATACTGTTAGACTGTGGAGCTTAATAGAGTTAGTGCTGACACACTGTTAAACCACACGGTTTTATAATACATTGAAAAATAACTTTTTTAAACCACATTATTTATCAGTCTATCTGCATTAAAAAATATGAGGGTGTCCGTACCTGAGAATAATTATATATATATATAAAGTAATTTTCCAATCCTAAAAGTCTAAAAAAGATATAATAAAAACTGTCTTATCCCATGAAACTTCAATTTGCGTTGAAGATGAAGAAAATAATTTTTTTAAAAATTATCTTATAACTTAATTCCCACTTTCGTTAAAATAAATAAGAGATAAAAAATACTCATGATAATTAATTAGATTTTAACATAAGTATTTATACATAAAGAATATTATTAAAGTTGTGTTATTTTTATGCTCATGAATCGATAAGAGTGGAATTTCTATTTTCTATATTGTTTCTGAAAAATTATCATATACATACTAAATACAAAACTGATTACTAGACATTGGGCTTGGGGGCTAATATCTATTCCTATTTTAATCTATTCTGATTCTCATTTAATAAAAACACACCATTAGTTGTCCATCTTCAACACATCCATTTCGGTCGTACAAAAAAATTTAGGATTTCTATTATTATTCTAAATATTTTCCTTCCGTTCAATTATTCAAAGTCAATTTTTCAACAACAATACATGTGACAATATCTTTAAAACTTAAAAGCATTCGGAAGACTGGCTCAGCTCCCAACTACTACATCCCAAACAGAAAGAAAGTCAAAACCTATATCCATGTTATTAATCTTAAAGGCAAAAAACATGTCAAAGTCTCATTATCATGAAGCTTCCTTTCAAATTCCTCTCGTATATATTTGTTTTTGATTATATATAAACATATATGTTGAGCATACATGGCTAAAGAGTTCACATCAGGCATTGCTTAAAAATGAATGGCATTTCATATGTTCTTATTTTTCTTCTTGATTCATGGGTTGCATGGCAAAAGCCACTGATCAATTTGTTTCAAAGTTCCCTTTGAATGAAATATCTTCACATGTTATTAGTTATCATATGTTGAAAGTGGTGCCCCAAAGGTCCCTAAGAGTAAAATTTTCACGACCAACTCGGCCGAAGAGAAATAATCCTCCTCGTTGGTATCGTCCTCCGCCAATAATCCTCCTCGTTGACAACTAACACCATAAGATATAAGCAATGAAATTGCTTATAGGGATTATCTTCCATTTTCAATTTTTTTTTAATATATGATGTTAAAATTATCCTTATAATGATGTATTGTAATTAAATTATGCATGTTATTGCCTGAAACATCTATTATTGCGAGACAATCAGATCGCGGAATATGCTTTAGCTAATTATCTGGTACTCTTTTATTATGTTAATACATTTTCACTCCTAGTCGGATTAAAAAAAAAAACAGAAAATTACCTGAAACAACTACTTGATTGAAAATCGATCGATAGATATTTATTCTAAAATTTATTTACAGAAAAAAATTGAAACATGTATGATCCGAAACTTGTTAATAGTGTGTGTGTAAATGCGGACATGCTCTTAAGCTGTGGGATTTAATAGGCTTAGTTTTGAATAAACTATAAAGTCTTGCGGTTTAATAGTATTAAACAATAATTTTTTTAGATCGCACGGGTTAAAAGCATGTTCGCATAAAAAAAAAATGAGGGTGTCCGTATATCAAAATGTAAAGAATGTTATATCTTCCAATACTTGATCAATTAGAAGATTAAAGAAAAGTTGCATATCATATATATCAAGTTGTCAATGTAATTGTTTCTTAAAATATATAAGGTTAAGATTTTAATAGTTTAGAAGGAAATTATTATCCTAATTAACCACATGTTTCGATGTCATACCTTTTAGTCAAAATCTTGGCAGCCACAATTGGGAATATTGTCGGCCAAAATCTCCCAATGGTAAAATCTTTGAAAAAAAGAAGTTGGTGAAATAAAAAAAAAATGTTTATAGGGTCATATGAAACTATACACCAAGGTGAAGCAACATGCACTTTCACAGGATCATCTCATTCGACTCAGCTTTTGTTTGGTATAATTCTCTATCAGCTTTGACTTACACAGTTGAGGTGATTTTACTGAAAAACCTACGTTATCGGCGATATCACGAGTTAACTATTATTAATTAAGGTAGTTGCTATATTGGAGATGCTCCAACGTAGAAGCAGCTTCGGGAATTGTTAGATGCATGTAGTTAAATTTAAAACAATTCTAAAATCGTGCATCCAACAATTTCGGGAGCTGCTCCACATTGGAGATGCTCCAACATAACTGAACCTATTAATTAATATAAACAGTATAAATAGTCTATAATAAACCATACCCCCTAATAAGTGACATCGAAGCTGAAATTATACATGAAAGCATATGCAAAAAAGAAATAGAAATATTGCTATGTAGAAGTAACTGAAACCATTTCACAAAGGGTACGTAGAATCCATTCGAAGTAGCATCCCACCAATGTAAATCAACAAATAGGGAAACCAAGTTAAATTTGGCTATCATATCAAACACGATTAATTTCTTTTTTCATACCGACCATTTTCATGTCACAGCACTTTTGACTTAAAAATAATATAATTCCACAAAAGCCTAAAGATATTGGAACACCTGGACTTTTTTAATTTCAAATTAATTTTTTGTTTGGATAGTGCCTTTAATTAAGAAAATCAAACAACTTCAAAAAAATTAAGAAAATCAAACAAATAATAATAATGGCAAGTCAACAATTAGGCATGGTAATGGCACCGCTTGCTGTGGGTTTACCAATACTAAACTTGCACTTACACAAAATTTAAATTATCAAATTCACCAGTTACCCCCCTGTGAGTTTTAATTTAAAAAAAAAAAACCCACCTGCTGCGGTTTTGAAAATTACCTGCAATGGTATTTGACAAATTTTTTGCGGGTTCCCACATTTAAAATCACAAATGTTCAATACATAAATTTATAAAAATAACCTAAAATATTAAAATTATACATAAAATATTCAATTCTAGATTTAATCAATGTAAATGAAAAATTAAAATTTCAACATCAATGCAACAATTATTCAAATTTAAGTATGAAATACACAAGTCCATCAAAACTCAAAAGTGTTTTCAAGTAATTAAAAAAAAAACACAAACTAGTTTCCAAAAGTAACAACAGCAGATGCAACAACAACTATAAAATCAGTGCCAGTAGTGTTAACATTTATGTTAACATAATATTGATTTTGATGATAACAAACAAAATAAAGAATGATTAAGTTTGTAAAAGCTCAAATTATTTTTATACTTTTTAAATAAATCATTATTTTCACATTATAAAGGTTTTATATCTAATGGAAAAATGATTTTATGAAATTGGTTGTTTTTCAAGTTTATGGTTTAATTGAAAGAATTTTGAAAACTTTGAAATAAACAAGTATTGCTTGAAATTTTAGAGAAGGATTTATTTGAAACATTTCATAGCATTTTGGGCGATATCATAATTTCATAAAGTTTTGGGATTCACAAAGTATTATTAAGAAATTCTGAAATTGGACTTAATTGTAAATTTTTATAACGTTTTGGGCCATACTAAAGTTTCATAAAGTTTTGGGGTCAAAATATAAATGTAGCAAACAGTGCACTGTACTGTTACTGTGGCAAGCAGCATTCTGGATATGCTAAACGGAATTCCGGTTACGGGCAGAATTCATCCAAATAGAAAGCGGCAATCTGGTTGTGCTAAACGGAATTCCGGTTACGGGGTAGAAAGCTTCTAGAGCATAAACGGCAATCTGGTTGTGCTAAACGGAAATTCGATTACGGGACAGAAAACTTCTAGAGCATAAACGGCAATCCGGATATCGCAAGCGGCATTCCGGATATTCAAAAATTCAAATTTTTGCCTTAACGGTAACATGCAAGCGAAATTCCGGATACTATAAATGGTAATCCGGTTATAAGCAAAAAGTGTATAACGGCTAGTTTTTGAGTTCCAACTATATAAACTCAAATCCAAATCATTTTTCGTAATCTTAGCACGCATAAACAAAAGGCATACAACATACATTGAGCTTCAATTTCGTAAATCATCATTTATTGAATCATCTTTATTCTTCATTTTGTAAATCTACTCTTTAAGAGAGTATTTGATTGTAATCTTTATTTCCTCATAAATTTGTGAGTGTTCAAGTGTGTGAGACACTTGAGTGAAGAGATTGTGAGATAATCTCTTGTTGTAAAGGTTCATTGACACCTTGGAAGTCAGTTGTAAACATTTGAAGCCTTGGAAAGGCTTGGATAGTGAAATCCTCAAGTTTGGGTTGCTTGGAGGCGTGGACGTAGGCGGGGATAGCCGAACCACGTAAAAATCTTTGAGTTTGTTTTCTCCTCCCTTACTCATTTATTATTGTGCCTTTATTGAATTAATTGTTTTCGAATTTATTAAGACATTAGATTGGATTGTTGTGTGTTTTGCTAGGATAATTTTTAAAATACCAATTCAGCCCCCCTCTTGGGTTGCACACTTGCATTTCAATTGGTATCAGAGCAAGGTGCTCTTGTGTAGACTTAATCGTCTAGAATTAAAGATCCATAGCAACCCAAATTAGCTCAACCATCATGGAAGGCCAATCTACCACTAGACCTCCATTTTTCGATGGAAATGATTATCCTTATTGGAAAACTAAGATGAGAATCTTTTTACAAGCCTTAGATTATGAAATATGGGAAATAGTTTGTGATGGTTCATTCATTCTTAGGAAGAATGCTTTAAGTGAGTTGGATAGGAAGAATATGTCTTTAAATTCCAAGGCTATGAATGCTTTATTTTGTGCCTTAGATAAAAAGGAATTTCATAGAGTTTCAAATTGTTCTAATGCTTATGAAATATGGAGAAAACTTGAAGTTGTGTATGAGGAGACTACAAACAAGGAGGAATCGCATGAACTGTCAAATTTGGCACTTATGGCAATTGGAGATGAATCGGATGATGAACTTGATGAGGTAAATGATCTTCCTACTTATGATGAATTACATGATGCTTTTAAAGAATTGCATGATGAGTGGATGAAAATTGGTAAAAAGAATGCATGTCTTAAAAAGAAAATGTGAGAGCTCAAAAATGAAAATGAATCTCTAAGTGCAAAGATTAGTTGTCTAGAATTAGAAAATAAAATATTGCATGATAGCGTTGCATTATCAAATGAGAAATCTAGCACTTCACACAAGCATCTAAAATCACATGTAGATGACTTGAAAAATGAAAATGATGCTTTACAAAAATGTAATGTTTCATTAAATGAAAAGATTAAAGAATTGGATTTAGATAATGAAATGTTACATAATAGGATTGCATCATTTAAATGCAAACAAAGTACTTCATATGAGCATGAGAAATCACATGTTGATGAATTAATAAAAAAAATGAAGTGCTTAAGAAGAAAAGCAATGAGCTAAATCAAATTGTGTTAAAATTTACAAATGAGCAAAAGATGTTGGATAACTTACTTAACACTCAAAAATGTGTGTTTGACAAAGGAGGCATTGACTATAAGCCTAATTTGAAGCAAAAGTATTATAAGAACTACTTTGTGAAGAATACATCTATTAACAATCAAGTTGTATGTCATTATTGTAATCAAGATGGTCATATGAAAAATAGATGTCCAATAAAGAAAAATGCATATTATGGAGTAAAATGTATTTAGGTTCCAAAAGAAACCAAAACTAATATTCAAGGACCCAAGAGTATTTAGGTACCAAAGCACACAACTTGAATATTTGTTTGTAGGTACCACAAACAAGGAATGGTGGAGAGTTCCTTGATGAAAGCTTGTGAGAATAATTATTCGATCATGATATAGGAGAAAAAGATGAGGCAAGATGATTTAATTGTTTTGGTAACAATTCTTGCCATATTAATTTTGTTGAATGAATCATAATAAATGGATAATACCTTGAATTTGTGAAAGTATGGTTGTATGCTTACATGATGGAATTATCATTATGTATAACATTGAGTGCTTTATTATAATGTATGGTTATATATATATATGATCATAGCTTATCAACTCATCATGATGGATTTGTTTGATATTAATGTTTTTGAAGTGTTTAAGCATGATAGATAAAGTGGTGTGTTTGATTTTGATGATTGTATAATGTGTATGCATGATAGATGAGTTATATGTTTGCATTTATATTTCATGCATTAAAAGGCTTATTGAATTGTTTTAAATCACAAAATGATTTAAAATCAATCAATTTTTAAGCCAAAAATAAATTGGTGTGTATAATACAAGTCTAAGAGCTTACCAAAATTCAATAAGAGTTAAAATGATTTCCAAGTATTAACCGGTATACCGCTTCCTATCAACCGAAAAACCGTTTCTCTTATTGATTATTCTCTGGATTAAATCCGGATAACCGAATTCAGCAAACGGAAAGCCGGATTGGCTTTAGTTGCTCTCAGTTGCTCTCAGGTTAAATTTCAGATAACCGGATTGGCAAAATCGGTAAGCCGTTTGAGAGAGTTTTATTTTTGGACAAAAACCGGTCAACCGGTTATTAAATCCGGCAAACCGGATTTGGTTTGGTGCTTACTGGAGCACATTTGGACAACCGGTTATTTCCAATCTGTATGCCGGATTCGTAATCTTCATTTGTTGGACATAACTGGATAATCGGTTAAGCACATCCAGATAGCTGAATTCGTTTGTTTGTAAGCTATTCATCTTTTCTTCTTCATTTTTCACATGTTCTCTCTCTCTCCAAAACCGTGAGTGGCTCTCCTCCATTTCCATTCAATTCTTCTTCATTTCTCACCCATTTTCGTGCCAAGATAAATATCTCAAACCATTACCCATGCATTTAACCTTCATTAAACACTTTCCAATCATTATTTCTTCACTTGTTCTTCATCATTTCATCGTCATCTCTCACGCTTAAATAGTGCTTCTCCATTTCTCTCTCAAATTCCTTCATCTTTCACTCATTTTCTTGTTAAAATCAATCATTCAAGTCATTATTCATCCATTACTCCTTTGATTTTCACTCTCAAAACATTATTTCATCATCTTTCCACAAAAATTCCATATCACAAAAAAAAAAAAAAACCTAGCTTGGACATTTCTCTCTCTACATTTTAAAGCTATCTTCAACTCTATTTTGATTCAATTAACATCATTTATTAGCTTCATTCATCTCTAAAATCTTTTTAATTGATTCAAACTTACCTTTTTTTTTTACTCAATATCTTGAAAATCCGAATTATTTCATCATCTTTCCACAAAAATTCCATATCACAAAAAAAAAAAACCTAGCTTGGACATTTCTCTCTCTACATTTTTAAGCTATCTTCAACTCTATTTTGATTCAATTAACATCATTTATTAGCTTCATTCATCTCTAAAATCTTTTTAATTGATTCAAACTTACCTTTTTTTTTTTACTCAATATCTTGAAAATCCGAATTTGTGCATTTTGGATATTTCAAATTACCACTTTCATAGTGGCTCATCTTATGGATTTTACCTTGGTTCTTTATTAAATTATGCACCTACATTTTTATATGCATTGTTGTTTTTAATTATAGATTGAGGATGATAATTGTTATGTTATAACTCTTTAGTTAATTGCATGCTAAATTTTTTTTTGTTTCTTGATTAATCCTTGAGATGTTCTTTTTTGGTATAAGCATGGATTTATAGTAATTTTGATGATTGATGATTATATGTGTGTTGCTTGATGAATTGATGGAGGTGTTGGTTTGTTATAATTGTTTAAACTTATATGGAAGTCTTTTTAACCATGTTATGTGTTTGAGGATTTATTCATTTTTAAGGGGAGACTCTGCCGAAATTTTTGCTCGCACAAAATGGGTAATATCTTCATCGAATTATTTTTGATGATCATGTTTTAGTTGCATTTATCTATCTTTTTTTATATAAAGGAGGAGATAAATATGATTTTTTTAATAAAATCATTTTGGTTAAATTTTTAAATTGGCCATATATTTAGGGGGAGCATACAATATGATTTTGGATGATATGCATTTTAAATTTTTTTTTTGTTGTCCAAAGGGGGAGACAAGGTAATGTACCATTTCGATGTTGTCAAAAGGAGGAGAATTGTTTTGATGATTGATATGTGATTATGATGTTGATTTTGATGAATTTGGAGATATGATGATTATTTGATTATATTTTTTTTTATATGATAATTTTATGTTGTGAGTTGTTGATTTGGTAATTGATAGAATGATGGTTCATAATCATTTTATGGTTGATGGATTATGTGATGATTTATGTATAGAGTTTGTTTGTATGATGATTTATGATAATTTGGGAGTAATATTGCTAAACTTGTATTTGAGGTGATGTTTGTTGTTAGGGGGAGATTCTATTAAAATTTGTACTCGGACAACGTAGGTAACAAATTTGTTACTTTTATTCTTTTCCTTTAAGTTTTCTTTTTAATGATGAAGGGGAAGAAGAATACATGTTTTTTAAATTTATAAAAATTTTCTACTCTTTTTCTTTGCCAATTAAGTTTTTCTTTTTGATGATGAGGGGGAGAAGAATACATGTATTTAAATTTGTTAATTGGCAAATTGTAAGAGAAGCTTACATTTAAGGGGAGTAATTTATGAAATCATTCTTTAAATACATGAAAAGTTTGTCATCATCAAAAAGGGGGAGAAGTAGTAGTTGTAGAATCAACGGCGGAGCCAGTAACAACAACAATAGCTATAGAATCAACGATGATGACGGGTAGCATAGCATGATTGTCAACAGAGAAGGAAGTTGGGCATGGGTTGTTTGGATTGAGAAGAGAATTAGGCAACAAGGCATGTGTGTGATTCACAGTCACGGCTCAAGGTAGATACTAGATTAGTTTCCTTTAGCTTAGTTTAGATGAGAGATCAGCTAAAGAAGTAGATAAAGGTGGCCAACAGCACGACACGACCCATCAAACCAAGGCCCACTTGGGCCCATGGGCCGGCATAGCACGCCCCACCAAGTAAACATGTTATGTTGTGCCGTGCCAAATTTTTTTCTTTTAGGCCTAGTACGGCCCACGGCATGAGCCCACGCGTGCTGCGCCCGTGGACTATGTCAGAAAAAAGCTTGCCAACCCTTTTTTTTTAAAACCACATGTCCGGCGTGCTTTGTTTAAGCCCACTTGCTTGGCGTGCTTTTTCAAGCCCATCAGCCCATGCACTTATAATAATAATAATAAATTAATAATAATATTAATAACAACAACAACAATAACAATAACTATAATAATACTAATAAGAACAACAACAACAATAATAATAACTTTTATTAAGGGAAAAATTAACATTTCATTATCAATTTATCACAATTTTACAATTATATATTTAATTTCGCAATAACCAACTATAATACAACTATATATAAATTTGATTCCATAGATCACAGTAATGATTAATATAAAGCTATAAACTCAAGTGGTTGAAATATAAAAATATTCAAAGAAATTATTCAAAATTCATTTATTAATTTAATAAATTATAAACATAAATAATTAGAATATTTATTTTAAACTAAGTCTTAAATTAATTTTAAAAGCCTATGCTAATAAAATATATTAAAAATTTTAATTTCAAGATGCTTGTAAAATCATAACATTTTATGTTTACTTTTCATTAAAAATTTTTACTTCGATATACTTTAGGCCTTATGCTACTGATGGCTTACAGGAAGTGTGCTAGCCCACCAATTAAGCATGCTTATTACATGCATTTTCACGTACCGTGCTTTGGCACATCTCTAATCGTATCGTTCTTTTAAGGCCCACATACCTAAAATCTAAACCCGGCCTAGCGCACGTGCGTGACACGTCGTGCTGCGTGCCATATCAAAACATGCTCATGTCATGTCGTGCGGTACAGACACGTGTCGTGTTTGTGCCGTTTTAGTTAAGAAAAACTGCACAATTACGATTACTGTAGCAAGTCAGATAACATCAATCCCTATGGAGAAGATCGTGAATACTCATCATTATATTACTTGTTGTGTACACTTGCGCACGTACACTAATAGCAATTGAAATTATAGCAACAAGTTTTTGGCGCCGTTGCTAGGGATTGGTTATTCATTGTGACTGGTGAAAGTTATCTTTAACGGTGCTAAATTTTGATTTTATTTTAATTTGTTTTCTTAACAAGAAACTCTTGCATCAACCCAAAAATTGGAAGACCTGCAAGGAGATTGAGAAAAGAACAAAGGGGTCCAAAAGTTACTGTACCAATGGATGATTTGGAAGAGATGGATAATTTACATCCTCAGGGAATAATACAACCATTCAATGATCAAGACGGTCGGAATGGACAAAATAATTAGGGAAAACCAGGAAACAACAACATCATATACATGGCAGCTGATAGAGATAGAGCCATTAGACATTATGCCATGTTGACTCCTCAAGTCATGCATCCTAGAATTGTTAGACCTGAAGTGCAAGCTGCTATTTTCAAACTCAAACTAGTGATGTTTCAGGTGTTGCAATGTTGACTCCTCAAGTCATGCATCCTAGAATTGTTAGACCTGAGGTGCAAGCTGCTAATTTCAAACTCAAACCAATAATGTTTTAGGTGTTGCAAACAATGGGGTAATTTAATGGGTTACCTTCAGAAGACCCTCATCTTCACCGTAAACTGTTCTTGGAAGTGAGTGATGCTTTTAAAATTGTTGAAGCATCACAAGATGCATTGAGACTTAGATTTTTCCCATATTCATTAAGAGATCGAGCACGAGCATAGTTGAACTCCTTACCACCAGACTCCATCAGAACATTGAATGATTTGGCTAACAAATTCTTGATGAAGTACTTTCCACTCACTAAGAATGCAAAATTGAAGAATGAAATTACATCCTTCCACCAACTTAAAAATGAAAGCTTACATGATGCATTAGAAAGATTTAAAGAGTTACTCAGAATATGTCCTCATCATGGTATTCCTTATTACATACAAATGGAAACTTTCTACAATGGGTTGAATCCAAGCACTAGATTGATAGTTAATACTTTAGCAAATGGAGCTTCTTTGTCTAAATACTATAATGAAACTTAAAAAATTTTAGAAAGAATTGCTAACAACAATTATCAATGGCCATCAACTAGACAAGTTATAACAAGGGGAGTAGCAGGTGTCCACAATATGGATGCATTTAGAGCATTATCAGTCCAAGTAACTTTATTGACAAACATGGTTAAAGCCATGGCCAATGCTCCAACAATTGTCCAGCAAGTTGCTAAGTTTTCTTATGTTTATTATGGAGAGGGGCATCCAAACTTCTCATAGAGCAACCAAAATCAATTTGCGGCAGCATCTCGTGGACAGATCAAACTTGCACAACCATCAGGATTTCATCAGCAAAATCAAGGAAAATGAACCACCAACAATGATCAATTCAGTTCTCTTAAAGCTTTGCTCAAGGAATATATTATAAAGAATGAAGACGTTGTTTAAAGCCAAGCTATAACCTTAAGGAATCTAGAAAATCAAATTGGACATCTAGCTACAGCATTGAGCAACATACCTCAGGGTAGTTTACCCAGTAATACACAAGATTCAATCCATTTCATTTCATTTTTTTCTAATTTTTGATTTTTTTTATTAACTTGCTTAATTGATTCAGAACTGTTGTTTCCTAGAGCCTATGTCAATAATTTTAAAGTTACAAAAAAGTAAACAATCACTCAATTTATTTGCATAGTAAAAATTGCAAATTAAAAATGATTTTTGGATTTTTTTTCTTAAAAGCAAAGACTAGAGTAGATGCGGCGATTGTTAAATGCTGTAGTAAAATCAATGATGTGGCAATTGTTAAACGCTGCAAGGGATCAATTTAAACAGTGCTTAACACAACATTCAAAAATTGGTATAAAAAAGGACGAATTACAGTGGTTGAAACAACGGTTTTAAACCGTACAATTGAAGAGCTAGCTTTTGCAACATCCTTCGATTTAGCTTTCCGCAAAATGCTTTAGAAGCCCTTTTATAGCGTTGCACTGACGTTATAAAAGGCCCAATTTCATATTGTGATTTTCTTACTCCCATGATGATCTCTTGGAGAGAGTGCAGAGAGAGTTGTAGAGCATTTACAAGTGAGCTTATACAGTGCTTGTGATAGCATTTCTTTTTGTATTATATAGGAATCTGTAGTTCAAAAATGTGAAAGAATCAGTTTCTTGAAGAAATTATTTTCTTTAAGAATGTTAAAGAGTTTGGATATTTGAGAAGTGAGGTTTCATCATTTAAATTTATATTCTATTAATTATTAGTAAAAAAATTATTCACTTTTGCCTCCATGGACATAGGTATTATTTTTTAACCACGTTAAATTTGTGCAGGACTAGCTTTAGAGTATCTGGGGCTTTAGGTGAATTTATTTTATGAATCTTTTTTTATTTAGCAACTTTAATACTCAAAAAAAATAAAAAATCTCAAAATTTATTTCATCTTTAGTTCTTGAATTTCAACAAATAATCAAGAAAATCCTAAAAATTTTGAAAAAAATTAAAGTTTACTTTCTTTAGAACTTTTACAAAAATAAACAAGTAAATAAATGAGAACCATACTATTTTCCAATAGAATATTTAGAATGGTAGCAGATAGAAAATTGACATGAATTGATGATCAGATAATTGATATAGACTTTGAATTTCAAGAAACTAATTTTTTATTTTTTTTTCAATGAACTAATGTATGTAATAATTTTTTTTTAAGAGAAGAAAGGAAGAAAATTTATCATCGATAATTTTTTAGATTATAAGGTTCTTAATAAAAATTAAAAGGAACACTCAAAATTAAAGATTCCAGTGTTACATAATTAAGCTTTTTAAAGAAAATGAAAAAGTAAAAAATTTATTTATTTTTCCTTGAAAAAAATAATGATGAATGAATTAATGGTTAGACAATATTCTTAATTTTATCTCTTCAACAATAAGATTACCAAATATACATTTATAAAAAAATTAATTGTATGATAATTATTAATTAGAGAGATGTCTAATAGGCTTTACTACCATATATGATTTCTTAAAAACAATCTTTATTAATTAGAGAATTATTAATGAAACATTTAAAAAATAAGGTTTTCTTCAAATTTGAAACCTTAGCTGATTACCTTATTTACCTATATTTAAAGTTATTTCTAAATTTGTGTCTTTAATTTTTTGAATTATCTGGTGCATATTAATTCCGCATTTACACACAACAAATAACGCCTCCCCACATATAGGAACTTCATCGGTTTAGGAGATTAGTGTGTTAAAGAACATCAAATTAACAAAAGAGCTAAGGAATGATGAATAAATGAAGCAGGCGTTAACGACGATACGACACGTTACAGTTCGCACTTGTCCCAGTTAAACTCGGTTTGACCAACTACTGAACCTGGGAATTGGGTTATTATGGATCTTAGTTAACTTGAATTTAATCAACATTAAAATTATTTTCGTATTGGATTTCATTTTTTTATAATTACTTTAAAAATTACAATGGCGGTCTGGGATTGAATTGAAAATTCGTAATTATGGATTGGCTTTTTGTTGAAAGGCTTTTTCTTGGTTTAGCCCAATCTAGAAATATAATTGGGCCCATCCCAGTCCATTTTACTTAAATTAAAGCCCAATTGTTTAACAAACGTTTTTAATAATTAACTTTTAAATTTTGAAATGATTTTTTATGATAATACGTCTAAAAACAATTGAGCTTAGAATTCATAGTTAAGAAATCTATAGCAAAATCAAATTGATATTTTAATATATCTGCTTGCTTGTAGCTTGGCGTGATGTGATGTTATTTTAGTGTGGGGAAATATCAAATAAGACTAGGGTGTGGATATTTCCACTCTACTGTTTTTATAAACCCACCCCACATTCACAAAATAATTACAATAAGTTCACATTATTTTATAGAATTACAAATTAATAGTAAGTTTGAATAATTAATTAATTAATTAATTCTTATAATTTTTTTAAAAAATTATCATTCGTATACCCTATAGTTGTTTGTTATAAAAAATACTACAACATTTTGAGGTGTATCAATCATCCACCTTAAATTAACAAAAATTATCTACTAACCACCAAACCGTTAGCTGCCGTTTGAAAGTTAACAAAATTATAGCGAATTGATAATTTTACCCTTGAAACTTAAATTAAAGGAAAATTATCACTGGTATACCTTTAAATTATTTTATTATCACTTGTATACCCTTAAATTATCACTTGTATAATATGAAAAGACCAAATTACCCCTCTGACGCCATCCTATTTAAACGGCAAGTAACGGTTTGGTGGATGGCCGATACATTTTGTCAACTTAGGGTGGACGATTGATACACCCTAAAAAGATTGTAGTATTTTTTATAACTGAGTAAACTAAAGGTATACGAATGATAATTTCCCTTTTTTCTTTCTTAGTTTGTCTTTTAATAATCTTTAACAATTTAAGGTTGCTTTAAGATAAGTTTAATTTAACTAATTTACCTTTATAATATAAAATAACCAAATTACCCTAACAAATATATTATTGTGACTAATTGTTTAATCATTTAGTTTTATGTTTTATAATCTAATATGTTTTATATAAAATTTAATAATTTTCAATACTTCAGGTGTCCTAATTATATTTCGTTAGTTTAGTAGAATATTAATAATCATACTAAAAAAGTACTATTTATATATCATTAAAATATAAAAAAATTGTATATAAATTTATTAAAGTTAAAATAAATTTATATATCAATATTCATAATTCATTCATAGTTATTATGTTCCATATATGTATAATGTGTCACTATTTAATTGGTTCAAATGATAGATAATTATTAAATTTTATCATTTTTAATTCAAATAATAAATTTTTATTAGTGACATATCAATTTTGATATATACTAATTTTCTAACTAAGAAAGCATAACATCACTTTAATTTTGTTGTTGAAATTCCGAGAGAAGCTATAATTTTTCAAAGATGAAGATGCTCTGCTTTAGCATTGCTACAATTTTTTAAGTGGATGATTGCTGTCCTCGCTCTCATTATTTTAATTAAACAGCAAACTATCGGAAGAGTCAATTTCTTCCGTCATTATTTTAAATTAAGAAAATCACCGACCAGTTATTATATAAATTCATATTAGCTCTAGTTGCAAAAAGTTTAAATAAAGTAACTATTGGACGAAGATTATATAAGGATGAGTTTTCGAGGCAAAAAGACTCAAAATAAGAAAAGAAAAAAATGAGAATTATTCGCATCTAATAATCATGGAATCACCGACCGGCTTTAGATAAATATATAATTAGCCCAATTTGCAAAAGAGATATTTATGGCCCCTTTTTTCATCACCTAATTTAAAGTCTCTTTGAAGACATCCGATAATTTAATTAATTAGAGAGGACAGCTGCAATTTTAGGAATTAAAAAAATAGTTATGTAGACTCATAAATTTTTTAATAAGAAATAAGATGATCTCATTTTAATGAAAATGAGTTTCGAATATAATCTAAAAAAATAATTTTAAATTTTTTTGTAAATATAAATATATAATAAATAATTTAATCTATATAATTGACTAATAATATTAAGATATATTTATTGTAATATACTAGACTTAATTTTTTAGAGTTAATAGAGTAAAAAAAAAATAAAAAAAGTATTATGGTCAAAAGAAAGTTTATTATTCCTTATTAAAAAATTAAAATTAAATAACCATTTCTCTTTAAATTTGACAATGTAGTTATTGTTTTCTAATTTAATTAAGAAAAAAATTACAGGATGAGTCTTCCTTCCTATTCAAATTATGCAAATCACTGGGGTTGGTGGTAACTGGTAAGGGATGAGTTTCCACGTAAAGACTCGAATAGGAGAAATTCAAATGAGATTTATTCATATTTAATCATGGAAATTGGAATCACCGACACTAGCCTTTAAATAAATACATAATTAGTGCAATTTGCGAATTTTTTGAATTAAGTAATCACCAAATTGTTAAAATAGCCAAAAACATGGCGTGATCGATCACAATCTTTCATTGAAATTTTACGCTAAAATAATTTTTGAATTAATTATTCTATTACATGTGCGGCGGCGGGACTTTTTCAAGATGAGTTTCCTGGAAGAGTGTTCCACTACTGATGAAGAACGAGCAAATTAATTAATTAATGGATATATGAATCAAAATTAATATTGCAATCCAACAGCGAGAGAGAAAATACAGAAAGAGATGGAAATTGAGCGGTACCAGTTCCACAAGCATCCTTTAACACTGTGAGATTGAGGATGTTGATGGACCTAATTGCCCTGTCTGTGACATGGGATCTTTTCTCGACGGCTACAATTGCAGCAACTGTGAGTTTCATCCAGAGAAATGCTCTGTTTGCGACGGTAAACCGCCGGTAGCTTTTATTTTTGCAGATTGTGTGTTGGCCCAATTCTCCTTTCATTCATGAACCATGTGCTGAAATTCCACAAAAGATCCAAATCCCCTTGCGACTTTAATGTGTATGTTGAACCAAGATCAGTGTAGACACCGATCAAGATATCCCAAGAACAATCTGAACTCTCTTAACTCTAATACAAGAAACTTTAACAAAGTAGAAAACACTCAGAATACACATATAGAAAAAAAATCAATTACAAAGGACTCAAGGTTAAGTGGTTCGGCTGGAGCAGCCTACATCCACTGAAGAACAGAGCTGCAGATTTTTATTCAATCATTGATTTCAAGATACAAGCCTTGATATGAAGATACAAGCTATTTATACAACTCTTAAAGGAATCTCGAAAAGATTCCCTCAACACTAGTTGTGTCCAGAGTCTGTTGCAACTGAACCCACAGATTTCCCGCTCTTATTAACAGCTTATAACAACTTTAGACACGTGATGAACTTGTGCTGTTAAAAACGCTCCTAAAGTTGCCGTTTCATTGAAAGTTGTATAAGTACATGCATGTGATACACACATGCCTCACTTACAGAGCTCAGCTGATTTGTCATTTGCAATATCATCTACTCTAACGACATGTCACTTAACCAAGCAACTGATAAAGAAAAAGGCACTTAGACATCAAGCTGACTTGTCAATACTTTCTCTGGAATTCAGTTTTAAAGCTCACACTTCAACAATCTCCACCTTGAGCTTGAAAACGTCCTGAACCTGCTACTCTTCTCTTCAATCATCTGGATTTCATCTACTGCAGACACCTGCTCAGTTCAAACAGGACATGAACTTAGCTCCAGGAACAACCTTGGTTAACATATCTGCAACATTATTATCTGTATTAATTTTCTGAAGCTTCACAGTGGCTTTTGACACTTCTAACCTGATAAAGTGAAGCTTAATGTCAATGTGTTTGGTCCTTTCATGGTGAGTTTGATTCTTGCTCAAGCATATGGCATTTTGGCTGTCACAATGAATTACCACTGATTTCTGCTCCACTCCAAATTCCTTCAATATACCCTTTAACCATATTGCTTTTTTAATAGCCTCAGCAGCAGCTGTATACTTAGCTTCAGTAGTTGACAGAGCAACTATACTCTGTAATTGAGCTTTCCAGTTTATAGTGCAGTTGTCAAATGTAAATATGTACCCTGTAAGGGATCTTCTCTTATCATCCACATAGCCTACAATCAAACTGTCATCTGCCCTCTGTCCTCCATACATCAATCCATATCCAGAAGTTCCTCTCAGATACCTAAGTATCCATTTTACAGCTTTCCAATGCTCCTTCCCAGGGTTTGCCATATATATGCTCACTACACTTACAACATATGCTATATCAGATCTTGTGAGGACCATAGCATACATTAAACACCCCACAGCACTTGCATAAAGAACCCTCATCATCTCAGATTTATCAGCTTCAGTTTCAGGACACTACTGTTCTGATAATCTGAAATGAGCTGGTAGAGGAGTTTGAACTGGTTTTGCAATTCCCATTTCAAACTTATCAAGCACTTTGTTGATGTAATCCTCCTGTGTAAGAAACAAGCTTTCAGACCTTATGTCCCTGATCAGTTGCATTCCTAATATTTTCTTGGCTGGCCCCAAATCCTTCATCTCAAATTCACATCTGAGTTGCTGCTTCAAAAGATCTATCTGATACATACTCTTACTGGCAATAAACATGTCATCTACACATAACACTAAGTCGATCTTCTCCCTAGATACTTCTCTAAAATACACACAGCAATTCAGATTACATCTTTGAAAACAAAGCTTCAACATAAAACTGTCAAACCTGAGATACCATTGCCTAGGTGACTGCTTGAGGCCATATAAGGATTTCCTTAGAAGGCACACATACTCAGATTTCCCCTGATCAACAAAACCTTCTGGTTGAGTCATTATTATTTCTTCTTGTAGTTCACCATGTAGGAATGCTGTTTTGACATCCATTTGTTCTAGATGCATGTTGTTAACAGCTACAAGTGACAGGATCAATCTGATTGAGGCATGTCTTACCACAGGAGAAAAAACTTCTGTAAAATCAATGTCCTCCTTCTGTGTATAGCCTTTGACAACCAGTCTAGTTTTAAACCTTTCAGGTTCAACTCCTGGTATGCCAGATTTGATCTTGTATATCCATTTACATCCAACCACCTTCCTGTTTCCTGGTTTCTTCACAAGCTTCCAAGTGTTGTTCTTGTATAATGACTCCATTTCTTCCTTCATGGCTCTAATCCACGTTTGTGAATTTCTACATGTGACAGCTTCCTTGTAGGTTCTTGGTTCATCACTCTCCAGTTCATGAGCTACTGTTAAAGCATATGCTATTAAATCTGCATATGCATATCTCTTAGGTGCTTTAATCTCTCTTCTTTGCCTATCTCTGACAAGCTGGTAATCTTGGATTTCTGTTTGTCCACCAGATGATTCACTAACATCCTCAGTCTCTCTCATTTTTTTTATCTATTAATGAGTCATGGTACCCCTGATTTAACTTTTCAGAAAACTCCACCTGCAGATGTTGTTCTTGAGAGTCTGAATCTCCCTCTGAAATTTCAGGTTTTGTTGTATGTCGATTACTTAACAATTCTAATTCATTGAAAACAACATCTCTACTAATGATGCACCTTGGTGGTTTCAAGACAGTACACCAGAGCTTGTAGCCTTTCACACCTTCTGGATAACCTAAGAAAACACATTTCAATGCTCTGGGCTCCAGTTTTCCTTGCTTTACATGTGCATAGGCCGGGCACCCAAAAATCTTCAAACCTTGATAATTTGCTGCCTTGCCAGACCATATTTCTATTGGTGTTTTTAAGCTTAAAGCACTGGATGGACTCCTATTAACTAGGTAGCATGCTGTCATTAAAGTTTCAGCCCACAAGGTCTCAGGTAACTTTGAATGTATCAGCAAACACCTAACTTTCTCCATCAAGGTTCTATTCATTCTTTCTGCTAACCCATTTCGCTGTGGAGTATTGGCTATTGTCCTATGTCTAGCTATACCATTCTGATTACAGAAATCCTCAAATTGATGGTTACAAAACTCTAACCCATTATCAGTTTTAAGCCTTTTAACCTTCTTACCACTTTGAGTCTCAACCAATGTTTTCCATTGTTTAAACTTCTCAAAGACCCCATCCTTTCTCTTCAAGACATATACCCAAACCATTCTGGAATAGTCATCTATGTGTTAACGCAAATATTTCTTTAATATTGATTTTGATGATAACAAACTTGATGAAGATTGATTAATTCTTTAAAAGCTTAAAAAGTTTTCTTACTCTTTCAAATCATAATTCTCATACCATAAAGCTTCTTTTTGTATGAAAAATGTTTAATAGTAATAGCATCAATTTTCATCACCTAGGACTCCTCAACAAAATGGAGTTGTAGAGAGAAAGAATAGGTCTATTCAAGAAATGGCTAGGACCATGCTAAATGAAAACTTTTTACCAAAATATTTTTAGGCCGAAGCCGTCAACACCGCATGTTATGTTTTGAATCGTGTGTTGATTAGACCTACTTTTAATAAAACTCTATAATTTCAAAGTTTTCGGATGCAAATGTTTTGTTTTGAACACAAAAGATAATCTAGGTAAATTTGATTCAAAATCCGATGTTGGTATTTTTCTTGGTTATTCAAACTCAAACAAAGCTTATAGAGCATATAATAAAAGAACTTTGGTTGTGGAAGAATCTATGCATGTCACATTTGATGAGTCTAATCCCTCCTCTGCGGAGAAAGGAGTTGTTGATGTTAATGCAGAAGAAGAACATCAAGAAGAATCATCAAATAACAACCAAAAGGATGCACCTCATGGAAATCAAGAAGAACATCATGAAGAAACAAATGCAGAGCAAAATGAAGGTACTTCTCAAACACTCCCCAAGGAGTAGAGGTATGTTTCTTCTCACCCTAAGGATGTAATTTTAGGAGATCCCTCACGAGGTGCTACAACTAGATCATCACTTAGGAACACATGTGAACATGCTGCATTCAAATTGAACCAAAATCCTTTGCGGATGCGGAAAATGATGAGTCTTGGATTATGGCAATGTAAGAGGAGTTGAATCAATTTGAGAAAAACAATGTGTGGGAATTAGTCCCTAATCCGGAACATTAATCCATTATAGGTACTAAATGGGTATTTAGAAACAAAATGGATGAATTCGGTGTGGTTGTAAGAAATAAAGCTAGATTAGTGGCTTAAGGTTACAACCAAGAAGAAGGAATCGATTTTGATGAAACATTTGCACCTGTAGCTAGATTAAAATCTATTAGGATGTTGTTAGCATTTGCATGTTATAAAGATTTCGTTTTATTTCAAATGGATGTCAAAAGTGCTTTCTTAAATGGTTATATTATGGAGGAAGTGTATGTCAAACAACCCCCTGGTTTTGAAAATGAAAAATTTCCAGATCATGTTTACAAATTATCAAAAGCATTGTATGGTTTAAAAGAAGCACCTAGAGCATGGTATGATAGGCTTAAAAATTTCTTGTTGGATAACGATTTTTTGATGGGAAAAACAGATACTGCTCTTTTTATTAAGAATAAGAATCAAGATATACTTGTTGTTCAAATTTATGTTGATGATATTATTTTTGGTTCTACTAATGAATCTTTGTGCAAAGAGTTTTCATCTTGTATGAGTAAGGAATTTGAGATGAGTATGATGGGAGAATTGAAATATTTCCTTGGACTTCAAATCAAGCAAAACAATGAGGGAATTTTAATAAACCAAGCGAAATATGTCAAAGATTTGCTAAAGAGATTTGGTATTGATGACTTAAACACCAAGAGCACTCCAATGAGCACAACGATTAAGCTTGACAAAGATGAAAAATGTAAAGAAGTTGATATTAAAAAATATCGAGGTATGATCGGCTCTTTACTTTACTTAACCGCAAGTAGACCCGATATCATGTTTAGTGTATGTTTGTGTGCAAGATTTCAATCATGTCCCAAGGAATCTCATTTGCTTGCTGTTAAAAGAATTTTTCGTTATTTGAGTGGAACCATAGATCTTGGTCTTTGGTATCCTAGAGGAACACATATAGATTTAACTTGTTATTCAGATGCCGATTTTGCTGGTTACAAAGTTGATAGGAAAAGTACTAGTGGAACTTGCTATTTTCTAGGTCATTCACTTGTTTCATGGTTTAGCAAGAAACAAAATTCGGTTGCACTATCAACCACTGAGGCGGAATATATTGCCGCAGATAGTTGTTGTACACAAGCCCTTTGGATAAAACAAACTCTTAGAGACTATAGCATTAATCTTGAACAAATTCCTATCAAGTGTGATAATACTAGCGCCATAAATCTTTCAAAGAATCCCATTCAGCACTCTAGAACCAAGCATATAGAAATAAGACATCATTTCTTGAGAGATCATGTTCAAAAGGGAGACATTGCATTAAAGTTTATTTCTACAGAAAAACAACTTGCCGATATATTTACTAAACCTCTTGGCGAAGAACAATTTTCAAAAATTCGGCATGAACTTGGGATGATGAAATTTTCACATTAACATTTCTATTCATGTCATTAAGTCTACAAAATTGTTTGATTGATTGATATTTTGATGATTTAATAGCTATGAAATGCTTAAGCATGATAAACAAGTGATGAGTTTGCTTTATTGATTCTTGAATGTTTCTATGAATTGAATGCATGTAAAACATTTTTGAATGTATGTAAGTTTATGAATCATACATTAAAATGGCTTATAAAACATTTTTGGATCAATTAAATGATCTTGAAATGTATTATTTGTTGGCCAAATACTAATCTAGATGTGCGAAATCATAAGTTGTAGAAAACGGATTGCCGTTATTTCAATAAACGGCTAACCGTTTTCGGGCAGAAACCTTGGCAAGCATTCTGGACGCTGTCGGTTCGCCGATATATTAGATAACGGCTCACCGTTTTCAAAGGACCATTTGACACACATTCTAGACGCTGTCGGCTCGCCGATATATATATAACGGCTCGCCGATATTACGCGATAAGTGGACACTGACTCGTCTTCTTCACCATTTCTTTTGTGCACCGTTCTTCCTTCTCTCTCAACCCGCGACTGTTCTTGTTCTCTTTTCTCAAATCAATCATTTTTTCTGTCATTTTGCACCAAATTGAAGCATTAGTAACCTTTCTCATCATCTTTGGAATCTTTTCAATCGATCAAAACTCGTTTTTGAGTTAAAATTGGAAAAATCCCAAATCGAAACCCTAGAACCCGCGACACTATCCTTGCCCAACTTGACTCACATTTCTTTCATTTCCTGTCAAATTTCATTCACAATCACTCTCTACACCCTCCATCTCTCTTTCTATTCGTTTCTTTTCTTCCAAATTCATCAATGGCTTCACGATCAAGGCTTGCCCGTACCAAAAATGCTGCCCCACGTGATTCCAGCCCTTCGCGGCCTCCCTCTCAGGACTTCGAAAGGCTCCATTTTCGCAATGCTGACTCCGCTTAGCGTTTTCACAATAATTTCATGGGAAAACCGGTAACTCCCTCTTTTTATATTGATATTGAAGAATTTTCAGATATTACTATTTGTGGGGAGTAGTATTACGCACATGCTTAGGTTTTGGAATAAGGCCTTTAGCATAGAAGAACATGTTTATGAAAATTTTGTGCCTGTCTTTTATTCCAATATGGAATTATCCCCCTCCTGGCAATCTCGTGTTATTACATATGTTGGAGGAGTTCGTATTGAGTTTGATGAGGGAGAATTGTGTCATATTCTTGGAATTCGTTACAGAGGCTTAGACATTTATACCACTAGGAAGGAGTTTGATTTTAATGGTTTCTGTCATAAGGATGGAGTACGGAACATTTGTAGACGTAGAGATCTATCCAATGACATATGCTCTTTATCCTTTAGGTCTCAGCTTCTCCCATTTCAGGTTCGCATTATCCACATCATACTCCAACACATGGTCACACCTAGACAGGGTCATACCGATGAGGTAACTAGGTTAGATGTCGGTATACTAGACTCTCTTATCCGTACACGACATGTGAGCTTATCCTACATTATCCTACGTCATATGTTGTCTACTCCTAAAGTGACCAACCGGTCCCTTCCATATGGCAGCATCATTACTAAGATTTTGAGACATTTTGATGTTCCTATCACTGAGCCTGTGTATGTCGAGACACGAAAACTAGGTCGAGATATTATGTCTGCGATAGGATTCTTTAAGAAATGTGGGCAGTGGGTAAAGACAACCTCCTCTAAGAATGAAGACACTTTATTTGCACCAGAGGATAATCGCATGCTCAATGACATCTATTCCGAGGATGAGCTACCCGACTTTCGCCTTGGAGCTAGACCACGTGTCCCTCGCCAAGCAGCAGCAGCATCTTCTCAGGGTGATGAGCCAGCCGAGGTGACTGTGCCTCCTGCCGCATCCTCTGCTCATTCGGACCGTCTTCAGCAGCTCTTCGACAGAGTCGATACACTCTCCCAGCAGCAGCAGCAGCTCCACTCTGACTTCGTAACCTTTCGGCAGCAGATGCTTGATCAGCAGATGGAGTTGATTGCTGGACAGCGCCGTATTCTTGGTCATCTCGGCTATGATCCCGGCAGTTCCTCCTCACAGCCCCCATCCTAGTTTCTGATCATATGCATTTCGCACAAACATTGCTCATTTCATGCACTTTGTATGATGCTATTTGTTTTTTATGGATATTTGAACCTCGTTTATGGTTGTAATTGATTTTGTTGGATATTTGACTTATGTTTATGATTGTGTTGTTTTTGATGGTATGGCTGTCTTTTTCAGTATATTGATGAAGATTGTGTTGGTATGGAAGTTTGTTGCTAAATTGGAGTTTATATGGAAGTGTTTTAACTATTTTGTTTTTGAGGACTTGTTCAGTTTTGAAGGGAAGCTCTGCCAAAATTTTCGCAAGACATGGGTAATTTCTATTTTTTTTAATCTACTCGCACTCATTTCTTTTTAATGATGAAGGGGGAGAAGAATACATTTTTTTTTGTTTATAAAAATTTGCTACTCTTATTCTTTTCCTTTAAGTTTTCTTTTTAATGATGAAGGGGGAGAAGAATACATGTTTTTAAATTTATAAAAATTTTCTACTCTTTTTCTTTGCCAATTAAGTTTTTCTTTTTGATGATGAGGGGGAGAAGAATACATGTATTTAAATTTTATAATTTGGCAAATTGTAAGAGAAGCTTACATTTAAGGGGAGCAATTTATGGAATCATTCTTTAAATACATGAAAAGTTTGTCATCATAAAAAAGGAGGAGATTGTTAACATTTATGTTAACATAATGTTGATTTTGATGAAACAAACAAATCATTATTTTCTGCAATTTATGGAATCATTCTTTAAATACATGAAAAGTTTGTCATCATCAAAAAGGGGGAGACTATGAAGGAGAGGAAATATTTTGCTCCACCTAGAGAAACTGTCTGTGTTGGGCCCCACAGATCAGAATGGATGTAATCTAAGGTCCCTTTTGCGTTGTGCACTGCAGTTTTGAAACTAGTTCTAGAGGATTTGCCTAGGACACACACCTCACAGAACTCGAGAGACCCCAACTTATCATCTCCAAAGACTCTCTGTTTTTTAACACTCTTAACCCCTTCTCACTCATATGTCCCAATCTTAAATGCCACATACGAGTCTTATCTAAACCCAGACTAGATGAAACACTGACATCTCCAGTTACAGCAGTGCCTTGAAGCACATATAAACCATTGTGCTTATTCCACTTCATTACCACAATGGACCCTTTAATAACTTTCATTACACCAGATTCCATCTTAATGGAGCAGCCAAGTTGATCTAGAGTGCCTAGAGATATTAAATTCCTCTTTAGATCAGGAACATGCCTCACCTCTCTTAGCTCTCTTATCATTCCATCAAACATCTTAAATCTAATGGTCCTTAACCCAATGACTTTATATAGTGAGTTATTCCTCATCATTATTTCTCCTCCATTAAAAGGATTATAGGTAGTAAAGAGACTTTGGTCAAGGCACATGTGATATGAACATCCAGAATCAAGAATCCACTTACTATTTGTCTAAGTTTCAGAAGCCAAAAGCACACCAGTTGAGTCATAGCCTTCATCCTCGGATGCAACAGCAGCATCTGCTTTCTTCCCATGCCCTTCTTTGCTCTTGTTCTTTTTATCTGGACAGTTCCTCTTGAAATGCCTTTCTTTATGGCAGTGGAAGCATTTCAAGACCTATCTTTGGACTTAGACTTTTACCTTTTCTTTCCTTTGTTGTTCTCTCTCTTCTCAGGCCTTCCCCTTGCCATCAGACCTTCTCCATCTTTTGTTTCTGCCTTCTTTGTGACTTCTTTTGAACTTAGTGAATCTTTTACATCTGCCATAGTTATAGATTGTCTCCTATATAGCAGTATGTCCACAAAATGCTCATAGGATGGTGGCAGAAATGACAACAGGATGATTGCTTTGTCCTCATATTCCAATTTCACATTTATGTCTTCAAGATCAAGTATAATTCTATTAAAATTGTCAATTTCATTTGCTAATGAGCAGCCTTCCTCCATTTGTAAAATATATAGCCTCTTCTTTGTGCAAAGTTTCTTAGTTAAAGACTTTTTTGTATATAGATCTTCTAACTTCTGCCAGAGGCCTGCTGCACTTGTTTGATCTCCCACCTCCCTGAGAACCCCATCTCTCAGGCTCAAGATTAACCTGTTGTGTGCCTTATCTAGAGCATCTTGTAATTCTTCATCCGTGACCTTGCTTGGTTTCTTGCCAGTTCTTGGCTCCCCTAATGTCTCTTCTAAACCTTGATGAACCAACAGTGCTCTCATCTTGAGTCTCCAAAGATGAAAATCGTTTTCGCCAGTGAATTTCTCGACCTCAAACTTTGATGTTCCCATTTCTTGAATCAAAGATCAGAGATGTAACTCTGATACCAATTTGTTGAATCAAGATTAGTGTAGACACCGATCAAGATACCCTAAGAACAATCTGAACTCTCTTAACTCTGATACAAGAAACTTTAACAAAGTAGAAAACACTCAGAATACACACACAGAGAAAAAGAATCAATCACAAAGGACTCAAGGTTAAGTGGTTCGGCTGGAGCAGCCTACATCCACTGAAGAACAGAGCTGCAAATTTTTATTCAATCACTGATTTCAAGATACAAGCCTTGATATGAAAATACAAGCTATTTATACAACTCTTAAAGGAATCCCGAAAAGATTCCCTCAACACTAGCTGTGTCCAGAGTCTGTTGCATCTGAACCCACAGATTTCCCGCTCTTATTAACAGCTTATAACAACTTTAGACACGTGATGAACTTGTGCTGTAAAAAACGCTCCTAAAGTTGCGGTTTCATGGAAAGTTGTATAAGTACATGCACGTGATACACACATGCTTCACTTACAGAGCTCAGCTGATTTGTCATCTGCAATATCATCTACTCTAGCGACATGTCACTTAACCAAGCAACTGATAAAGAAAAAGGCACTTAGACATCAAGCCGACTTGTTAATACTTTCTCTAAAATTCAGTTTTAAAGCTCACACTTCAACAGTGTGTGGCATCGAAATTGATTATGGCATCAACTACCAGTGTGATTATTGCGACTTTATCATGCATCGTCAATGTCTATCTCTAAAGCCGAACATAAAGTACCAAGCTCATCAGCATGATCTTCTTAATTTACTGTAGAATAATGATAAGTCCTATAAGAGTCAATGCCATGCATGCGGTTTTGACATTAAAAGTACTTTTTTTGTTCAGTGTCTTGAGTGCAGACTCAATTTTCATGTTCGTTGTGGTTCAGCTTCAGCCTCGCTACCACCAGTTGCTCAGCATAAAAATCACAGCCGTCCTCTCTCCCTCGTTACCAATGAATCAAAAGCACTCGTGAAAGATGATTTTGTTCTTCTTTATTGTAACGACTTTAAAGAAGAAATAGACCCTATGGCTGTGTTGAATGTGATCAGTACAACGCACATGTTCATTGTGTGATCACTGAGATAAAACTCGGCGAAAGAGAGAGATATAAGCATTTCAACCACCGTCATCTCTTGGTTCTTCTTCAGAGCAAGAAAAGCAAGTGCTACGCATGCAAAAGATCGAACATCCAGGGCCAACCAGTATACGGTTGCCATCTCTGTGGATTTTACCTTCACCAATCCTGTTTTGAGCTACAAAAGGTCATATATTGTATATCTCATTTACATTATCTCACTCTTCGAGATTTTTCAAATTCAGGAAAACGTGTATGCAAAGCTTTCGGTAAGCATTTAAATGGCCTTATATATCATTGTGCGAGTTGCGACTTCAATCTGGATCTTGACTGTGCTTCTCAACACCCATCAATGAAAAAATAGAAAGTCTGCGGCGACTATGAGAGCAAATACCAAGATGAAGATCTAGAAGAAGGTATCAGGCATTATAGTCATTATCATCACTTGACACTTTCAGATGTGGGCGATGTGGAATGTAAGTTATGCCACAAAAACATCCATGGGCTGAACTAGGCTATGCTCCATGTATGTTTTATATCCATAAGTCATGCGCTGAATAGCAGCCAAGAGTTGGGCACCCCTTCCATGGCATCCACACTGTTGTTTGACGCTCAACGAAAATACCTCAAAGAAGACCAACTATCAAAAAGTGAGTAATGGGCACTGCTAGTGCCGTACCGCAAAGGAAAGAGAAAAAAAAAAGAAGAAGAAAGAAAGAATGAGTAGCAGGATGCTCGGAAAAAAAAATATTATTATTATTTTAATTGAAAAAGAGAGAGGAAATGAAGGTATAAATAGAGGGCTTCATTTCCCTCTTCTGCATCCGATTCTTCTTTTCTTTTTCAATTCTATTTTAAGAAAAAATAAGTATAGTGGGAGTTGAGTAATCAATGAGTGAGAGATTAAGTGTATTGGAATTTTAGATAGTGAGACAAAATATTACAATATTTGTAATTCTTATATCACTATTAAAATATTTTTTTTATCTTCATCCGTGGATGTAGGCTAAAAGTCGAACAACGTAATTTTTAGTGTCTTTGTGTGATTTTATTATCTAATTATTTCTCAATTTAAACTTTAGTTGCGTGTCTGCTTCACCCATCATTTTTCCAACAGTAGTATTAGAGCTATTGGTTGTATTTTTTGGAGTCGGGTATTATTTATGTATATGGCACTATCCACATATACGGTACTGTGCACGAGAAACGGTGGGAGTGATCCAAGAATTTGGTGGTACAAAGCAGGGAATAGTGGTGTGCGTGGAGTAACCGTGTGGTTTTGTACATATTTAGGAAAATTCTGTTACAAAGGCGATAAAAACCTAAGGAGTCTGTGTTTTAAGTAGGGTCGTTGTGACCCCTTCAGTCTTTCCTAGGAACTTTCTTAGTGTGTATTTTTATACATACTCACAACTATTTAAGGTGGTACACTAGTTTGTGTATGATATTTATCAACAAAATGGCGCCAAAGTACGAAATTGAGAAGTTAAATGGGAATAATTTCTCGTTGTGGAAAATGAAGATGAAAGCTACATTAAGGAAAAATAATTGCTTGGCAGCAATTGAAGAAAGACCTATTGAGATAGCTGATGATGACAAGTGGAATGAGATGGATGGCAACGTATTTGCTGATCTACACTTGGCACTTGCAAATGGGGTATTATCTAGTATAGCGGAGAAAAAGACAACAAAAAAAATATGGGATACTCTCACAAGACTGTACGAGGTCAAGTCGCTACCCAACAAGATCTTTTTGAAGATTAGATTTTATACTCTTCGAATGGAAGAATCTACATTAATGATCGATCATATCAACACTTTGAAGACTCTACAACGTTGGGTTATAAAATAAAGGAAAATGAACGTGTTGTGCTTCTACTTCAGAGTTTACCGAATTCGTATTATCAACTCATCATCAATCTGATGAACAAAAACCAAGCGGAAAGTCTAGTTTTTGACGATGTTGCAGCCTCCATATTAAATAAGGAAATTAGGAAGAAAAACAAGGAAGACAAACAAACAATTCACAGTAAGCAGAAGCACTATTAGTGATGAGAGGGAGATCAACGGAACGTGGCCCAATGGGAGTCACAATCATGGTAGATCAAAATCAAAAAGTAAGAAGAATGTCAAAACTACAATTGTGGCAAGAAAGGGCACGTCAAGAAAGAGTATTGGAATAATCAAAAGAGAAGACATGGTAAAAATCCTGAGTCATTAAATGCTCAGGGGTGCATAGTTAGTACTTCGGATGATGGTGAAATTCTTTACAGCGAGGCAACAATTGTTTCAGAAGGTATGAAAATGACTACTTGACATGACCTATCAAAGAGAATGGTTCTACACATATAAACCTATCTTAGGAGGATCTGTATACATGGATGATGATCATGCCTTGAAGATCGTTGGTATTGGTGCTGTCAAAATAAATTTTTTTGATAGTATAATTCGCACAATTGAGAGGTACAACATGTCAATGGCTTGAATAAAAATTTATTGTCTTTAGGACAAATAAATAGTCATGGGTAAAACTTATGTTGAAAATTGGATCATGACGATTGCTAAAGGTGCGCTCGTATTAATAAAGGCAGAAAGATCGATGCTGATTTGTTCATGCTTAAAGGACAAACGCTACAGGAAACTGATGTGTGTGTTGCGTCAAATAAAGAAAAATCAACAATGATGTGGCACTTCAAACTCGGCCATATGTCAGAATAAAATTTAAAGATTCTCTCTAAGCAAAAATTACTTCCGGGGCTTAAATCAGTGAACTTACCTTTTTTCGAGCATTATGTTACAAGTAAGCAGAATAGATTGAAGTTTAGTAGATCCACTGCTAGAAGCAAAAGCATTCTAGACTTAATTTATTCTGATATTTGGGAATCACCAAATATATCCATGGGAGGTGCAAAGTACTTGGTGACTTTTATTGATGATTATTCCAGGATATGTTGGGTGTATCCAATCAAGAAAAAGTCAGATCTGTTTTCAGTAGTCACATAATACAAAGCACGGGTTGAACATGAATTCGGGAAAAGGATCAAGTACTTGAGGACAGATAATGCTGGAGAGTATACAGATAGTAAGTTTCTTACATACTATAAGCAATAAGGTATTCAGAGACAATTTACGGTGGTATACACTTTCTAACAGACTGGAGTGGCAAAACGAATGAACATAACTCTTACAGAAAGGATAAGGGTTACGTTGAGGATTGTTGGTCTACCCAACTCATTCTAGGCAGAAGCAGCCAAAACTTCCTATTATATAGTAAACCGGTTGCCATCCACAGCAATGGGGTTGAAAACACCAATGGAGATGTAGACAGGAAAGCCATGTAATTACTCTCACCTATATACATTTAGATGTCATGTATATATGACGTACAATGCCTAAGAAAGAACAAAACTGGATCCAAAATCTAAAAGAAGTATATTCTTGGGGTATGCTGATAAAGTAAAGGGGTATCAGCTGTGGGACCCCACTGCCCACAAGATCATTATCAGCAGAGGTGTTATCTTTGTGAAAGATCAACTGCAAATGAGAGATAAGGATGATAACACTGTAAAGGAAAAGTCAGAGACTGTGTCGGTATACGTCGAAAATAATCCAGAAGATTTAGATTCTTCTGAAACAGCACTAGAGTAGGAGAACAAGCATCAGCCGAGTCCGAGGCTCTAAAAGTTCGTCGGTTAACTCATGAGCGACGACCGCCAACGTGGCACTCGGAGTATGTATAGAGATCAATGTTGCATACTGTCTTCTAACAGAGAATAGAGAGCCATCAACTTTCCATGAATCTTTAAACAGCTCAGACGTTGTTTTATGAATGGCAACAATACACGAACAAATTGAAGCTCTACATAAGAATAAAACATGAGAACTTATACCATTACCACATGGAAGAAAAGTCATTGGAAATAAATGGGTCTACAAGATCAAAGTGTGGTGGCAATGACCAAGTGGAGCGGTATCATGTAAGATTCGTGGTGAAAGGATACGCTCAGAAAGAAGGTATTGACTTCAACAAAATATTTTCTCTGGTGGTTCGACTCACAACAGTCAGAGCAGTCTTGGCGATATGTGCTATATTTGACCTATATCTAAAGCAGTTAGATGTAAAAACTGTATTTCTTCATGGAGAACTTGAAGAATAAATTTATATGCTCCAACCAGAAGGTTTTACTAAAAAAGACAAAGAGAACTTGGTTGCAGATTGAACAAATATCTACATGGTCTCAAGCAGGCTCTGAGGTATTGGTAAAAGAGATTTAATTCCTTCATTAAAAGCCTTGGATACAACAGACTCAATTCAAACCATTGTGCATATTATAAGAGGTTTGAAGATAATGATTTCATCATTCTACTGTTGTATATAAATAACATGTTGGTAGCAGGCTCCAACAAAGACTAAGTCTAAGAATTGAAAGGCACAATTGGCTAGGGAGTTTAAAATAAGGACTTAGGATCAACAAACAAGATTCTAGGGATGCAAATTGATTGAGACAAAAATAACATGAAGATTTGGCTTTCTCAAAAGAATTAATTGAAGAAAATCTTGTAGCGCTTCAATATGCAAGACTGTAAGCCAATTTTTACACCACTTCCTATTAATTTCAAGTTATCCTCAAGTATGTGTCCTAGTAACGAAGTAGATAGGAAAGAAATGTCTCAAGTACCGTATGCATCAACAGTGAAAAGTTTAATTTTTGCCATGATATGTACTAGATGGACATTGCACAAGCAGTGAGAGCAGTTAGTCGATACATGTCTTCCCGCTACCCGCCACAAACGCTTTAAGCATCCTTAATGAGAGTAGATTATGCATGGCTCCCACAAAGCATGGCAAGTCTAAAGAAAAGACGCTCTCGGCCATACAATTCAAAAGGGCTTTTAAGAAGGACCCAAGCTTCTTGGTCTCCATTCAGGAACTAAACGAGGAAAAAGATTACGAAAAATTGCCAAGCCAAGTCCCTTCGTAAATAAAAGCCATCCTCAATGAGTTCAAGGACATGATGCCTCCTAAGCTTCCGAAAAAGCTCTCGAAAAAGCTCCTACCTTATCGAGAAGTAAACCATGAGATTGAGCTTAAACAAGGCGTAAAGCCTTTAGCCTTGGCGCCCTACCGCATGGCGCCACTTAAACTTGAAGAGTTGAGGAGACAACTCAAAGATTTGCTGGGCACGGGTTACATTTGCTCATCTAAGGCCTCATTCGATGCACTGGTCCTCTTTCGAAGGAAAAATGATAGATTGCTATGAATGTGCATTGATTATAGAGCGCTCAATAAGATTAGTATCACGAATAAATATATGATTCCCTTGACAGCGAATCTTTTCAACCATTCTAGCAAAGCGTGGTATTTCACTAAACTTGATTTACGCTATAGGTACTACTAAGTTCGCATTGCCAAGGGAGGCGAACCCAAGACAATGTGTACAACAAGGTACGAGTCTTTTGAATTTCGTGTCATATTATTTAGCCTCACCAATGCACCCGCCACTTTCAGCACACTTATGAACAAGGTGCTCCAATCGTTCTTCAACCACTTTGTGGTCGTGTAATTGGACGACATCGTGGTGTATAAAACCACACTCGAAGAACATGCCTAACATTTGCGACAATTCCTCAAAGTACTTCGAGATAACAAACTCTTCCTCAAGATGGAGAAGTGCTTATTTGCTCAACAAGAGGTGGAGTTTCTCGGCCATAAGATTGCGAATAGAAAACTCATGATGGAAAACTCTAAAATGAAGGCCATTCTCGAATGAGAACCTCCCACGAAAGTGCTCGAGCTTTACTCATTCCTTAGATTGGTGAACTACCATCGATAATTTATCAAAGGCTACGCAGCCAAGGTGACACCCTTAATAGATTTGCCCAAGAAAAATCGAATGTGGCATTGGTTCGAAGAGTGCCAATGCGCATTCGAAGAGTTGAAGAAGGCAATTTCTAAGGAACCTGCCCTCGTTCTTCCGGGCCACACAAAGCCTTTTGAAATGTAAACAGATGCCTTCGACTTTGCCATTGGTAGAGTCCTTATACAAGAAGGCCACCCCATAGCATTAGAAATTCGAAAACTAAATAATACGGAACGCCGCTACACCGTGTAAGAGAAAGAGATGACGGCCATCATTCATTGTTTGCGAGTGTGGTAACATTACTTGTTATGCTCTCACTTCATGATTATTATGAATAATACAGCGACAAGCTACTTCCAAACTCAAAAGAAGTTGAGCCCCAAGCAAGCTCAGTGGCAAGATTTTCTTACGGAATTCGATTATTGGCTCGAGTACAAACCAGGTAAAGCGAACGTTGTTGCGGACGCTCTAAACCGAAAAGCTGAATTGGCAACACTTAGCATGAGCCAACCAAAGTCCGACCTTGTCTCACGCATCAAGAAAGGTCTCCAACAGGACCCTCTAACGAAAGACTTGTTGAGAAAAGTGCTCGAATGCAAGGCAAAACGATTTTGGCAAGAGGAAAGCATCCTTATCACCAAGGGAGATCGACTCTTTGTGCCAAGGTGGGCAAATTTGGAGAAGGAAGTCATTAATGAGCGCTATGACTCCAAGTGAGCTAGTCACCTAGGAATCGAGCGCACCGCTGCACTAGTCCAAGCCTCCTACTTTTGGCTGTACATGAGAGATGACATTGAGGCGTATATACGGACTTGTCTTGTGTGCCAACAAGATATGGTGGATCACTAACTTCCAACGGGATTATTGGAGCCTTTACCACTTGCGACAAGGCCATGGGAAAGTGTCTACATGAACTTCATCACATCACTGCCAAATCTAAAAGGTATGGTAACATCATAGTTGTTGTTGACCGTTACAGTAAATACGCAACTTTTATTGCTACACCAGCCGATTGCAAAGTTTATGAAGCAGCCCTTCTCTTCGTCAAGTATATTGTGAAGCTTTGAGGAGTTCCAAAGAGCATTGTGAGTGATCGAGACCCTCAATTTACCGGGCACTTTTAGACGGAACTTTTCAAGATGTTGGGGACCAATCTCAAGTTCTAAACAAGCTTCTACTACAAACGAATGGGCAGATCGAGTGCATCAATGGCCTCATTGAGATGTACTTAAGGCACTATGTGAGCACTCATCAACGAGATTGGGTGAAACTGCTCGATATAGCTCAATTTTCTTATAACTTGCAGCGAAATGAGGCTACGGGCAAGAGTCAAATTGAAATTGTCATGGGATTCCAGCCCATAACCCCCAACACCATAGCCTTTATTTACGGAGGAAAAAGCTCTGCAGTTCACAAGCTCGCCCGCAAATGGCACAAGGAAGTGAACATTACGCGAGCCTACCTCGACAAAGCCGTGGCGAAGATAAAAAAGTGGGCGGACATAAGGAGATGTCATGATGAGTACAAGGAAGGTGATCAAGTCATGATTAAGCTCCTACCCCAACAATTCAAGACATTGCAGAAAGTTTACAAAGGGTTAGTGAAGCATTACGAGGGACCCTTTCGAGTTGTTCGTTGTGTGGGGAACGTCTTGTACCAACTTTAACTTTTGCCAAGACTCAAGATCTATCTGGTTTTCCATGTGAGCCTTCTCAAACCATATCATGGAGATGCAGAAAACCTAAGTCGCGAAGAATCGAGGCGTACACCACCGTTGTCACCGAGTTCGACAAAGATGTGGACTACATTATTGCGAATCTCGTGATTCGGAGGAGAGGCGTACCACCATACAATGAGTACTTCGTGAAGTGGAAAAACCTCCCTCAAATGGAAGCCACTTGGGAACGCGAAGATGATTTATGGCAATTCGCTGAGCACATCCAAAATTTCAAACACGAGAGTACGACAAGGACACCGCAAACTTAGGTAGGGGAGGATATTGCGGAACACCCAAATTTCTAGCCCAAGTGCCCACAATTTCAAGCCAAGAGCCCAAGTTTAGGCCAAGAGTGCTAGCTTGGCTCAATTTTAGAATTTTCTAGCTAGCTTTAGCACATATCAAGCTTGTACATGTCTAAAATTCTCTACACATTTCTAGCACATGTAATATATATATATATATAGGCAAGTTGGTAGAATTCTCTAGAACTCTAGAGCGTGGCAAGCCTCATTATAAATAGGGCATGGTATTTGGCATTTAAGCATTAAGCTTTAGAACAAGCAACTCAAGCATTCTTGTAAACACTTTGTGAGTAATGTAATTTTGCTTTTTCGACTCAATTGCTCTCTTCTCTCTAGGTCTTTTGAAAACCTTCAGGCTTAGATAGTCGAGAAGCTCAAAGGCTTACTTAGCAACTTTCAGTAAAGAGTTGTCTAAGTGCCGCACAGGTTCGTTGTGCAAAGCACTCATCCCATGACATAGGGTATCTAATATTGTTTTTCAGAGTTTGAGATCAGAGGCGAAGCGATTGAGTGAATTTAGGGAATTGGGGATGATAAAAGCAGGCATGGGTATGCTGTGATTTGTTTTTGTAATGAAAAGACGACACATGGTGTTTAGCTTGTGCATCTGTGATTTTTTAAATTAGCTGACTTTATGTAGATTAATCATCATCTATCTTGTTTGATTTTTCTGTTGAACCGGTACAGGATTTTGCGAGAGAACCTCTATTATACTACATCTCACTTAATGTTTTTATGACATATGTGTATTTATTTTAAAAAATTATCATGTCATTAGTTGGTATATTTAATTCGTATACATATATTATAGACGGATTAAATGCGTGCAGTAAAATAAAAGTACTTGCTGTGAAAATATTTGGCATAATGACTTTGGAACAACATTGTTGTGCGATTTCGTTAATTTTATTGTCTCATAAAAATTTTTATCCGAAGAAAGAAGTGAATTATGACCGCTTCTCCACATTAGAGAAAATAATGATGTTATTTATAATGAATATTTAATGATCAAAGGTGGATGCAAGTACGTTGATTGGAAGAATCTGTTGAAATGATATAAGCAGCATGAAGTTCGAATTTGTTCACCCAAAAAAAAAATCGGTTACGAATATTCGTTCTACTCGTTAACCAAAAAAAGAAAAAAAAATTGAAGAAATAATGATATAGCTTGAATTTAAAAATTAATTAGTTTGATGTAAAAATAGCTTTTTTGCAAAATAAGTTAAAAGAAGAAATATACATGAAGCGACTTGAAGAGTTTAGCAACAAAGATAAAGAGGAATTTATGTGCAATTTGTAAACTCTTTATTTCTATTCTTTCTTTTTCGTTTTTTAAGAATTTTTTTTGTTAATATAAATACATTTTTTAATCGAAACTAAAAGATTAAACATTTCAATTTGGATATATATCCATTCTTAACTTGCGAAAATTTCATAGTTTTGTCATTTAAAATTCAATGCAAGTAAAAGAATAAAGATTTTTTTTTCTTAGATTATATTACGGGATATTCTGTTAACTGTTATGGTGTAACTTTCATCTTGATGAATTAAGAGTTTATGTTGAGATACTTGTTTTGAATCCGATAAGTGATATAGTCGAAGGTATTTATTCTTCTCTTCAATTATGGTAAGAATCACTTTGCATTATAACTTTTATTTATGACTTTTAGTGGCCAAAAATGCTAAGACTGAAATTGTCGACAACCAAAATTGTTGACCTTTGGTTTTTGGCCAATGGCCATCATGTCGTCTATCAACTGAATATCTGTTTGATAAATTTATAGTAGAGGCCTTCACAGTTAAATAATGCTCTTTGAGATTATTTATTTATTTTTTGTTGCCACGAGAATCTATGCAAATTAATTGGACATGGTTGGCAATGAAATGATTAATCCGGTTTAGTGATAAGTATGCTAGTTTTGCCCTAATTTGGAATAATATAAAATGACAAAATGTTAAAATCAAAAGAAAAATCACGAAACAAGTGGAAGTATGGTATATATTTTATTACTGAAATTCCAGGGAAAACTTGTTTTCTAATATGAAGATGCTAGATCCATTATATTCTAGTAGCATTGCCATTATTCAAGGAGATGATTGCTGTCTTCATCACTTAATTTAATTAAAAAAAATTATTGGAAGAGTAAACATTTTTCTTCCTTCTTATTTAAATTATGAAAACCAATGAACATTGAGGTTGGTGGTAAATGGTAAGGATGATTTTTTAGGAAATGACTAAAATTATTAAGAAAAGACAGGTGGGACTTATGCATTTTTAATCATGGTATGATTGGTATCACCGGCAAGCCAGTATACAGATACATAATTTAACAAATTTATTAATTAATCAATTAAGGAGATTAAATTCATGGATAGTTGTAGAGTTCATTAATTTCCAAATCGAGTTGCATTCTAAGAATGGGAGAGAAAGTAAAGAAGCATTCTAAGATCAACAAAGTGTTGGCTCTACTGGCAATGGAGTCCTCTTAAGTGGTTGACTAAGTTTGTTCCCTAGTTCGAGTAGCAGAGAAGTTACATTTGTTGGGAGAACCTGTGCCTCTCGGTTCGAGCAGGGACTTCTAGTCTGGGTTGTGATACGGGCTTAAAGGTACTTCTCACAGTTTGGGTCCTCCACAGGATACTTCGTGATTAAGACAAAAAAAAAGCATTCTAAAAGTGAGAGAGAAAGTAAAGAACCAAGATAGAGAGAAAGAGATAGAGATTGAGCGGTATCATATCCACGAGCACCCTTTAACACTGCGAGAATGAGGGTCTTAATGAACCTCCTTGCCTTGTCTATTGCATCCGATCTTATTTTGACGGCTACAATTACAGTTATTGTAAGTTTCGTCCAGAGAAATGCTCTGTTTGCAATGCAAACCCTCTGGCAGTTTTTATTTTTGCAAAGATTGCTGGCCCAGGTCTCATTTCTTTCATATACCATGTGTCGAATTTCTACAAAAGATCTAAATCACCTTGCGCCCCTACTGCTCTTTCCGTTTCGTCAAAGATCATGATATTGATGAACCCAGTAGTTCAGAAATGTTCTCTTTCCCAGTAATAAAGAGTTTGATTGTGATTTCTGTAATGAATCACGAAAAGGCCATAAGTTCCGCTATGACTTATGTAATTTTCAGATTTGTTTTTGATGCGCTGATATCCTCATAAAATATCATCAATATCGAGAACAAATCGAGCATTCCAACTACCGTCATCCCTTGATCCTTTTAGAGAACACATCCAATATTTCAAACGCGAAAGACTGTAAGATGTGTTTGGAAAAGATTCACGGTCAAAGCTATTATTGTGGTGCCCCATGCAAGTTTTACATCCATAAATCATGTGGTGAATTGCTAGAAGAAGTCAAGCACCCGTTCCATCCACACTATTATTTGACACTCCAAATGTTCGGTCCTTGGTGGGGATACCATTGTTATTCATACGGCCTAAAATTTGATAAACGTCTCCGCTACCGATGTGGTGATTGTAAGTTTGACATGTATCCTGAATTTCTATCTCTAAAGCCAACTATTAAGTACGAAGGTCACCAGCATGATATTCTTACTTTATTGGAGGATATGTCCTACAATAGTGAATGTCGTGCTTACGGTCATGATATTAAAAATACTTTCTATGTTCGATGTGTTTAGTGTAGACTCGATTTTCATGTCCACGGTGGCCCTGTTGCAGCATCGCTACCACCAACTGTTGTGCATAAAAATCACAACCAACCTCTCTCTCGTGAAAGATGATTCTACTCTTCTTGAGTGTGACGATTGTGAGGAAGAAATAGACCCAAGCCATCCCTTTTATAGTTGTTTGGAATGTTATCCGTACAACGCACATGTGCGCTACGTAATCACTGAGATACAATCTGACGAAAACGAGAGACACGAGCATTTCACCCACTATCATCTCTTGGCTCTTCTTGAAAGCCAGAGGAACGACGATATGGTGTGCTATATATGCAAGAAATTGATCATCCAAGGCACACAGCATATGGTTGCGATCCCTGTATATTTTATCTCCACAAATCCTATTTTAAGCTGCTAAAGGTGATGTGTCATAAATCTCATGATTCACATTATCTTACTCTTAAAAATTCTTCTAATTCAGGGAACGTAGTCTGCAAAAGATGTGATGATTATTTGAATGGTTGTATATATTGTTGCGGGAGCTGTGACTTCGATCTGGATCTTAATTGCATTATCATACACCCCTCAACAAATTGGAAAGCCGGTAGTGACGAGGAGTGCAAATACTATGATAAAGATCGAAAAGAAGGTATCAGGCATTATAGTCATTACCATCCCTTGAAACCTTCAACAATGGGCGACTACATGGAATGTAAGTTGTGCCACAAAAACATCCGTAGCTTGAGCTATGGCTGCAAATCATATATGTTTTATATTCATAAATTATGTGCTGAATTGCCACAAAATGTCCAGTACCTCTTCCATCCACACTGTTGTTTGACACTCGGAGCACATTATAAAGGGAGATATCGTTGTGAGGCATGCTACTTCTATGTGAATCCAGGTGTATACTATCGATGTGATGATAAATACTGTGAGACTTACTTTCATCTTGAATGTGTGTCTTTAAAGCCAAACATAAAGTACGAAGACCATCAACATCTTCTTATTCTGGTAGAGAACATGTCTTATCAGGGTAAATGCGAAGCATGCCACTCTGAAATTGTTGGTACTTTCTTTGTCTGATGTGTGGAGTGCGACCTCAATTTTCATATTCAATGCGTCACAGTCTCCTATCCATCAACAATTCATCATCAGCATCACCACCATCCTCTTACGCTGACAACTGATGAGACGCTTGTCAAAGATGATTCTATCCTTCATTCTTGTGGCGTGAGCAGAGGATTAGGAGACCCCTCACAGCCCTCTTATTGTTGTGTCGAATATGATTACTACACACACATGCGTTGAATGATCAACGGATGCAATTCAATAAGAAAGAGAAAGTAAAACATTTTAGCCATGAGGACCATTTCTTGTTTCTTGTTGAAAACAAGAAGAAAGGTGGAATTATTAAGTGCTCGGCATGTGACAAACTAATCCAAACAGCCCACTTAGCCTATGGTTACGATCAATGCAATTATTACCTCCACAAATCCCTCATCGTATTGCCAAGGCAGATCCAACATCTCTTTCACAGACATCCCCTGACTCTGCATTTTCATCGAGATGATGGCACAAAATACCAAAGATGCAGCGCTTGTGATAAAAAGTTAGGTGGCTTCTTTTACCAATGTTCTAATTGTTTCGTCCTAGGTGTTGATTGTGCTTTACTACAACTTAGGGTCCAACTTGAAGGCCATGACCATATCCTTACACTCTTTGCAAAGTTACAACACGCCCCGGAATGCCGAAGATATCTATCTGCCACTACCGGTGCATTGGTTAGAATTGCATAAAATGTAACTTTGTTGTTTGTCTTTTGCGTTCTCCTCTGTCGCAGATTATTGAATGTAGCAGTCACCACCATCCAGAAAAAGTTGTTGATGACAACTACGGTACACAAATTTGTGATATCTGCGAGAGGACGGAGATCCTAAAGTATGTATTTTTTATTGTACGGAATGCGATTTTATAGTAGAATTTATGTGCATAATTTCCGAGGTACATCTACTAAAATTCTATTTGATATAACTTTTCAAATAAAATTTATTTGAGCAGAATTTTTATTAGTAGAACTTTATTATAAAGAGAGCTTTTATTTAAAAAAATTAGTTATTTGATTATCAATAAAAATTTTAAAATTATAAAATTACTTTAATAAGTAAGTTTTTTAAAATTGTTATGAAGAAAAAGAAATAAAATTATCAAATAAGTAAAATGTATTTTAAATATTTTAATATTTTAAAAGAAATTCTCAACTTCTACCTTTAAAAATCTAAAATTTAAACTTCTACTAATAGAAGCAAAATAGTTATGAAAAGAAAATTTAAGATTAAATATATGATACTTTGATAAGGCATATCAAATATGCAATGACACTTAAATAAGTCATACGAAACATGTAGCAAGTGTCCTAAAAATGTTTTAATCTCCAATCTATAGATGAAATCGGCACTGATAATAATATGCTCCAGTAGCCCATTATCTTGTCTACCATTTACTTCTTGATAGGTAGCAGTTGCCCTACAGAAACAGCCCTGAGTAGGGATGTCAATGGATTGGATCTAACCCAAGATCCACGTAATCCAAATCCAATCGAATTGGATTTGGGTTGGCTTAAAATGAATTTGGATCGGATTTAGATATCGATGTGCGGATCTAAGACAGATCTGGAGCTATCTTAATATTTAAATCCATATTCATATTCACTCATCTTTTAATTTTATTTTATTTTAAAAGTTTCTTAATAATTGTGGAATTATAATGATAATAAATTTTATTTATAGCATATTAATGGTATTTACCATGCATTTAACTCTTAAAACTTAAAGATTAATTTTGTAAATTTAAAGGCCAGCTAGCCCTAAAGCATGTACATGCAATATTCAAATTGCAAGCCAAGTAATACAACCTGACAATTTATTTTATTATATTGGCCAAATAATTTTTAAGGAATATAGTTATTTATATATTTAGTCAAATATGGTCATAATAAAAATAATAAAGCACTGAATATAAATAATATTTAATTTATATGTCACTATCTAATGTTGTAGGAATGAGGGTGGATATGTCATGGATATTAGAATGATGAATGAACCAATAGAATATTACATTGATCTTACTCCTGCAATTATTTTTGAAAGATATTTTATTATCTTTCTTATTTGTTATTTTAGTGTAAAAGTATAAGTTACAATATTTATTATATTTTTAAAAAAAATTATATAATTTATTTACTATCAATATACTTTAGCCTTCAATTTTTATTCTAAAAAATTATTACTTTTTTATTATTGAGTTTTAGAATTTATAAATTTAGATTTTAATTTTTTTCGAATTTGAAACAGATATAAGTATTTATTTCTTTTTTAAATTTGAATATGGAGCGAAGTAGATCCAACCTATATCTTTTTATTTATTATAAATTTAAAACAAAATAAATCCAACTCATATCTATCCCGTTGTCCTCCTAGCCCCGAGATATCTTGTTGAGACATATCAACAGAAAGACAACTGGTAAAAGCCTAACCAAAAAAAATTTAATATCATCATCATAGTTGAAGAGAGACAGATTTACTTAGAATGGTGGGATAAAACAGTGTTGTTTTTGAGAATGGTTAGAAAAAAAAATCTTTGAACCACTGACGTCTCGCCAACGAGTTTCTTTAATAAAAAAATAGGAGTATCAGAGTAAAGTTATCGATGTGGGAGATTATAAAACAATTCCAAGGTTGACATTTATGGGGACATCGGCGCCAGTTGCAATTCACCACAAGGCTGCTGTAACTTAAAGATGTGTATCATGATCAGTCTCTGCGCGACTGTGCATAGCATGTGTGATGAACGGTTTCTTGACACTTGGCGGAAGCACTTCAGCATAGCTCGCCGAGTAGGGTTTGAAGTTGACTTTTTATTTGTTCATTTGAAGAGAATAGAGGAAGCTCGTAAGTGTTTTAATGATACTGATAATCAATTACATCAGTTCACATCCATTGACCGGCGTTATAAGGAGACGGCTGAGATTTCTAGGGAGATTGACAAACAAAAGACAAAATTGGACTCACTGAGGTGGCAAACACAGCAAGGGATATCGAGTATCGCTTTTCAAAGATTGAGAGTGGCTGGCGAGCAACTTAGTAAAGCTAGGGAATTTGGGTTGAAGAAAGAAAATTGAAATGGTCCACTCTTAATTACATCGTCTATGCCTTTTTTATTTAAAAAAAAAAATACGACGTCTATAGTTGAAAGATGGTGGCCCAAACATTCAGACGACTAGGCATGTACCTGGGGTCCAACTCCATCGCAGGTATCTGCTGCAAATTGCAAAATAATTAATGTATGCGGATGCAAAATACACCTGAGAAGGCCTTCGCAGGCCTTGGAAGGCAGCCGCAATTGGCCTAATCAGTGGCTGCGGATGTGAAATTGTGAACGTGTGTGGTTTAGCTAAATTGGGTTAGGATTTGTCGCTTTAGTGATTTGTGAGTTAGCGATCTAGATGTTGTTTTTTTATTAAAAGATTATAAGATAATAATTCAATTTAAGTTGCAAAATAATAAGGAGCTGGGCCTAAGCTGGGTCTTTATTGCTTAGGCCCAACCCATGATAGACTTCAAAAATTTACAGCCGTCCCATAAAAGGCCAAGCCCTTAAGGCCACCTGTCTAGGCCTAACCTGGGATAGACTGAGTTCTTTTACCACCCTTGTGCGTAACATGTGTGGAAAATATTTATCTACTCCAACATTAAATAATATTTTCCTAAACTTGGAAGCTTTTATCAGCTCCGATCAATCGGTGAGCATCCACGTGAAAATGGTGGTGGTACAATTCAAGAAATTCACGATAAATGCATTGTTGAGGTAAAATCATGTGGAATGGGCTGCATTAGAAATGTTTTATATGTGTCGCAACTGGATGCAAATTTACTGAGTGTGGGCCAATTTCAGTCAGAAGGGCATTCTATTGTTTTTCAAGACAATGCTTGTTTTGTGCTCCAAGGTAGCACTAGAACACACTTGCAGCTGAAAGTTCCCATGGCCAAAAATAAAAATTTTCCACTCACTCTTGATTTTGACATGCATGCATTTAGGGCTTATTTACTTGAAGAGTATAGCACTACATATATGGGCATTTGAATTCGAAAAGCTTGGAGGCCTTTTTTAAATTGAATTTATGATGTATTTACTTTTTGGATTGGGGAATTGAAATTATTGACAGCGTTTATTTTATAAATAGAGTTAGAGATCAAATTCAGAGTTGATGGACCCATCCCATCCCAATTTAGAAATGAGAAATGGAAATTGATTCCTAAGGGGTAGGAATAAGTCTTCCATACCCAGCAATGACCATTTTACCCCTTACAAAATAAAAAATACTCATTTTGTCCTCAATTGAAAATTTATTATTATTATTATTATTATTATTATTATTATTATTATTATTATTATTATTATTATTATTAACAATAATTAATAATAATAATAATTTTTGAATAAATAATCACAATAATTAATATAGTATTATAGTTAATTACTTAATATGTTATAATAATTATTATATTATTATAATTAGTTAATTAATTAATATATTATTATAATATTTTTAGTATAATTATAATAATTAATTAATATGTTAACATATTATTAATAATAATAATTTTGAATAAATAATCACTATAATGAAAATACAAAATAATAATTATAACAATAATTCATTAAGTACTTTTTAGTAATTTGTTACAATTTAGTTCATTTTGATTTTGATTTTAAGACAAAGTAAACACATTAATGGTAATTCAACTTATTCTGATTCTAATTCCTACCGTTTATTAATAATAATAATTTTGAATAAATAATCACTATAATGAAAATACAAAATACTAATTATAACAATAATTCATTAAGTACTTTTTAGTAATTTGTTACAATTTAGTTCATTTTGATTTTGATTCTAAGACAAAGTAAACACATTAATGGTAATTCAACTTATTCTGATTCTAATTCCTACCGTTTAAGTAAACAAATTATTCTAATTTCCATTCTCTTTTTCAATTTCAGCTCGTTCAGACTCATACCTATTCCGATTCTCGTTTAGTAACCACACTATTAGTGGATGAATTACCATCACTCAAGAAAGTGGGAGAAATATGTGAAAGTTGTATATATTGAAAGCAACACCAAAAATTATTTTCTAAAAGAGGTGGCAAGTTAAATTACGAAATCATTAAGCCAGTGCATGCCGATGTTTGCAAATCAATGCGATTTGCTTCTCTCAATAACAACTTATATTTTATGGTTTTTATTGATATTTTAGCATGATGGCATGGGTTGCCAACCATAGAAAAATCAAATGCCTTTTCAATTTTCACGAAATTAAAGAATAAAGCTGAAAGACCGAGTGGAAATACTTTGAAAATCTTGCAGACAAATTGTTTTGCAATTTTATTTGTTTTTCAGTTTTGTTGGACTCCAAGTGCACGAGTTTATAAAAGTATAGATTAAGAATAGTAAAGTCGAACCCCCAAGAACTGTCAATTTTTAGAAAACCAAAATTTAATCTAAGATAATTATAACTCGACCTTAGTTAAAAAGAAAATATTTTGTTTGAGAAAATTAAAACTAAAGACGCTATTAAAATAAAAACCAGTAAATTAACCCAAGAATTTAAGAGATTGAAGCTACCAAGGTTTCAGAATCTACTACAATTCAAATTAACAATTATATAATTATCAATCAATTCTTAATTTTAGAGTGATAACTCAAAGTCAATTTATATCTACTCATGAATACAACAATTAACCCAATTAAAATTCTTATTTAGACTCTTTTTTCTACTTAATAGTATGAAACATAAGCATTCTATGTAAATAATTTTGTATGTCAAAGATGTTGGGAAAATGTGCTCTTTAAAAGCATATGTGGTTACTTAATTGTAATAAATAATTTTTCTGGTTAATAAAATAAATAAGGTATTTTATTCAAATATCTTAATTGCATTTATATTTTGAGTAAATCCATTTAATCATATTATATGTATTTATGTGATCACCATATGGATTCACAGAAGATATAAATACAAGTTATCTTATGATTAAATAAATTATGTTCGCAGTTGATAAATAAAGTTGGGCACTTTATTTAGGTATAGACTGTAATAAATTTATTGAATGATTTGTCTTGATCATGTATAAATTTATTAATGTAGTACGACTACATTGAACAGGATCACATATGAGATTTAATTAACCTTGTAATAACTGTCAGACTTATTAAATCTCACAAGCATTAATGTTATTGTAATCTTAATCTTGAGTTAGTTATGATTTCATGATTGTAATTGTTGTTCCATTTGGGTTACCAATGGGCACGACACATACTTGTCGTCAAGATTACCCAGTATCTTGGTGGAAGCAATTATGAGTATTGAAGTTATAGATTAACAATATAGAATTTGTACAACACATCTCTTGATGGGTTTTCGGTACTTGATCATAGAAATCTCTGGCCAGAGTATGTCGACATATTTGATATGTTAAAAATTATCATTAGAGAAAACTAGTAAGTATCAAGGAATAAGATATAATTAAATTGATTGGACAATTGAGATATCAATTTAATTAACGATGTGGTATAAAGGATTGTGTAGTAAAGAAATCAATGTGGTTTGTAAGAATTATTACTAGAGCATATAATTATAGAGGTCAGTTCCAATCTTTTAGTAGAGTAGATTTGGAATTAAATAATTGGGCTAGTTTAATTACAGGCCTAATTATTGTAGCCACTATTGTATGTTCCCAAATGATCTCCGGGTTAGCTCATTTAATTGACTGCGCTGGATTAATATGCAAGATAACTGGCTATTTGGGTTAAAAGCTTAAATATATTATTTAGTGGGAAGCTCCATGTAATGTACTTGTGTATAAGGGGTCTTATGTTATTTTACAAGGTGGGTCCCCTATAAGAAAAAACAAGTAACGTAACTTTTATTTTTAGAGCCTAGGGTTTCACTAAAGAGAAATATAAAAAAGGCTTATTTTCTCCCAAAAGAAAAGAGAGTAACCACTTTATACAGATCAGAGAAAAAGATTTTTTTCTCTCTCTAATCTTGAGAGAAAAATTTTCTCTTGCTAGTTGCTATTGGTAGTGATAAAGGAGCCCACACGTCAAGTGCAGATCAAACCTAAGTCATAACCTAGAAGATCATTGGTGACGGATCATGATCTAACAAATGTGATGGTGACGGATCGTGATCTAACAGACGTGGTGGTAACAGATCGTGGTCAAGCTGCAATTAGGGACAGGACAGTTCGTCTCAACAGTGAAGACTGGATCTGTTTTATTATCTTCTAATAATAGACTTTAGTTTTGAATAATTGTCTTTATGTTCCAGACATTAAGAGGAATTTAATTTCAGTAGCTTGTTTGTTAAAACAATGGTACACTGTAAATTTTGGATCCTCTGTTTCTATTTTTTATAATAAGAGACTTATTTGTTTTGGAACATTGGAAGATAATTTATATCATTTAAGTCCTATGATCCATTCTATGCATGACACAGTGATCAATAATGATGAGCATACATATTTATCTAAGAAAAGAAATATTTCTTCCAACCAATGTTACCTCTGGCATTTGCACTTAGGTCATATAAACCAAAATAGAATACAAAGAATGATCAAAGATGGGCTCTTGGGTCCGCTAGAAAATGAATCATTGCCACTCTGTAAATCCTGCTTAGAAGGAAAAATTACCAAAAGGTCATTTGCGGCTAAAGGTGTACGTGTAATAGTACCACTTGAATTGGTACATACAAATGTATTTGGACCAATCAATGTATAAGCTCGTAGAGGTTATGAGTATTTCATCACTTTCACTGATGATTACTCGAGATACGGTTATGTTTATCTAATGCGTCATAAGTATGAAGCTCTTGAGAAATTCAAAGAGTATAGGGCTGAGACAGAAAAGCAATTAGATAAGAACATAAAGAAACTTTGATCTGATCGAGGTGGTGAATTTATCTCAGGAGATTTCAAAGAGTATCTGGTTGAAAATGGGATTATATCTCAATTAACTGCCCCCGAAATACCACAACAAAATGGGGTAGCTGAAAGGAGAAATAGAACTCTTTTGGATATGGTGAGATCTATGCTTAGTTATTCGTCATTACCAATCTCTTTTTGGGGACTAGCACTAGAAAATGCAGTTTACCTCTTGAATTTAGTTCCATCTAAGTCAGTGCCTAAAACCCCAATAGAATTATGGTCAGGTCGCAAACCAAGTTTACGACATGTCCGTATTTGGGGATCACCAGCGCATATGCGGAAACCAAAGGCAGACAAAATGGATTCACGTTCTGAGGTTTATATGTTTGTGAGGTATCCCAAAGGAATAAGGGGAGGTTTATTTTATAGTTCTCAAGATAAGAAAGTGATCGTGAGTACACATTCACTTCCCGCGAGGAAGACTATATAAATAACTTCAAACCTAAGAGTAAGGTAATACTTGAAGAACTGTCAGGTGATCAGGTTGATGCTCAGATTTCAACACCTGTTATAGAACAAGAAGAATAGCAACAACCAGCTGATCAATACAGGATTATCCCTAAACAACCATCACTTTTTTAACCTCGTCGTAGTGGGAGGGTAACTAGGTTACCTGCGAGATACATGTTATTAGGAGAAACCTATACGGCTATCTCAGGTGAACATGTACAAGATCCCACTAGCTACAACGAAGCTCTAATAGACAGAGATGTTGAATTTTGGAAAAAAGCCATGAATCAAGAACTAGAATCTATGTATTCTAATAAAGTCTGGGAACTTATAGAAGCACCAAATGGGGTCAAACCTATAGGGTGCAAGTGGATCTACAAGAGAAAAAGAGGAGTAGACGGAAGGGTGGAAACATTTAAAGTACGATTAGTAGCCAAAAGGTTTACTCAGAAAAAGGGTATCGATTATGAGGAAACTTTTTTCTTCGGTTGCTATGCATAAATCCATCAGGATTCTACTCTCCATTGCTGCAGTGCTAGATTATAAAATTTAGCAAATGAATGTCAAGACTGTCTTTCTTAACGGGCATCTTGAAAAAGACATCTACATGCAGCAACCAGATGGATTCATACAAAAAGGCCAAGAACACATGGTATGTAAGTTGTAGAGATCCATTTATGGATTGAAGCAAGCATCCCGGTCATGGGACATCAGATTTGATCAAGCGATTAAACCGTTTGGATTCACTCAGAATATTGATGAGCCATGTGTGTATAAGAAAATTCAGAAAAAATCTATAGCCTTCCTAATTCTTTATGTAGACGATATTCTCTTAATTAGAAACGATATAGGAGTATTGACTACAATAAAGAGTTTGTTAGCAAAACAATTTGATATGAAAAACCTGGGAGAGGCAAGTTATATTCTTGGTATCAAATTACTGCGAGACCGAAAGAATAAAACTTTAGCCTTGTCTCAAGAGATCTATATCGATAAGATATTGGCTAGATTTAGCATGAAAAATTCCAAGACTAGTTTATTATCATTCAGACATGCAATTGTATTATCTAAGGATCAATCACCTAAAACATATGAAGAGATAGAGAAAATGAGACGAGTTCCCTATGCAGAAGCTGTGGGAAGTCTCATGTATGCCATGCTTTACACTAGACCAGACATCTATTTTGCGGTAGGGATGGTTAGCAGATATCAATCTAATCCTGGACCTGAACACTGGACTGCAGTCAAGCATATAATAAAGTATCTGAAAAGAACTAAAAATTTTATACTTGTGTATTCTGGTGATAAACTCATTTCAGTGGGTTATACTGATTCTGACTTTATGTCAGATAAAGATTCCAGAAAATCAACTTCCGGCCATGTGTTTATATTAGGAAGTGGAGTTGTTAGTTGGAGGAGCGTGAAACAATCTTGTACCGCAGAATCTACAACTGAAGCTGAATATGTGGCTGCATCTGATGCTGCAAAAAAAGCTGTATGGCTCCGCAAGTTCCTACAAGATCTTGAGGTGGTACCTGCTGTAACTACACCTCTTAAACTATTTTGTGATAATAGTGGTGCGGTAGCTCAATCTAAGAAACCGAGGAACCACAAAAAACAAAAACATATTGAGAGGAAGTATCATCTCATAAGGGATATAGTGCAGAAATGTGATGTAGAAGTTACTCAGATTGCGTCACAGTAAAACTTGGCAGATCCTTTTACTAAGGCCATACCTGGGAAACCTTTTAACTTGCACTTAGAATCTATGGGCATGCGTGAGATGCAAAATATGCTTTGAGAGCTAGTGGGAGATTGTTGGGAAAATATGCTTTTTAAAAGCATATGTGTTTATTTAATTGTAATAAACAATTTTTCTGATTAATAAAATAAATGAGGTATTTTATTCAAATATCTTAATTGCATTAATATTTTGAGTAAATTCATTTAATCATATTATATGTATTTATGTGATCACTATGTGGATTCACAGAAGATATAAATACGAGTTATCTTATGATTAAATAAATTATGCTCGCAGTTGATAAATAAAGTTGGGCACTTTATTTAGATATAGACCGTAATAAATTCATTGAATGATTTATCTTGATCATGTATGAATTTATTAATGTAGTACGACTACATTGAACAGGATCACATATGAGATTTAATTAACCTTGTAATAACTGTCAGACTTATTAAATCTCATAGGCATTAATGTTATTGTAATCTTAATCTTGAGTTAGTTATGATTTCATTATTGTAATTATTATTCCATTTGAGTTACCAATGGGCACGACACACACTTATAGTCAAGATTACCCAGTATCTTAGTGGAAGCAATTATGAGTATTGGAGTTATAGATTAATAATATAGAATTTGTACAACACATCTCTTGATGGGCTTTCGGTACTTGATCATAGAATTCTCTGGCCAGAGTGTGTCGACATATTTGATATATTGAAAATAATCATTAGAGAAAACCAGTAAGTATCAAGGAATAAGGTATAATTAAATTGATTGGACAGTTGAGATATCAATTTAATTAACAATATGGTACACAAGATTGTGCAATAAAGAAATCAATGTGGCTTGGAAGAATTATTATTCGAGCATACAATTATGGAGGTAAGTTCCAATCTTTTAGTGGAGTAGATTTGGAATTAAATAATTGGGCTAGTTTAATTACAGGCCTAATTATTGTAGCCACTATTGTATGTTCCCAAATGATCCCCGGGTTAGCTCATTTAATTAACTGCGCCGCCACTAGATTAATATGTAAGATAACTAGCTATTTGGGTTAAAAGCTTAAATATATTATTTAGTAGGAAGCTCCATGTAATGTACTTGTGTATAAGGGGCCTTATTTTATTTTAAAAGGTGAGCCCCTATAGGAAAAAATAAGTAACGTAACTTTTATTTTTAAAGCCTAAGGTTTCACTAAAGAGAGATGGCTTCTTTTCTCCCAAAAGAAAAGAGAACAGCCACTTTATACAGATCAGAGAAAAAGATTTTTTTCTCTCTAATCTTGAGAGAAAAATTTTCTCCTGTTAGTTGCTATTGGTAGTGATAAAGGCACCCACACGTCAAGTGCAGATCAAAGCTGAGTCATAACCTGGAAGATCATTGGTGACGGATCGTGATCTAACAAATGTGGTGGTGACAGATCGTGATCTGGGAGTCTAATTCACTTCAGTAGAAAAAAAAATGTGTTCATCTTCTCAGATTTTTAAGGTAGGATTTCTAGATTACGAATTCTTATATATTGTATGAGATCAATCCTAAAAAGTTTTTATAAATAATTAAAAACTGATTTGTCCCCAATAAAAGAGTCAAAGTTTTCTTAAGCACTATATGTAAACAATTTAATGAAACACACAAAATCAAAGATAATCATATATAAACTTTATAGATGCAAGCATATATTTATTCAAATATAAATCTTAACAATCAATAATGCATGACAGAATTAGTGAAAAGATTGTAATTATATTTAACCAAATATATGAAACAAGAACTATAAACATTAAAGCACACAAGTAGTGAGCTAGTTGAATAAAATGTTATTTATTTAATTGAACAAGACTTCATCCTTAACACTAGTATAGAAAATTAGAAAGACATAAAGAAATTGAGGACAATAGAACTAACGGAAGCCATCGTCAAGCTATAGCCTTCAATTCTTTTTTGTGTCTTGTTGTCTATCTCTTTTCTTTTTCTTTTCCTTTTGGCGACCGGTTTTTCGCTCTCTCTCTCTCTCTCTCTCTCTCTCTCTCTCTCTTGCTTCTTTGCATGCAAAAGCTATTAGAGATTGAGTCAGTATTTCAAAATACTAATATCCCACATTGTATAGATAAGAGCATAAGTTGGTTTATATCAAATATGGTACAGTAACAGGCCCATAAAATAGAGGCCCACACGCATGAAACCAAGCCCAAGAGAGAAGCCCATTCCACAAATCTATTAATTGGGCTCTCGTGCCCAATAACCCACTCGTAAGGGGGACCACCTCTGCGAGAGTGTCGAGTATATGGACGAACTTGGCCACCTTTTATCATTTTGCCCTTTGTTTTAATTCTATTTATTTTTAATTCGAATTATATTGATAATTCAATTCTTAGTCGAATTGAGCTTTATTCTAAATCTTTGTGTAATTATAATTGCCCAATGTATCTGTTTAAAGAGCTGATTATATCACACTGTGATTATCTAAAAGACACTCTCTGTTTTATATTGTTTGTCTCCTTCATCATTGTAAGTTTTGTTGTTCTAAACTATTGTGTTGAAGTGAAACATCGCAATAGTAGTCACTGTTTCCTAGAGATCAAGCTACATTCGTTAGTCTTTCTTGCACCAAGATATTGTATCTTGAGGTGTAGAATTTAGTCTTAAGGACAGTGTTGCTGCATGCCTTGACTATTTTTCTATTTCATTCGAATTTCTATCCAAATTTCCACTGTTTTCTATCATCATTTTCCAATAATCTTAACACCAAATTATGATTGATCTTTCATCTTCACCTGCAACTTCTGCATTGGCTGATCTTCATATTGTCGATCTTCCTGCTTCTGCTATCGTCACTACAAAAAACTTGCTAGATACCTCCAAGATTGAACTGTTCAATGGCAAAAATTTCAAGCGTTGGCAAAAAAAAAAAAAAAAGCTCTCCAATGTACTGCATGTTTATAACTGCTAACTATCTATAATCATCACCACTAAAAATAGGATATTGAGGATTATAACAAGAAATGCCAAACTTAGAATACTAGTAATAAGGATTGTAGGTATACATTATTCAATACTCTTACTAGTTCCCTTTATGAATTTATTATCCATATATGAAAGCATCTGAGATATAGGCACTACTTAAGAAAAAATATGTGGTCAAAGATGTTGGGATTCAATAATATTATATTGGTGATTTTCTACATTATTGGATAGTGGATGATAAATCTATGTCAGACCAAATCCATGAATATCATATATTGGTTAATAATCTTAAGAAGGAGGAAATATTTCATCCTCAACTATTTGTAACTGGTTGTTTGATTGAGAAACTACTAGAATCATGAAAAGATTAAAACCTGAAAACATAAGAAGAAGCAATCAAGTCTTGAAGATGTTATCATAAATATTAGTATTGAAGAGAAGAATGAATTATAGATGTATCTGATAAAGAAAAGAAATTTTGGTCCAATGTAAGTCTAATTGAGAACACTCATCAACCTAATAAAAAGCATAACAATCCTAATAATAGACACCCTAATAACCTCAAAAGGCCCATGCTAAGAAGAAATGCCATGTTTTATGTGTTGCAAGATTGGGCATTATGGTAATAAATGTAGGCATAAAGCTCAGCATAGAGGAGACAATAAAAAACCTTTTAATATGACTAAAGGGAAAGAAGATGACATCATTGCCGCTATGGTTATCTCTGAGGTGAACATGGTGGTTGATTGATTCTATCACTACTAAACATATATATAGCAATAAAAACTCTTTCTTTGAGTATACTCTAATAAGAGTAAAAGAAGAAATTATTTACCTGGGCAATTCTCGGTCTACACCTGTTCTAGGCAAGGGTAAAATTCTTCTCAAGCTTACATTTGGGAAATCCCTCTCACAGAGTAATATACTCCATGTTCCTAAGATCATATACAATCTAGTGTCTGTTTATATATTGGGCAAAGTTGGGATGAAAGTGTCCTTTGAGGGTGATAAATTAGAGAACTTAGTTTACTTTCTACTGTCTAATAAATGAAAAGGCTTCTTCTTTTGCTTATATTATTAACGCTATTAATCTATGGCATAGGAGACTCAGTCATGAGAATTTTTCTTATATTAGAAAATTAGAGAACTTAGTTTACTGTCTAATTTGAGCTTGCCTAATGACAAATACAATGTGCGTGCTAAAGCCAAATATATTAAGAAGACATATAAACAAGTTCAATATAAAAATAAACTAAATTTTAAATTTAATTCATTGAGACCTTAGTGACCATGACCAGAGGAGGCAAAAGGTATTTTATTACCTTAATTGATGATTTTTCAAGAGCAATAAAGATGAAGCAGGTGAAAGTTTCTTAATCTATAAAAATGAAGTTGAAAATCAATTTAATAAGAAAATCGAAAGATTAAAACCTAATAGAGGAGGTAAGTATGATTCAATCATATTAAATATTTATTATGAGAATCATGGTATTATCCATAAAGTAACACATCTTTATTCACCTGAATCTAATGGTGTAGTTGAAAGGAAAAACATAACTTTGAAAAACATGATGAATGCCATGTTAATAAGTTCTGGGGCACCACTAAACTTGTATAGGGAAGCGATGTTATCTGCTTGATCATGTTTAAAATAGAATACTTTGTAAAAAATTATGTAAGACACCCTATGAATTCTAGAGAGGCTATAAGCCAAATTTATCATACTTCAAAGTGTAGGGTGGCTTGCCAAAGTTCTTAAATTGGATCCTAAAAGAACAAGATTAAAAAAAAAAACTATGAACCGTATATTTGTAAGGTATACCCAGATCAGTGTTGCATATAGGTTCTTAGCATTACAAGATGAAGGTATCTCATTTGAGGTTAATACTATCATTGAGTCCAAGAATGTTAAGTTCTTTGAATTAATTTTCCCTAAAAAGACTAGCATAAAGAAATGGTTATCCTATACTGAGTCAACAATTAATGTTTCTAAAAGTTCAAATTTTGAACCAAGAAGAAGCACAAGGATGAGAAAAGCCACTAATTTTGGTGATGATTTATATGTTTTTCTTGTTAAGAATGATCCTTAGACTTTCACGAAAGCTATGACTTCTCGACATACACTGTTGTGGAAAGAGGCTGTCAACAATGAAAATTATGATTCCATCATGAGCAATCATTTGTGGGAGTTAATTGATTCACCTCCACATACAAAACCTATTAGGTGCAAGTGGATTTTTAAAAAGAAATTAAAAGCTGATGGATTTATTGAAAAATATAAAGTAAGATTAGTGGCCATAGGGTTTTCATAGGAAAAAAGATGTAGATTATTTTGACTCTTATACTCCTGTAACTCAAATTGTATCCATTAGAGTTTTGATTGCTCTACCAGCAATTCATTAGCTATATGGGCATCAATGGATGATAAAACTATCTTTCTCAATAGAGACTTGGATAAGGAGATCTCTAAGGATTAATCTGAAGGTTGTGTGGTTCTAGGTTCTGAGTATAAGGTGTGCAAGTTGTTCAAGTCTCTGTATAGCTTAAAACAAGCATTGAAATAATGGTATGAAAAATCTAATCAAATATTGTTGTCCAATGGGTATACGATTAATAATTCAGATAAATGTATCTATTCTAAATCCATTGACACTAATAATTTTGTCATCATTTCTCTCTACATTGATGACATGTTTATTCTAAGTACCAATATTGGAACTATTGATGAGACTAAGATGATGCTTGCTTCTAACTTTGATATAAAAGACATAGGAGAGGCAAATGTTATTTTAGGCATCAAAATCAAAAAAAAACTAATAATGGTCTCATATTATCATAAGAACACTATGTTAAAAAGTTATTAAGAAGATTGGATATTATGATTGTAAGCCAATTTCCACCCTATTTGATGGCAATGTGTTGTGCAAATTTTGTTGAACTCGCAAGCGCACGAATCTATTGTAGAATAGATTAATGGTGTTGAGTGTCGATCCCACGAGGAGGTGGATTTTAATTGTGTGTAGAATTAATTTTGTAAATGGGTGATTGGATTTATGGGGAAATTAATTTAAAGGATGCTAGAATGGGGAAATTGATTTAAAGGATGCTAGAATTTAAATTGGAATAGCGGAATTAAATTGAATTGGGAACTATTGAAATAGAGTGCTTGGGTATCTGGATCCGTATCAACATGCATCATGGGCTAAATATTCCTTATTAATACCAATTAAATCATGAGGGGGGAATCCACACCTCATGAACTACGCTCTAATCAATATGGTGTTAAGGGCTTATCGTGCCAAATAATAATAACCTTATACTAGGGTGCCGGTAAAATCAGGGCGGTAACTAGACAAGATTATTATTATTTGTCGACGAAAAGTCAAAACCTCCACAGAAATTAGAGGGGAAGAGAAAATAAATTTACCAAATAAAGCCCATGACACATGTTGAGACTTCACCTTCAACCCAAGCTTGAAAGAAAATTAGCTACTCATTATTGAACTAAGGGTGAAATAGGAATTTTATTAAAATACGTAGAAAATACAAGATGGAGAGAGAATTACAGAAAACTAAGCTCAAAAATTGATTCAGGGGTATCAAATTAGGGGGGAAGCCCCCTTTTTATAGATACATTGAGTGAATCATGGCCATCGGATTAAAAATAGTTTGGATGCACAGGATTGTGCCACGTCATCAGTGAACAGTAACACGGTTTGACCACGGGTTGAAAGTAAGAACGTGATGCGAGCGTGTAAATCGTGAGCGATGTCGTGAAACGATCATGAGTGAAAATACATATGTGAACAGTGCCATTTTTCCTTTTATGCTCCTCTTAAGGTTTTCGACTGTCCTGAGTTCAAAAGTGACGTCCGTTTTGCTATCTGAAATCTCGTTCATTGTGAAATGACCATGATACCCCTAAAATACACAAAATACTTAATTAAAACAAAACATATATAATTAAATAACAAGGGACTTAAATAAATAAAATTAGAGATGTTAGTGAGATTTGAAGTGTAAAATGATGAATTTCTCCTTTATAAATATACACTTTCTAACACTCAACACACCCCCCAACTAGCTTATTGCTAGTCCCTAGCAAATAAAGCGAAAATAAAATTCAAACCCAAATTTTTTTTTTTTAAACAAACTTGTTTATTCAATCAGACTAATGATAGCAATCAAATAAAAGTATAAGCATTATTTCCAGTCTAAAGAAACATCACACCCACATCAACCATCCACATGAATCAACCAAGTAATACAGCTACTTTCAAAAATGACATGTCAAACCCCAAAATCTCACCGGTAATAGTGACACTCTCACAAGGAAATTAAACCAATAAAAATTGTCACTTCAATGAATGATAAATGGAGTGAAGATACTAAAGAAATAATATCACACACTCTCACCAAGATGAAGGAAATATGCCCATAGCTTAGAAATAATACGATCTCAAGTCAAACAGAATATTAGTCAACCCAATGTATTTTTTTCTTTTTTTTTAATTTATTTTTTTTATGCATTACTACATCTTTATAGCCCATATAACTAGTTCTACTTCAGACTATAGTTCCCTAAAATCAAGAAGGACTTTTATTAGAATATAACGTAGGCTAGGGACATGGCTAACAAAGAAAGGAAAATAGAGAAAACAAAATATATGTTTGAGAAAAATAATATCTTTTGGAAACTAAAAAAAAAATGCATTTCACTTATTTATTATTGTATTATATCTCTCTCTCTTTTTTTTTAGAGAATTTTTTTTCTTTTTTTTTTCTTTGCTTTCTCTTTTTTTTTCTTTTTTTTGGGTATTGCACAACTTTACTAAACAAAACAATTATTTATATTTTTCTCAAACATGAATAGGTGATGGAACTTGTAAGATATCGGGTAATACTCCAAATTGGAGTGGGTGAAGACGATAAGTTGACAAAGAAAAGTTTTATTTTTTTTAATAAAAGGCTCAAAAGGGCTAACTATGAATATTTGACATAAGGGATGGCTAGAAAGGCTCAAACGGGTCAAAGACAGCCTTTCCATCATCTTTTAAGGCTCTAGATACTCCTCCATATCTACTAGTTAAATGGACCTTTAGATGTAGCAACACATTTTTTTTTTTAACTTTTTTTTTTAAAGGGTTGACTCCAAGGAAATCTAAAGATCATGTATAAAATAATAATATCTTGCTAATTTGTATGAAGAATGGGCAAAAAGGGTTACTCTCCAAGAAAAATAATAGGCTCAAAAGCTCACTTGGTATTCATTATGACATGTCAATTCTTTCAAGCAACTCATATTTATCTCCGACATCAACATGTAGAGTAGCAAACATAGTATAACATCACTCAAGACCAAAGATAATACAAATACTAAAATTCGAAAATTATCATGTCGTCCAAAAATAAAAACAAAATCACACTATATATATATATATTTTTAAACAACATTCTACCCCCCAACCTATTCTAAACATGAAAGGAAAATATGCATGCAGAAATGTGAAAATGATGCAGAAAAACTAATTGAAAATGTTACACTTAAAATGATAGAAAAATGATTTTTTTTTTAACTAAGAAGATGCGTTTCTATAGGCACTACACTCTATATTCAGCCATCTTCGACTCAAAATTTGAAAATGCATATTTATAAAGGAGAAGTCAAAAAGTTAGAAAGATCACACAAAAAAAAAAATTCATTATTTTTTTTCTTTTTTTTTTAACTTAAGAAGATGCGTTTCTAGAGTAACTACACTCCATATTCAGCCATCTTCAACACAAACAGTTAGCAACAGTTAGTTTCTATAACAAAAAATTAGTAAAAACTTAACCAACATTCCACAATTGTCAACTATCCCCTCCCCCCAACCAGAACGAAACATTGTCATCAATGTTTTAAAGGAAAGAAGTAGAGTTTAGAAGACATCACCTGGGTGGTGTAACACAGAAGAAAATATTTACAGGCAGAGATTTAAATCTAATTTGTACTTCTTACTGCTGCTATTGTTACCATCGTTATTTGTACACTCCAACACCAAGGTCTTGGGATCTAGCTCTGGTTGATAAAAATGTGAGATCAGTAGCTCATTAGCAGTGTGAGCACAAATAAAAAGCTTTTTCACCGTAGAGGGAATGAAGTAGTTTTTTATTGCATGGTTAAGAAATGCGATAAAGCCATCATAAAAATTATTGACATTTAACAAACCGATGAGTTTTTGATGAATGTGCAGATGGGCCCAAGATGCTAAAGTGATAAGTGCCTCTATAGTTGTAAGATCTCCTGGTAAGAAAATAAAAGCATCAGCATGATTAAGCATTTCGGTTATTCTTTCTTGCATACCTGAGACAACTAACTCTTCTCCAGTCGGTGAGTTAGACAAGCAGCCTAAAGGTTTTAGGGTTTGTGGTATGATGCCTAACACTTGACTTCCTCTGACAAAAGCAGCTTCTGAGACCAATTTTGATAACCCTCGGTCACCTCCGCCGTACACCAAGTGTAATTTTCTCTCTGCTATGTTTCGACCAAGATCAATGGCTGCCTCAAAGAACTCTTTATATTTGCCATAGTTAAATCCAGAAAGCACACAAATGTTCTTGAATTGTTTATTGGGAGTAGCTGCCATTAGGATAATTCTCAAAAATAATTTGTGAGTGCAAATGAAAAGAATCATATTTAAGGATCTTGGCGGCAGTGGGTCACAGCTGTGAATGAGGTGTCATGTCTATGTCAATTAATCGTGTAATGCACATGGCTTGAGAGTCAAAAAGGAAATAGTAAAAAGGAAAAGCAAGTAATGACAAATATAAAATTATTAAAGACAATAATGCAAATGGTAAAACAACAGTAAAATAAAACAACAGTAAAGTAAAAAGATATTTACAGGTAGTTGCGACTGTGGCTCACATCTTCCTCTGGTTTTACGTCCAGAAACGGCTTCAACGCCCTCTATGGGTCGAGGATAGGCTTCCCATCCAGTTTTCTTATAAACTGGCAAAAAGGGTCGTTTATAGTCAGATTCCCGAGACTGTATCGTGCATGCTCTTTCTGAAATAATGGCCATAACTGGAGAATCGCTCCTTGCACATATCCACTGGGATGCGTTTCAAGAGACAAAAGGATATCATCTAATGACTCCTTATTCAAGCCATCCCTAATGAATTGAATCTTATGTTCTCTGTTATCAGACACCATTCCTAAAGAATATCGTTTTTTTATTGCATATCACTCTGGCACACTTATGACAAGCAACCGAAATCTTTCGAGCTCTTCGCTTTCTTGCATAATTTCCTTTACCACAACCAGGCATGTATGCAATAAATTTAGGAGGCAACTCACCTGCCAAGCGTACTTTAGCCTCGATTAACCAGCGAATATCAGTAGGTATGTTATTCCTCATGAGCAATCGCATGCGTTCGGATCGAGCTTTATAGATTGTGAGGAGGGCATTCTGAGGAAGTAAAGGGAATCGACTATGAAGCTTTGCTAAGATCTCGTTTCTATCTATACCTTCGCCTCAGAAGATCAGTAATTATGGGAAACTGAAGTAACCGACTTGATTGTCACGGAGTACCGTTATCCGCCACTTAACCGGGGTGACAAACTAAAACACACAAACTAAAGCACACAAACAAAATAACAAACAAATAAAAACACACAAAGAAAATCACAATCGTCCTCTTATAGAATTTACCTCAAGCTCCAACTGGATGTTGTAGACACTTCTCTCAATGTCTCTGAGTTGGCTTTCTAAATCCTCAACGTGGGATATTAATTCCGGTGGTTGTAGCTTCCAAATACGATGTGTTTTACAAAATCGTATCTGGCCTCTAAGATGAGATTGGACACGTTGAAGTCGTCTAAGGATGTTCAAGAGGAACTGTCTCATGATTAAAAGTGATAAAAGAAAGCTCAATGGTTAAACAAACACACTTATGCACAAACAATTTCAATTATCAAAAGAATAGTAAAAAGAAAGAAAAAAATCAAATCACGAAGAAGAAAAAAAAAACAGAAAAATCTTAATTCAAATGTGGTGAGTCACTCAAATTTATTTCGGTGTCCTCTCCATGTGGTTGGTACTCTAGATATGGCTTTAATCTTTGACCATTAACTTTAAACGTGACACCGTTTTTTGGGTCCTTAATTTCAATTGCCCCATGTGGAAAAACAGTATGAACAATGAAGGGGCCAGACCATCGAGAGCGTAACTTACCTGGGAATAGGTGCAAACGAGAATTGAATAAAAGTACTTTCTGACCTGCAGTGAAAGATTTTTCATGTCGCTTATCATGAAAGACTTGCATTCGCTTGCTTGTAAACCTTGGCATTTTCGTATGCATCATTACGAATTTCTTCAAGTTACGCCATTGTAATCGTCTTTCGAGCCGACTTGCTTTGCATGTCAAAATTGAATTTCTTGATGGCCTAGTACGTACGATGCTCGAGTTCCACAGGTAGGTGGCAAGCTTTTCCATACACTAGCCTGTAGGGTGACATCCCAATTGGGGTCTTGAAAGCCGTTCTATATACCCATAATGCATCATCGAGTCTTAATGACCAATCTTTTTCATCTCGGCCTCACGGTCTTTTCTAAGATGTGCTTTATTTCTCGATTGGAGATCTCAACTTGGCCCTTTGGTTTGCGGATGATACGGGGTCGCCACTTTATGAGTGATGGAGTACTTTGTCAAAAGTGCTTTGAATGATTTGTTGCAAAAGTGGGTACCACCATCACTGATCATTGCTCGAGGGAATCCAAAGCGTGAAACAATGTTACTCTTCAAAAACCCTATCACCACTTTATGATCATTAGTTCTGCATGGAATTGCCTCTACCCATTTCGAAACATAGTCAACAGCAACCAATATGTATTGATGGCCAAAAGATGGGGGAAAGGGTCTCATCAAGTCGATACCCCATACATCAAAGATCTCAACCACTAAAATTGGATTTAGTGGCATCATATTCCTTCGTGTAATGCTCCCTATTCGTTGACACCTATCACATGAAGAACAAAAGGTGTAAGCATCTCGAAATATAGTTGGCCAATAGAAACCACATTGTAGAACTTTAGTCCCTGTTTTCTTAGCGCTGAAGTGGTCTCCACAAGCTTGTTCATGGCAAAACGAAAGGATGTTATGAACTTCATTCTCTGGGACACATCGTCGAATAATTTGATCTGCACAATACTTAAACAGATAGGGGTCATCCCAGAAAAAATTTTTTATTTCCGCAAAGAATTTGGCCCTGTCTTGCTTGGTCCAATGCTCTGGAAGTTTACCTGTAACAAGATAATTAACTATATCAGCATACCAAGGTAATACTTCCACACTCATTAATTGTTCATCTGGAAATGACTCATTTAATGTTAAGGGTTCTGTGATTGTGTTGAAGTGGAGACGAGAGAGATGGTCAACCATAACATTTTCTGTCCCTTTCTTATCTTTGAATTCCAAGTCAAATTCCTGCAAAAACAACACCCAACGAATTAGTCTAGCTTTTGCATCTTTCTTTGTGAGAAGATATTTCAGAGCAGCATGATCTGTGAACACAATAATTTTACAACCAATGAGATAAGATCGAAATTTTTCTAATGCAAACACTATTGCTAGCATTTCTTTTTCAGTAGTTGAATAGTTCAACTGTGCATCGTTTAATGTCATACTAGCATAGTAAATAACATGAGGAATTCGATCTACTCTTTGTCCTAATACTGCTCCTACTGCATAATCAGATGCGTCACACATAAGCTCAAATGGTAAGCTCCAGTTTGGTGGCTGAATGATGGGTGATATTGTCAACAAATGCTTTAGTTTTTCAAACGCCACAAGAAATGAATCATTAAAGACAAAAGGTACATCCTTAGCAAGTAGATTGCATAAGGGTCTAGAAACTTTGCTAAAATCCTTAATGAAACGTCTATAAAAACCAGCATGCCCAAGGAAAGATCTTACTTCTCTGACTGTTTTAGGTGGAGGAAGATTGGAAATGAGATCCACCTTGGCTTTGTCAACCTCAATACCTTTGCATGAAATGATGTGACCAAGAACAATACCTTGATTTACCATAAAATGGCACTTCTCCCAATTTAAGACCAAATTTTTCTCTATACATCTCTGCAAAACTTGTGTTAGATGATGTAAACATTGATCAAATGAGTCACCAAAGACAGAAAAATCACCCATAAAGACCTCAAGAAACCGTTCAACCATATCAGAAAAAATGCTTAACATACAACGTTGAAATGTAGCAGGTGCATTACATAATCCAAACGGCATTCTCCTATATGCGAAAATGCCAAAAAGGCAAGTGAAAGTAGTTTTCTCTTGATCTTTTGATGCTATGGGAATCTGATTGTACCCTGAGTAGCCATCTAGAAAGCAATAAAATTCATGGCCTGCTAATCTATCAAGCATTTGATCAATAAATGGTAAAGGAAAATGGTCTTTACGTGTGACAGAATTTAATTTTCTATAATCAATGCATACGCGCCATCCTGTAGTCACTCTAGTGGGTATCAATTCATTATCAGCATTGGTAACATGTGACTCGACTTTTAGGGACAACTTGCACAGGACTGACCCATAAACTATCAGAAATTGGGTAAATGATACCTGCATCTAATAGCTTAAGGACTTCCGTTCTAACAACTTCTTTCATATTAGGATTAAACCGACGTTGCATTTCCCTAGTAGATTTAGCATTTTCATCAAGGTGAATGTAATGCATGCAGTCTGCTGGGTTTATACCTTTTATGTCTGCTATGATCCATCCTAATGTTCCTTTGTGCTCTTTTAAAACATCCAACAACTTACCTTTTTGCTCGTCATTTAGGGATGATGAGATGATTACCGGTAGAGTGCTTTCTTCTCCCAAGAACGCATATTCCAAAGTGTTGGGTAATGGTTTGAGCTCGAGTTTCGGTGGTGACTCTGATGATGGGATGATTTTCTTCTCTGATGGTGCTAGTTGTTCAACTCTTGACTTCTATTTATTAGTGTCCATGGATGGTGCTGAGTCAAGTAGGGCGTTGACCTCATCGACTGATCTGTCAACATCAAAATCCAAACCAAAGTGAGTTAAACATGTTTGTAAAGGGTCATCACTAAGGTTTGAAACAAAATTATCATCAACTAATGCTTCAATTAAATCCACGTCAACAATTCCATCATCTGCATTGTGAGGTTGTTTGGCAATGTTGAAGATGTTGAGCTCCATGGTCATATTGCCAAAGGACAACTGCATATTTCCAGTTCTACATTGAATGTGAGCATCGGCAGTTGCCAAGAATGGTCGGCCTAGGATAATGGGAATGTGCTTCCTTGAATCTTGTATTGGTTGAGTGTCAATTACAATGAAATCAATAGGAAAATAAAACTTGTCTACCTGTATAAGCACGTCCTCCACAATACCACGAGGTATTTTCGTGGACCGATCTGCAAGCTGTAACACCACTGGAGTTGGGTGTAATTCTCCCAATCCAAGTTTCACAAATACTGAGTAAGGTAAGAGATTAACACTAGCTCCTAAATCCAACAAAGCATTCTCAATTGTGTGGTTCCCTATACTACATGAAATAGTGGGGGAGCCTGGGTCTTTACATTTTAGAGGAATTTTGCGTTGGAGTATAGAACTAACATTTTCAGTTAAAAATGCCTTTTTCTGAACATGAATGTTTCTCTTTTTAGTGTAAAGGTCTTTAAGAAACTTGGCATAAGATGGAACTTGTTTTATTGCATCAAGTAAAGAGATGTTAACACTTACCTGTTTGAAGACTTCAAGAATCTCACCTGTGGATTTTCCCTTCTTTCCTTTAGCTAACCTCTGAGGAAATGGAGATTTAGGAACGTATTCCCGTGGGTTGACTTCTTTTTTCTCCTCCGGTGGTGAGTCTTCAACATTCACAGGTACAATTTGATTTTCTTTGGTTGCTAGCATCTCCACTTTGTTGTTGACTTCTTTTCCTTTTCGCAAGGTCATAACGGCTTTGACCTCTCCATGCTGTTGTGGTGAACTGGTAGTTGCTTCATGCACTCCTTTAGGATTAGGCACTGGTTGACTTGGAAACTTGCCTTTTTCAACAGTCATTGCCAAAGTTTGCACTGAAGAGGCAAGTTGTCCCACCATCTTCTCGAGGCTTGAAACTGATTGGGCTTGTGAGTTGAAGCCTGCTCTCATCTCATTCCGTAGTCCATCAATGGTGCGGTTTTGTTGTTCGATCATGGAGTTAGTAACATTCTTGACATTCTGGAATGCATCCTCCCATATGCGGGTTGAGAGTAGTTTTGGTTCTGATTGTATGGTCTAAATGGTGGCTGAGAGGCCTGAGGAACTTGAGGAATTGGTTGCATTGGTGGAGCTGGAGCTGTTGGTCCATTCTATTGGAATCCTTGAGACCATGAAAAATTGGGGTGATCTCTCCATCCAGGATTATATGTGTTGGAGTATGGGTTGTAATTTGATGGTTTTCTCATGACACCGATGGCATTGGCTTGATCTGAATATGAGTCATGGTCATGTGGCTCTGTTGATTTAGCAGTCGTCAACGATGTTATTTGTCGAGAAAGGCCTTCAACCATTTCTTTGACTTCTTTGATTCCCGAACCGGATTCGCCAATGTGAACCTCATTCACTCCTTTAATTCTTCTAGTATTCCTGAGAGATCGACTCCGTTGTTGGGAATTATCCGCTTGTCGCTGGAAGAAATCACAAATCTCTGATGCACTTTTTGACATTAGCTCTCCTCCACTTGTCGTCATTAGCCATTCTTGCACATTTGGCAATAATCCCTCCAAGAAGTATTGGCATTGGTGCCATTTCTCGTACCCATGATGTGGACACTTCAAAAGTAGCCCATTGAATCGCTCCCATGCTTCGAAAAACTGCTCGTCTTCTCTTTGGGTGAATTCTGAGATTCCCTGCGAATAGCATTGGTTTTATGCACTGGGAAATATTTATTTAAAAATTTCGTTACCATTTGTTCCCATGTTGTAATGCTATTAGCAGGCAATGTATTGAACCATGAACGAGCTCTATCCTTTAAAGAAAATGGGAATAGTCTAAGTTTAACATCATCTTCTGAAAAATTCTCATATTTAAATGTTTGACAAATTGTATGAAAATCATTCAGATGATTATATGGGTCCTCATTTTCTAAGCCATAGAATGTTAGGAGACAATTTAGCACACTAGGTTTTAGCTCAAAACTCCTAGCAGCTACATTTGGGTATCGTATGCATGATGTGTTCAAATTAGCTAAGGGACTAAAGTAATCCTTAAATGGTCTCTCCTATGGTTCTGGATGTTGGTGTTGCAAATCCATTTCAATTTTATTTTTAAATGCTATGTGTTTGTGTGTGCGAAGTGTTTTTTCTAATTCAAGGTCTATAGGTTCAAGATTAGGTAATAATGACCTACGACCATGCATGCAAAGAAAATAAAAATGAGAACACAATAAATAAAAATAAAGAAAAAGGAGAAATTGCAATACTAACCTTATTGCGCTGTTACAACCTTTCTATAAAAAAAAAACACTAAAACAAATACGTGAAGTTAACTAAAATTCAAATAAATTAACAAGATAAATGAAAAATTATAAAGAAGAATAACTTGAAAATTAAAATGCAGAAATTTAAAGAAGAGAAAAAGAAATTGTTACCTAGAAAATGTAAATTGACTTTTTTTTTAAGAAGAAAAAAAAATTACAAGGAAACAACTAAAATAATAATAATAAAATTATTTACAAAAAAAAATTAATTCTACAAATCAAAATACTTACCTCCCCGGCAACGGCGCCAAAAACTTGTTGTGCAAATTTTGTTGAACTCGCAAGCGCACGAATCTATTGTAGAATAGATTAATGGTGTTGAGTGTCGATCCCACGAGGAGGTGGATTTTAATTGTGTGTAGAATTAATTTTGTAAATGGGTGATTGGATTTATGGGGAAATTAATTTAAAGGATGCTAGAATAGGGAAATTGATTTAAAGGATGCTAGAATTTAAATTGGAATAGCGGAATTAAATTGAATTGGGAACTATTGAAATAGAGTGCTTGGGTATCTGGATCCGTATCAACATACATCATGGGCTAAATATTCCTTATTAATACCAATTAAATCATGAGGGGGGAATCCACACCTCATGAACCACGCTCTAATCAATATGGTGTTAAGGGCTTATCGTGCCAAATAATAATAACCTTATACTAGGGTGCCGGTAAAACCAGGGCGGTAACTAGACAAGATTATTATTATTTATCGACGAAAAGTCAAAACCTCCACAGAAATTAGAGGGGAAGAGAAAATAAATTTACCAAATAAAGCCCATGACACATGTTGAGACTTCACCTTCAACGGAAGCTTGAAAGAAAATTAGCTACTCATTATTGAACTAGGGGTAAAATGGAAATTTTATTAAAATACGTAGAAAATACAAGATGGAGAGAGAATTACAGAAAACTAAGCTCAAAAATGGATTCAGGGGTATCAAATTAGGGGGGGAAAGCCTCCTTTTTATAGATACATTGAGTGAATCATGGCCATCGGATTAAAAATAGTTTGGATGCACAGGATTACGCCACGTCATCAGTGAACGAATAACTGCGGTTTGACCACGGGTTGAACGAAGAACGCGGTGCGAAGCGAGTGTCGTGAAGCGTATCCATGAACGATGACGTACATGTGAATAGTGTAAATGCGTGTGAAGCGAGTGCCATTTTTCCTTTTATGCTCCTCTTAAGGTTTTCGACTGTCCTGAGTTCAAAAGTGACGTCCGTTTTGCTATCCGAAATCTCGTTCATTGTGAAATGATCATGATACCCCTAAAATACACAAAATACTTAATTAAAACAAAACATATATAATTAAATAACAAGGGACTTAAATAAATAAAATTAGAGATGTTAGTGAGATTTGAAGTGTAAAATGATGAATTTCTCCTTTATAAATATACACTTTCTAACACTCAACACAATGCCCATCTAAAGAAAAAAGCTTATGTTGATCAAGTGAGGTATGCCTAATTAATTAACAGCCTAATGTGCTTGATGAATTATACAAGACTTGACATCGCATATGTTGTAGACAGATTAAGTAGGTATAATCAGAATCTAAACCAGGATCACTAGACTATAATAACTAGAGTGGCAAGATCTTTGAAAGGCACCATGGATTACAGGCTTAAATATAGTAGATCTTCACCAGTATTTGAAGGATATAGTGATGCAAATTAAACTTTAAGTCAAATGAGATCAAATTTATTAGTGGTTATGTTTTCACAATTGGTGGAGATGCGACATCTTGGAAATTGTCCAAATAGACATGTATAGATCTTTTTATTTTCGCTCATCCTCCTACTGCTGTGCCAATTCATTATGATTGTCAAATCTCTTTTACAAGAGCTAGGAGTAAAATCTATAATGGAAAGAATAGACACATACGTATAAGACATAGTATTATTAAGCAGCTATTGTAACAGGTGTTGTGAGCCTAGACTTTATAAGGTCAAAATCTTCTAACAAAACCACTTAACAACAGTTTAGTAGAGATCACATCGAGGCAGATAGGACTACCATATAGATCAAAAGACAAAAGTGACAGTAGTCATATCTATGTGATTAGAGATCTCATGAAGTAGGTTCATAAGGGTAAAAACAAGTTACTTGTTATCTTGTAACATTATGGATATTTTGTAATCTTAATTTTATTCAATAAAGATTTCTTTATTTATGAGTCCTTTCAATGGCAAGTTAGTACTTATTGTAGTGATTTAAGTTGAGCAATTGAGCTCTTAATGAACTTCATAACCCATATATTATGTATAGTGGTGTGTTAAAACTGCATGACATACTTAATGGAGGTTTACCTATGTTAATGTGGAATTGGGTCAATTCTTATAAGAGTTAAATAGGCTTCTCTAGAGCACTCATGAATCCAAGGGCACAGGGTCATTAACTTGTCAAACCTCAAAACAACAAAACATTATGACAATGTAATGCGAACTTCACATCCTCTGCCTTGCACAAAAGGAATATTGGTTCATAGAAACTATAAGTTTCACCAAGCTCCTATGAGACACGGTTAGTTGTTCAATTCCTGGTTCATAACCCAAAAGGAACTAGTTCATATGTATTGAACTCTATAGACAAGGATGAAGATGAATGAAATTAGGTATTTTGAAATATGTAGGGGATTGTTAGAAATTGAGTTGGTATTTCAAAATACCAATATCCCATATTGCTTAAATAAGAGAGCATAAGCTGGTTTATATATAAAAACTAAATATGGTGTGGTTACAAGCCTATAAATAGGAGGCCTACATGCACAAAACCAACCCCAAGAGAGGAGCTCGTTCCAAGAATCTATTAACTGGGCACTCGCGCCCAATAGCTAACGCACAAGAGGACCCCACGGGGGTTTCGGGTATGTGTGCAAGCTTGGCCATCTTTTACAATTTTGCCATTTGTTTTAATTTTATTTATTTTGAGTTGAATTATATTGAGAATTCAATTCCTAATCAAATGTATAATTTTAATTTAGATTTACAGAGGAAAAAAAGGCTAGGGCATATTTATTTAAAGAGCTGATTATATCACTTTATGATTATCCAGAATAGGCTTTCTATTCTATATTGCTTTCTCTAACTTAATCATTGTGAGTTTTGTTGTTCTAAACTATCTGTTGAAGTGCAACATTGTAATAGTAGTCATTGTATCCTGAAGATCAAACTGCCTTTGTTAGTCCTTCTTGCACCAAGTTATTGTATCTTGAGACATGGAATTTAGTCTTAAGGATAGTGCTATTGCATGCCTTGACTGTTTTTTCGTTTTAGTCCAAACTTCTGTTGTAATGAAAAGTTCTCACAACTTCACTATCTATAAGTTCTAAATCACACAATAGAGGTCTAAGAGCAAGCATGCAATCACCCAAGAAAGATAAATAAAATTCAACGAAAATAAATAAAAAAGAAAAGAAATTGAACTATTTTATTATTATAAAAAAGTAACTACTAAGGAGAATATAGACAGCTCCAACCTATAAATTCTACTGACTACTAACTTAAACTATAAGAAGAAAAAATAACTAAAAATAAAAAATAAAAGATACAAATAAAATAAAATAAAAATTAATTGCAGTGAAAATAATTACATGTAGAAAACAAAATAATAAAAAACACGGGCACAAACAACTAAAATCGAAGTAATTGTAAATAAAATTAAACTAAATTAATTAACTAAACTAATTGGGACAATAAACAAAAATAAAATAAAAGAAAGACCAATTAAACTTGACGCCACTAAGTAGAAAATAACTAAGTAAAGAAATTAACTAAAGTCAATATATAAACATACACACACACACAGAGAGATATATAACAAAAAGGTGAAATTAAATAAACTTAAGTTAAACTAACTTTTCAATACAGTTTCGGCAACAACGCCAAAGACTTATTATATAATGTTTAATGTATTCGCAAACACATGAATCTATTGAATTATAAATTAAGAATAACGAGGTTGAATCTGCAAGGTTGTCAATTTTTAGGAAAGAAAATTTTAATTTAAGCTAATTATAACTCTACTCTAGTTGAAGAAAAAATATTTTGTTTGAAAAAATTAAAACTAAAGCTACAATCAAAATTAAACTAACGTAAGAATTCAAGAAGCTGAAGCCACCAGGATTTCAAAATCCAACATCGTTCAACATAGCAATTATCTAATTATAAATCAATTTCTAATTTTAGAGAGACAACTCAAAGTCAAATCTATGTCTATTCATGAATACAGAAATTAAGGTCAATTAAAATTAATCTTGTATACGCTCTTTTTCTGCTTAATAGTATGATGCCTAAGCATTCCATGTAAACAATATTAGATAATAAAGAGTCAAAGTTTTCATAAGTATTCTGTTTAAATAATTTAGTAAAAGACATAGAATTAAAGATATTCATATATAAATTTAATAGATCCAAGAATAGGTTTAGTCAAATAATAATCCTAACAATCAGTAATGCAAGATAGAATTGGTGAAAAGATTTATTTATATTCAACTAATATGTGAAACAAGAACTATAAACATTACACTACTAGAAAAACAAGCTACAATGACAGAATTTTTGTGATCAATATTAAAAAATTAGTCATTTATCAGAAGAATATGATAAACACGTGACAGAGTTTTTATATATCATAAAGACATGATAAATTTATGATAGTTTATTTATCTATCACATAATACATATATGTGATGGCATATTACTATCTAATGAAACAGTGAGTTTAAGATGAGCTGGTTTGGACATGAAACGACACCGTATATTAAAACCACCAAAAAAATTCTAAGTGTTGGACTTTTTTGACTTCACATGGCAAATCCTAATTGTAGATCACACTTCATACACAAATAAGAATAATGCTGCAGACAACAAATGTTGTCCTCTGTAGCTCTTCATCCTCATCTTGGATTTCGTCCCTACTTCCCAACTTGTGGCTATCCCGATTTCCCTTTGTTTCTCAGTAATTGCTCGCTACCTTCTTCAACTTTGAGCTACCACTAATGTCTTTTTTAATTTAGATTTTAGAGTTTGAGCAGTTGCATTTCTTCAATTTCAACTTGTTGTTGCTACTACTGTCTTCAAGATCGGTTTACTACTACTCCATCTCCTTTTCGATGTAGATCAGCATGTGGCCTTTGGGGACTGGCTTTGAGTTCGCAAATTAGCATGCCAATGACGCCTTGAGAGCACAGAATGACTACAAGCAACACTGGCGGTAGGGATGGCAAAAATCCCCACGGGGACGGATACCCTCGGGGATTTTCCCTATTCGGGGAGGGTATGGGGATAATTTCATACCCAATTTCTTATTCGGGGAAGGGACGGGGAAAATTTTTTACCCAATTTCTTATTCGGGGAGGGGACGGGGATGAGGTGGAATCCCCATCCCCTACCCATTTCCCTATTTTAATTTTTAATTTTAATTTGATTTTTTTAAAATTACTAGTAAATAAATTATAAAATTTGAATTATAAAATGATAAATATTGGTAAAAATAACAAATATCAAAATATTTATATTATTAAACTTTAGGCCTAATTAAATAATTAAAGTCCTAAATTTTTATTTAGGATATTAAAAAGATCGGATAGATTCTATTAGCCTAAAAATTTTATTTTAATTTTAATGTTCATTAAATATTTTAAACTTAAATCTATTTTTTATTTATTTTTAGATGTTATAATTGCCCACAGCGAATCACAATTTTAATATCTAATCTAATCTAATTTAATATTTGCTCTTGATTTACTCCGACTTAACTATTGTGCTGTAAAGAGAATAGTCCACATTTATAAAGTACCCACGCCACCATTGAAAAAGTTAATTTTGAATCTAAATTTGATTTTATTTGTAACAATTTTGTATTAGACTATTAATTTGTTCATGATAGTTTGTAAAAGAAATTTGTATCCCTTGCATGTTGCGTGACTTACTAATTTAATGTATGTGACTTTTGTAATAGATATTAATGTAATATATATTTTGAACTTTACTTTTATTTAAATTTTTTATTTTAATATGATTAACTCAAAATAAAAAAAAATATTCATTATTCGGGGATCGGGGACCCTCAGGGATCCCCTATTATTATTCGGGGAGGGGATGGAGATTCTCTACGAATTCTAACTTGAGGGGATGGGAGAGGACGGGGACATACATAAAATATCGGGGATGGGTACGGGGAGATTGGTCCCCTCCCCTCCCCTCCCCATTGCCATCCCTAACTGGCGGCACTACTTGTGTGGAGTCAGACAGGAGGAGACTGTACTACGAGAAGTGGGTGAGACGAGAAAAATAGCGAATTAGCTACTTCATCTCCGATTAAGGTAAATTTTGGTGGAATTTGTTTGGTTCAAAAAGAATGAAAGTTGTAAGCAAGAAATTAACACTTCTCTGTAGATCCCCTGTAGATCCCACTTGTGAAATTCCTTCGCTTCTAAACAAAATATTCTTTGTAACTCCAAAGTTTTATAAAACCTTTTGCATGCATGGTAGAGGCTCCTTATGATAAAACTTGACCTCGAGAAACGAATTGTGTGTGGCCTGGACCTTGAGCATAACATTGACCCTTCCTAAACCAACCATCTATTGAGGCCGAGGAAGTTGTTGCTGCTGCTGTATCTAGGGTTGTTGCTATTGTTGCTGGATCTATGGCAATTGTTGCTACTGTTGTTCTGAGAGCTGCTGTTGTTGCTGTAGTTGAGGCAGTGATTGCTACTACAACTATGTAATCTGTTGCTGTTGCATTTATGGAATCTACTGTTGCAATTGTGGCAGCTATTGTTGTTACTGCTATTGTAGCTGGGGAAGTTGCTGCTGTTGCTGTTGAAACTGTGAAAGTTGTTGGTGTTGCAGTTGTGATTGCATATGTTGGTGTTGCTGGTGTAATTGTTGCTGCTGGCTCGGTATTTGTGGTTTAACTTGTATTCTTTATATTTTGATCTTTGATTGAAATAACTAAATGTGTTTACAAAGCCTAACAGGCTGCTCTGATGCAAACACAAGCTACAAGTACGATCTCTATAGATGATGTAAGTTGCTTTGCGAAATTTTTGGTACTTTGATGTTATAATATGGTCTATAGATACAAAAATGAGATTTGTGTTTAATACGTACATGCAGTTCCAAATATGGCACCTCTAAAAAACCTAAATAGAGTACAACCATACTTCTATGTTTGTGCACTCATAAAGTCTTGTGTTTTGTTTGTTTAGAATGGACATATAAAGTAAAATAACAATCATGCTTGCGAGTATGTAGGAGTTCCATGAAAAAGTTTACATAGAACCTTAAAATATCACCTACAATCTACCAAAAATAAATCTCATTCTCTTATAACCATCTATATAGATGTTGGACAAGGTGGACAGGCTTGTTGTGTTATTAAGTCTCTGACATGCCAAATAATCTATGGTAGAAATTTCCGGCAAAATTTAGATATTTATGACACTGTTAAAAGAGTCGTACGTATTCATATTGATGTCTTTTTGCTTTTAAGATTTGATTGATAAAATTTTTCATCCTTATTTTTCTTTCCACAGATCATGAAAACTCAATGGAAAGCCTATAATGTACTGAGAAAGATAAATTACCCATACGAGGTCAATATCAGATCTATTTCAATGAATTTTTATTATAGCAGTAGTTTCAAATCTTTCACTGTTATGAAGATTTAAAAAGCCTTATTGCTTTATATCTTGAATTCATCTACTAATGGAAGCTCAGTCTATAATTATCAAAATAATGGAGACTCTGCTAATTCTTTTCAAATCTCCTTGTTCTTTGCAATATTCTAGTTTTGATGGGAAAACTTTCATGTTAAATCTACCTTTTTGAATGGTACTTTTGAAGAAAAAGTTCATGTACAGTAGTTAGGCTCAAGTTTATGAAGTACCAAGTGATGAAAGTAAGGTGTACTAATTAAAGAAAGCACTTTACAGCTTGAAGCAACTACCGCTTGCTTGGTACGATTGAAAGCAACTTGGTTTCTAGAAGAGTGAAAATAAACCTGCCTTATATGTCAAAACAAAAGGTATGGATAAGATTCTTATTATATGCCTTTGTTGATGATATCATCTATACTTATAATAATGTTGGCTTGAGTGAAGAATTCAAATCTCGCATGATTAATGAATTTGAGATGATTTATGGGTTATTTTCCTAGGCTGGAGGCGAAGGAACGTGATGGGATTTTTATTCCTTAAGTGAAATATACAAATGATCTATTTGAGAACCTTAATGTGAAAGATTGCAATCTAGTAAAAACTCTGATGAACACCAATTAAAAATTTAGCTTGAATGATAGGGAATAAAATATTAATGCTCATTTTTATCAGAGTTTGATTGGGGGCTTATTGTATTTCACAAATGGTTGATTTGATGTTCTGCATGCCACATGTCTTTCGTTAAGGTATATTCTATTTAAAGTCCAACCAAATTTCATTATAGAGGTGCTAAAAGAGTGCTATGATACTTGAAAAGGACTACCTCATATAGAATTTGGTACACAAATTGAAGACTTTCAGTTATGTGGTTTTTTAAATAATGACTGGGCAAGTTTAGTTGATGATCATAGAAACACTATATGTTGCACTTTCAATCTCGACTCAAATGCTATTGCTTGGTACTCTAAAAAGCACTCATTTATCGTATTGTCCTCGTCGAAAGAAAAGCATATGGCAGTAGCATGTCAAGCAAATTGGTTAAGGAGAATTTTATAAGACATGAAGCAACATCAAAGAGAGGCAACGATTACTGATTGCAGCAATGAGTCATAATTGACTAAAAATTTTGTGTTTCATAGCCACAAAAGACATATAGAGACAAGGCATCACTTCATCAGAGAGTTAGTGGAAAATGGAAGAACAATGTCTTATTGCAATACTGATTAGCAGCCAACTGATGTATTTCAAAGCCTCATTTTTTGGAGAAATTCCTTCATTTTAGGGATGACTTGAGAGTTATTAGATTTCTACATTAAGGGGGAATGTTAATGTTAATGTAGAAACAGTGTATGGTTAGTCCTAATCTTTTGCAATCAGTATAGGCCAAGTCTATAATATTGTTTAAAGTTGCTCTTGTTCTTTAGGAAGTCTATGATTTTGTGTATTTGAGTCTTTCCTATTTTTAATTTATGAGATATGAGGCTACTAGCTGTTTCAATGGCTCCTTAGTTATAGGAGTTTGTTTATGTATAGTTTTATATAATCGTTACTTATCATTTAATAATATTTAATTATTTTTTAGCAGCAAATTTTTTTAGCATTATCTATCTTCTAAGTTATCAATTTCCATTTTAAATTCCTCTCACCGTCATAAGTGCAAAGAAGTGTGACTCACCTTAGTGTCTTATTCCTTCTTTATTTCAACATCATTCAATTTCAAAATGGATCAAGTAATATGACAAACCTTAGAAATCACCATTCAATTTTCATACCCTAAAAATCATCACTATTTTGCAAGTAATTATTTTGCAATCGCAAAATCAGAATATTGAAAACTAAAATTTCAAGTGATATTCAAAATTAATTGAGAGTAATGAGAACTTGAATCATAAACTAAAATTAGTTGCGCTTGGAGAGAGATTAAGGAAGAGTGAGAGACCAAGGCTAAGTGAGAGATCGAGTGAAGCTGTTATGTCCTGACCTGAAAAGAGTCCAAGGTTGGTCTTTCAATCAAATAATATCTTAAAAGTGCCAAAAAAAATCATATTAATAATGAGACCACTTGAACAATTACAAAGTCAGTAAACTTAAATTTCAATAATATGATTGCCAAGAGCAAAATGTTAGCCTATATGGTTATAAAATATTGATTTTGATGATAACAAACCACATGTTTTGAATAAATAAATAATTACACATTATGTTTTTTAAACAAGAAAATGATTTTAGGAGATTGGTTGTTTTCAAGTGTATGGTTTAAATTGAAAAGTTTTTAGAACTTTGAAATCAACAAGTATTGTCTTAAAAATATGGAAATGGACCTATTTGCAAAGTTCTAAAAAGATTTAGGCCATAATATAATTTTATAAAATTTAAGGTAAAACTATAATTTTAAAAAATAGTTGTTTCACTGTAGCAAGCAGTTAACCGTATTTACCAAAGCGGCAAACCAGTTATCAAACAGCTGGAATTAAAGCAGCTAACTGGATTTAGAAATTACGGCAAACTTGTTATCAAGCAGAAGCTCTCTGGAGTAAAAACGACTAACCAGAAAATGAAAAACGGCAAATTGGATATTTAAAAATTCAAATCTTTGAACATAATGATAACCTCAAGCGGCAATCCGGTTAACACATAGCGACAAGTCAGTTATCACTAGAAAGTCAATAATGGCTAGTTTTCTATTCCAACTGTAAAATGACTTAAGTCAAATTCAATTATAGAGATACAACCATTATTATCATTGAGCATCCTCTGCAATCTGAACATAAAATTTGTGTATTTATTTCATTCATTCACACATTGAGCTTTTATTTGTAATCAAACATATTATGTGAGGCAAATTTATTTGCAATCATTTTTGTAAAATCAAGTTGAGAGGTTGTAAGTGTTAGGATACACTTGAGTTAAGATATTGTGGATAATCTCTTGTTATAAAGGTTTATTGACACCTTAAAAGTCAATTGTAAGAGTTATTGAAACCTTAAAGGCTCGCTTAGTGAAATCCTCAAGTCCAGTGAGCTTGGAGATATGAAAGTAGGCACGGTTGACTGAACCATATAGAAATTACATATTTGCTCTCTTTTAACCTATCTCTTTATTTTTCATTGCACATTAATTTGTTTATTTCAAATTTGGTTGCTTTATTGAATTTCCATTAAATTTTAATTATTTAAATTTTTAGAATCCCAAGCCACCCCCTCTCTTGGGTTGCCTAGTTAGTATTTCACAAAAGACATATTTCACTTAATAAGTTAGAAAAGTCTCATGTCATAATACATATGTCAAAAGTCCCTATAAGACTTAGGGAGCCAAGGAATATGAGCAACTTTGCCAAATCCATCACACTCTAAATTCATCAATCAAATTATAATTAATAAAATATAGTGAATATAATAACTCAAGAAGAAAATTAGTTTTCAAATAGTAAAATGAATACATAATATAAAAATGTGTGTCCCTGAAATCACATGACTAGAAACTTACATTCAAAACATTTTACATTTCACAAATCACTTACAAGAACTTTCACTCTTATTCTAGGAAGATCTGTATTTCATTAATACTTAATGGGACTTTACATATCACATATCAATGAAGGGGCCTAATTCAACCACCTAAGCAAGTAGCAAGATTATTAAAATTTCACCTGTTACTTGTAAACTTTCATACATAATATCCTGCACATAGCACTTTATATTATGTGCGGTACTTTATGTTATATATGGCATATGATGGCCCCTATATAACTACAAGAAGTGGCCCCCACACGACTTTAAGAGATAGCCACCACATGGCTTCAAAAGGTCATCCTATGTAACATTCCATAAATTAACTTAATAGATCCTTTACTTGAAAGTACTCAATCTCATCAAACTTAACAAAATAACAAACTTCATAAATCATAAATAGTAAATATATTTTATAAATATAATTCTTTTGACATAAATATGTATAAGGAATATTTGCATGTGGTACTTTACGGCACGTTAACTCTTGAGAAGTGGTCCTTGTATAGTCTCAAGAAGTAGCCCCTGCAACTTCAAGAGGTGGCCCTCACAAAACTTTAAAATGTGGCATTTATACATCAATCCATATATTAAAATAAATTTTAATAAACTCATTCTTTTCATAAAATTCTTTTAAAATCAATTTCATATTCATGCTTATGCCAATGAACCTTCTTACATATATGTGCTCATGTACACAATCATGCTTAATTCCTAACAATACATCACATAAACATATGTGCAAACTTATACAAATCCAATAACAAACTTCATAAATTATAAATTTCAAACATATTTCTTTTTATGTAATACTTAAGAGACTTTTGCTTGCTCATACTTATGCCAATGCATATATCAATCACGTTATCAAATACAGTTATAAAATTTTTTTCATAATACACATATCAAAATAATCTTTCTAAATTAACAAAAATGCATATGTTCATTGTGATTACAGTTTAAAGTCTAGTTTACTTACCTCTTAGTTGTTATAACAATAAAAGCTTAACTATATAAATTAACCATCATATAACCTAACATCCCAATTAAACTCCCATAGACATCATATACACAAAATTAAAGGCTCCAATCTCCTTATAACTTGTACTTTTTCGTATCTCTTTTCATAGTACAGAAAGTTACACACCAGGCCTTAATCTCTAATTTTTTTAAATGATATATTAATAAAAAAAAAAGTCATGAAAGTGTGCATGGCTCATATAGACGCATAAATATGAGGTGATAAAATTTCAAAGCCAAATTCACTCAAAATTTATTTCAAATCAACTTTATTTAAAGACTAGTTAATCCTGAAATCTAGAATGTGGCATTGAGGACCCTTCACTCCTCGATTCAAAACAATTAAAATTCAAGGAATTAGGACCTCAATTTTCGATATGAAATATTTGACATATATATGTGTAAAATTAGAAAGTTTCATAACTTTTGGAGAAGATTTGATCACTCAAAATATTTTTCTCATTCTATAGCACTGCAGAAATTTCAATTTTCTATAATATCAACGCCTAATTAGAAATTTAATTTTATTAAAAATAGGATATAAATTATTTTTGAATGAAACAATATTCTACTAACCCTCAAGATGTCTAGTTTCACCATATATAAAAGATTGTCATAACTCAAAATATGTAATTTTAAATAATTTTTTGAGTTAGCAACTGTCATAAAAATTGTATGTGTTTCATTAATCCACATGGTTTTCACATAATTAATAATTTCCCAATATATAATATCCACAAAAAACATACAATAACATAAAGATTCAAAATCTCAAAATTTATCTTAGAGATCAAACACAATAATTCAAAGTATGTATAAGAAATAGAGTACCCAAATGTCATAGAAATTCATACCTTACACACATCCAGAATTATCCAATGCCTTTGTCACTTGAATAATAAAAACCACTGAAAATTTTTCCCTCCTTGAACCTCGCATGGCGGACCAAGGGGTAAGAAGAGAACTACCTCACAAGTTTTTTCCCCCCCCCCCCCCCTCCCCAAACAAAAACCAGTGGGCATGGGTGAAACTTAAAAGTTAGCCCAATAACAATCCTAGGCCCAAACCATAAACTCCAAACACTAATACATTATTAGTACTAATACTAATAGTTGCAACAAATAACAATAATAATGACGTAATTAAAAAAATAACAATCAAACAAGAAAATAATCAACAACCACAGTAATACAATCAAAATAATACTGATAATTACTCACTTAAATTCCCGAGCGTTACAGAAGCTAATGAGAGATCTCCAGAGGCTGAGTGATTCGGCTCAGAGAGCAAGATCGAGCCAGGCAATCAAACTCGAGTGGTCAATGCCAGTCAACGAAAACTAGCCCAGAACTAGTTATGCCACGTAAGCATATCCATAACTAATTCTCCTTTGTTACCTCTGGCTGATAGCTACTTGGTCCAATAAGTCTTAGAGCAAGGCGCACATCCCCTTATTAATATTACGATATGGCTCAGCGAGTTTACGAAAATTACAATCAACCCCAAAGCTTAAATCTTGAATCATACCCCCAACACATAATTACATATATCCAAAGAAAAGTATGTGAGGGAGAATTTACAGTCAACGATCCAAATCAATGAGTAGTTAAAAATCATTCATACTCTAAAAGATAGACATCATTTTACATGAAATTCTTTAAACGTATCAATTACTTTTTTTCCTTAAAAAGAACGTGCTCATTTTATATATGTCAATTTAGATTACAGCAATACTAATTTGGATAATCTAGTGTTGGAGTTTTATTGGTATTTAAAAATATTAATATCCCACATTTGAAGAAAGTAAGACTATGAGAGCGATCACTTTTATGTTTGATTTGAAATTAATTATGTTTTTGATTTAGTTATAAATTAAAGTTGAATCGGTCAAATTTACATGTGATTTGAATTATTCAAATTGAATTAAATTATGAGGCATATGGATGAAAAATTCAAACTAAACAATGAAATGGGTGACTAATTCAAATTGAATTAGGAAGAGAATCATAGAGGAATTATCTATGTAAAGAAGACATACAAAGCCGTCAAGGCACAATTATTACCTCTCCTTCTATCTCATATTTCTTTCATTAATTTTTTTTTTTTACTGATCTAAATTGTTGTGCTTAGAGTACAACTATACAACAGTGTCATTAAATTCTTAAGGTCAAACCTCTTCATTTATATCTTTTTTGCTCTAAAGTATCTTTCTAGGGGAGAAGAAGTTGGTCTTTCATTATAAAAGACAATACTTCGTGCACACCTTGAAGAATTTACGGTTGTTGCCGAGTGGACAATGCTGTGAATAGTATCAAATGAACAATGATTGAATAATAGCAACAGCTACTATTCATGTTTTTAACTTTCAAAGAACCATTATTGATTCATATTTCTAACATCTAGCTCTTACAAGTCTCGGGCTGCACTTTTTTTCAAAAAAAATAAAAAATAAAATTGTACTATTTGTGGTTCATGTGGATTAAAATTAGCTTGCCATCGAGAAAGGAAAAAAACTCTTTAAGTTTTTTTAACATATCAATTCACAATTAAGTTATTCTACTTTAAGACACAACTATTTTTATTTGTTTAGTTTATTCTAGAGAAGATTTGCAAATAATTGATTTTATAATTTTTTTCATTTGACAAGACAAAATCATCTTCTTATGCACTTACACAACTCCAGAGGCGTAATTAACTTTTACGATATATGCTAAATATTCTCTTACTTTTTAAATTTATTAATAATAAAAACAAGGTGAGTTTTGAGCTATTGTCATGCCATTGTAGTGATTGATATGTCAAAAAAATTAGGTGGCTAATATATCCAGGTGCTTGTATTCATTTCAGGAAAATATGCTGCCGATTGTCTAGCTAATATTCGTGTGCATACTGATCACTGTACTTGGTGGTAGGATTCTCCTAAGGCTATTCGTAAGTTTCTTTCTTTGAATGCTAATAATTTTCCATACTGCGTCACCTAGTGTTACTATTTGTTGTTTTTGTTATCCTCTTTTAGTGGTATCTTATGTTTATAGTGCCATCTATCTTTTAACGGATATTTCTTTTATTTATATTTAATAATTACTTGTTTATACGAGTGTGATTAAAACAGAAAAATCAAACACTCTCATCTCCAAATTTCAAGTTAATCAATATTACCATTTTTTTTTTAAAGACAAATTTTAAATTATGAACCTAACACTCTCCAATCTCACATTCCTCAGCAGAAGTTAATTGTATTCTCATTTTCCTTCAAAGTTTGTATTTAGTTTTAGTTTCGGTAAATTTTTTTTTTTTTTTTTTGCTTTTTCCCTAAATCTTGACAGTATGACAGAAACTTTATTTATATATTTAAAAAAAAGATATACACCTAGTTAATTAGGAACACATAAGCCTCACCACTAAAAAATAAACTAATTATAATAAGCCATATGAGATTTAAAACTAAGAACAAAAATGCTAATTGACTTCGAAAATCACCCTTAAAAGATGTCAACAAAGAATCAATATTGTTAGGGGAAAAAAAAAAAAAGAAGTCGCAATCAAGGTAGAACTATGTCTTCTAGTTATAATATTGTTCAAACAAATTATTACGTTATCGACTTGCACAAGTTGGCCAATATATGAGCCCCACTAAATAATTGAAATTCTAGTACTCCATTATTTCAGTATAATTTACAAATTAATCAAAACGAAGAAGACATTATCCAACAAAAATAACTATTCATCTCCACCGTCAATCATCTCACCAAATTAAAAAGTTCATAGAGAGTAGATTAATTGTAGTTGTAGGCATAAAGCAGATGATCATCACTATTAAATGGATTAGCATGTACTGTCAGAAATACTGAGAAGTTCCTCCAAATACTCAGTTCCTAAATCCTCGAACACCACCACATTTTCCAATCTCATTTCCTTCTGTTTGAGCTTCTTCTTGCTCTCTCCTTTCCTTTTCATTGAGTGCCTCTTTTTCAATGTTAATACAGGCGAACTTCCCACCTCAAAATCATACTTCATTTCTAGAAGTGACTCGTAAACTTTCTCGACAGGAAAGTTTAGTACAGCCGTGGTACCTCTCGTTGCAAATGCAGCTTGATCATAAGCTAAAGCTGCAGCCTCAGCAGTGTCGAAGGTTCCTATCCAAACCCTAACCCCATTTCTTGTCGAATCCCTAATCTCCGCGGCGTATTTCCCCCATGGCCGCCGCCTCACTCCTCTATAGGAAACTTCCTTTAGAGGTCCTTCTTCAGAAGCATTAATCGCTCTTGAGATTACTTCATGATCATCTTTGATATTATTATTGTTTGATGTTGAAGATATGGTATGCATAGAGTTAGCTGAGGCTTGGTTGAGGACCCCTAAGAGAAGCATCTCTTGGGAATCATTTTCATTGAAAGGTAGGTATTGGTGGTTGTTATGGAAGTTATTGAATGTTTTGTATGTGAAAGATTCAAGGGAATTATTATTGTTATATGAACATGAAGAAGAAGAATATTCAGGAGAGAATTGTGAATAAGGGTATTGAAAGCAGAATGATGAATCCATGAATCAATGCAAGTGATTTCTTCTTCTTCGGTTTGGATTTTGAACAAATCATTTGGAAGCCAAGCAGGATTATATAGACGTTAAAGAGAGAACATAATTAGAAGTTATTAAAGAATAATAATATGGGAATTATGGAAAGGTGGCAAAAATGCATGAACATTGGTGGGGTACAAGCAAATTTTGGTGGTTTTTGAGACCCAACTTCAGAAAAAAGAGTTGTTGATTTGATGCACGTGAGTCAAAAGGGCTGACGAACATAATGGCATGGGCGGCCTGGTCAGTATATATATATATATATATATATGAACAGCAGCGGGCAGCGATACTATTTTAACACTAGTAAGACAATCAAATTATAAAATTGTGAGAACTTTTCATATTACAGTATCATTACAACGATCATCATAATATTTATAATTGATAGTTATAATATTATACCATAGTTTCTATTTTCCTAATATTTTACTGCCATTCAGTTATCATTTTTTATATGAGAATTTATTGCGACAACAGCTTATGATTTTACTTTTTCACTGAAGGAGGGGTCTTGTCCGCTTGGCTCGTAGCTGGCTTTCTACCACAGTAGTTTGACTTCCTCATGTTTCAATTAATTTTATGTCTACCGTCATATTTGCATTCTTTTCTTTTATCGCTAGCACAATAAGACTTCTAAATGAGCAAAAACGAGGCATAATTTCGCACCACCAGAAATTAACGGGCCAAAACGAAACATATATTTCCTAGTTAATTGCAAACCCTCCTTGGTTTTGATATGAAATGAAACAAAACCAGATAACTTTGATTGTGTTGCATACATACATGCATATCCTAAAATTTGACTAGAATCTTCTTCTATTTATAATCAAATCTCCAAATTTTGATGAAAATGTAAAGTGGTCGCATATTAACCTGTCTAATTCATTCCAAGCAAACTTTAATCACTCAATCAATGGGTTTTGACATCAAATATCTTTTTTTTTTCAATATATTCAGTCATTTAGTATTCAAGAACCACATTGGACCCTGACTAATTCAAAGTCGAGACAGATAGGATCACTAAATCGGTAAAATTCTCACAACAAATATTTAATGCAGTTGTATTCTCGAGTTTCTAACTGAGAACTTTAGTTAAGGTAGAACAACCCTATGCCAACTAATCTACATGCTTGTTGGTTGACATCACAGATTTTATAATTATAGTGGGTATTGCTTGAAGACACAGTAGGCCATATTATATAAGGATAAGAAAAATTCGAGAGCAAGAAATTCCACTTTAAACATGCTATGCTTGTGTATGCAAGTTACATAATAGGCACAACCAAAGATGCATTTTGAATTGTAGCAATGATAAATTTAGACAGGAAAATATGATTAAATGTTGATTAAATCAACTGTAAAACAAGTTTATTTTACCTGTGAATTGAAAAAAAAAAGATCAATAAACACAGTAACACAAGCATGTTTTGCAGTTGTTTTTGTTGGTGCTTAGTCAATATTTAGTCCCTTTATCATTTTACTTTGAATTATTTCGGGATGGTTTATGGTAACTTCGAAATTACAAAACTAATTAATGTATTTGTGGTAACTGCTATGGATTGCAACCTTGATTCTTTACCATCGAGAACAATAACTTAAAGAATAAAAAATAAGATACAAAGTTTGTAGAGGTTCACAGAGCCGTTGAAGAGTTTTGCAATTTTGAACAAAATGGATTACAGGTCTCACAGCGGTCTCTTTGTAATCTATGCCTTTAAGATACAAAATGGCTCCATAGTATCCTTTATCAATATATAACCAAAGGTGCCTTTAAATATAGGCAAACATGCAGTCATCTAAGTCTTCATATTTTGAAAAAATTTTATTTTTTAAATTTTTTTAATAATTCTCTAATTAATATTTTTAAAAAAAAAATTATGTTTTGTAGGAGAGCCTACTAGACATCTCTATAATTAATAGTTATTCTACAATTAAGAATTATTTCTATTAATAAATCTATATGTGATAACCTTAATGTTAAAGTGATATAATTATTAATATTATCCTACCATTAATTCATTCATTACTAGTCTTTCTCAAAAAAAAAATTAAGTTTTTCATCTTTTCAATTTCTTAAACAAACTTAGTTATTTAACTTTAGAATTTTTGACTTTTATTATTCCTTTTAATTTATATTAAAAACCTTATAATCTAAAAAATCAATAGATGAAAAAAATTTCTTGCGCTTCTCTCAACAAAGAAAAATATTATATTCATTAGTTCCTCATTTAAAAAAGAAAAAATTAGTTTTTTAAAATACAAAGTCAATACTATTATTTGATTATCAAGTCATTATCTCAACTTTAAATGTGCAATCATTTTAAATATTCTATTTAAAAATAATGTTGTTCTTATTTATTTGTTAGCTTTTGTAAGCTTCTAATAGAAGTAAAAAGGATATCTTCTTGACTATTTTTCTAGGTCTTGTTTTTTAAATTTTTTAGACTCTTCTAGATTATTGTTGAAATCAAAAAATAAAGATATAATAAATTTTAAGCTTCTTATTTTATTCTATTTTAATTTCTTAATACTGACGTTACAGAATAAAAGGAGACCTTATAAAAAAATTTGCATAAAGCCTCAAATTTTATAAAGCCGGCCTTGTATATATCAAATTACATCAGCCTAATTCATGAGAAGAAAGTCTAACGTTTCCTACTAAGGAAATTTCAGGTCAAAGAGGGGAATTTACCATTGCAAAAGCCCATAAACCTACCTTGTATATACTAAAAAGTTCGTTCATGAGAAAAGAGTTGCCTAAGCATTATCCCACGTCAGCTGAAAATGCAGTCTACAAGTGCTTCAACATGTCAATCTCAAAGAAACTCTTAATTATAGGCTACATAAATTTAATAATAACAGCCTATTTTACTTAAGTGTCTAAGTACATACCCTTAATTACAATATTACATTTGTATTAATTAAAGTCATAATCTTTGAGTAACCTTGCAGGATAGGCCATGATGAATTTTGATGTATCCACGAATGGATTCCAAATCCTTGACTGGAAATGCGTTCTTCTCATGTCAAAAATTAAGAATGTTCCAATTTCACAGCCGCTATGATTTTCATCAAAGGGGTGGGGTTTAAAAAAAAAAGAAGGGAAAATGTAGTGATTCTCTATTGTTGATCAATTTATCAGCTGCAATTTGGTCGCAAATACTAGCTTGAAAAGTTCAAACATACCCTTATTTTTTCTTCTATAGTACTTCAAAAGTTCAAACACACTTTGGCTATCTTCTATCCAAAATGAAAATAAACTGATTCTTTGTACCATGATTAATTTTGCAATAGTGGTTGGATATGGGCATGGATAATAAAGTTGGTCGCTGGTCTTGCTTTCACACTGAAGTTCAGTCAATTCAACGGATAAGTGATAACTTTATATCAAGTGGAAATTTAAAGGCTACTTGTAGCCTAGGGCGTATACATGGTGAAAGTTTAATTTGATAATGACATATCCTCGTAGTTCAAGGTCCATTGTATGAGTTTCATCGAAAGAGCAATTATTTGGACTTAACTCAAGTGGTTAACCCCTCCTCATGGAAGGAAGGGGTTCGGCGAGTTCTCTCCGCAGACGTATTATAGGAGTTTAATTTAAATTTCCTTCGTCGGAGTCCCAGAACTTGAGTGAAGGCAGTCTTTCTCCTAAGAAGGGAGTTGACGTCCCTCGAATATTTAAGAGGGTTAAAAATCTGAGCGATGATCATGCATCGTAACCGATGTAAACGGTCCATAAATGTATGATTGTAAATATCATGAGCATGTAAACGGGTCTCAGTAAATGTATGATTGTAAATATCATGAGCAATAGTCTCTTAAAAAAAAAACAACGCTTTCCTGCTATTTCTCATTTAGCCACTTTTTGTTTTTTTTCCTAAAGAGTAATTACATATTAGTCGCAAATCAAAATTTTCAATATTACTAAGCAAGTCATATTAGAGATAAATAGAGTGAAAATTATATATTAGAGGGCCAAAGAAGCAAGTAAATAGCTAATCGGTTATGGGGGTGGTAAATGACTTACGTTGAAAATAGGAGGTTCAAACATTAATTGCATAGATGAAAAGAAATATAATGGTCATCAGGTTAAACAATAACAACAACACAATAACAACAATATTTTTATATATGGGAACTGGGTGGGGGTAGGGAAAGGAATATAAAATTAAATCACATCTATTAGGAATTTATGATTTATTTTTCTCTAATTTTCAATACTATTCTCTAAAATTTCATCAAAATTGACTCCATTTGGAGTGGGGTTCGGTGAAGCCCCAAATCTATTGAGGATTTTGTCATTTTATCACAATTTTTATAATATTTTATTATTTTTTTGGTGTTAAAATATTAACAAAAATCAAGTGATAATTAATCTTGTGATTGAGATAAGTTTTTTTTTTCCATAAAAAGATTTGACATTATGAAATAACTTCTGTTACGAAAACTCTAAGAGTCAAGTGGTACTTAAAGACAAAAAAAAATAAAGAAGAAATTGATATTTGCCTCTGAAAAAAAAAAGAATTTTAATTAAACACTTCTCAGGATACCAGAAAATAATATGATTTATCGTAAAATAATAGCAAAAGCGTCTGAAACTCCCCGCTCACTTGGTTTATTAATTAATTAAGCAAGTATTTAGGATTTGGATCTTTTCTCACATTAGTATCTCAACCAAGTGAAGTGATTTTAATAAATGCAGGATTCATTTAAAAAAAAAAAAAAAGAACTCATCTGGTAGTTGATAAGAGAGAAAGTAATTAATTAATTAATTAATTAAAACGAGGAGATTTTATAAGTTTGGCATGCGTAGCTTTTAGATCTTCAGGAACATGCATGAACCTATAAGTATATTTTCGAAAGGGGTTTGGTCTTATGCATTTTGCCATGAACAAATCCATCCATGGTTGCAGCAAATTATTAACTCGCACGTTGTTCACTGTGGATGATTGTCTTATATTGGTATTATAACTAATAAAGTAATAAAGAATATTCTTTGGCTTTGGTCAAATCTTTTGCCCCGTTTGACCAACTTGTTTTGTGCTCGATAAATGTACTTATTATTATCTTCAAGCTGCTGACTAGTCCTAAATTTTGTTTTTAAGTGAAATCACGACCACATACATTAAAGCTTCTCGATAATAATATTTTATATAAAAATAACTTTTATATAATCATAAATAAATATGGTTGAAAGTAATGAATTTAATCAAAATTAGTAACGAGAATACTATACAATTAGTTAAAATCAGTTAAATATATATGGCGAGCTTCATGAAATGCTAGTTATGTAACCCAAGAGTGAGGTGATTTGAGTTTTTAAAACTTAAACTAAACAAATCGCACGACAATTCAATTTATTACCTTAATGAAATAAAAAATAATAAATTTAATAAAACACAATAATAAAATAGTAAGGGAAGAGAGAGCAACACAATGATTTTTACGTGGTTCGGCAATTCCTACCTACGTCCACTCCTCCAAGCAACCAAGCTTGAGGATTTCACTATTTAAACCTCCCAAGGGTTCAAATGCTTACAATTGACTTTTAAGGTGTCAATGAAAGTTTACAACAATAAATTATCCTCAATCTTTTAACCCAAGTGTATCCTAACACTTATAACATCTCGACTTGATTTACAAAAAAGGATTACAAAAATTTCTGACACACAATGTGTTCGAATACAAATGAAAACCCAATATATGTGAATAAATGAAATGAATACACAAAGTTTATACTTTAGAATTGCAGAAAAATGCTCAATAATAACAATGGTTGCATCACTTGAAATGAATTTGATTTCAGCCAATTTATAGTTGAAGAGGAAAACTAGCCGTTATTGACTTTCTGGTGATAACCGGCTTGCTGCTTTGTGAATCCGGCGTGCCGTTTTATGTTACCGTTATATTTGAAAATTTGAATTTTTTCACATCCGGCATGCCACTTTGCTTTTCCAATAGGCTGCTTTTAGTCTAGAGAGTTTCTATCCATAACCGGTTTGCCGCTTAGTAAATCCGGCTAGCCACTTGCTTCAACGATACAATTATTTTTTAAAATTATAATTTTACCCAAAATTTTTTAAAATTATATTATGACCTAAAACGTCTAATTTTAAAATTTCTAAATAATGCTTGTCATTCCAAAAACTTATTAAAATTATGATAAAGCCAAAAATTTATAGAAAATATAGTATGGCCAAAATGTTTCAAATATTTGTAAATAGGTCCAAATTTAGAATTCAAAACAATACTTATTAAAATCAAAGATAAAAAAAAAATTTCATTTTAGTCCACATCTTGAAAAATAACTAATTTGATAAAGTCATTCTCTTGTTATAAAAACATAATGTGTAACTTTTTGTTTATCCAAAATATTTGGTTTGTTATCATCAAAATCAATATTTTATAGCCATAAGCTAACACTTCAGGCTTTTTATTTTAGTTAAAATCAACTAAATATATATAAATCAACTATGAGTAATGATTTAGTAAGCGACAATAATGTCACATGGTATTATCTAGTAATTAATTCACAGTTTTAATATTATTCACAAGAAATCACATAATTCTGTTACACGCAAGAGCGGACCCAGCGAAGGAGCCCCTTCTGGGCCATTATTTTTTTCCTTTCAAAGTATCTCAAATCCCTTCTGAAAGAATTAAATAAAATAAATCTTGACACATTTTTTATATAATAAAATATCTTTAGTTTACAAGTAAGAGTACTATTTAATAGTTTTGGAGACTTGATTCAAATCCTAATAGCCACATAATTTTACTTTTTAGATATTTTATAGAGATTACTTAGAAAAATGATACTTTCATAAATGTGGCCACAATTAGCTTCATCGTTTAAACTAAAATAATTTACTACTATTATTTTTTAAAATTTAAAGGAATATAATAAAATTTGAGCTTTTGAGATTTTAAATGTGTTCAAGTGAATATTAAAAAAAAAAAGTAAGCACCCCAAATTAAATTAAAACTTTTTGAATTAAGCCCCTTAATTTAAGTGTTTGGGTCTGCCACTGGTCACAATTGTCTGTGTAACCATCATATAATAGATATTGGTGCTTACTAGATCATTTCCAAGTCAAGTATGTTTCAAAATACATTTCAAACACTTTTATGATGTGGTTTTATTTGAAAAACTAATGACAATAATATACAAAGCATTATTTAGGAAGTACTTTTAATTTTTGTCTAAGTTTTTTCCTTATATTTTGGTAATATAAATAATAGGGAGAATGTATGTTTCATCCCTAATAGATATCATATTTAACAATTACATTCCTATTAATTTTTAATTACTCGTTTCGTCCCTCATGTTAAGAGATAATAGAATTAATTATGAAACTAAGAGCAAAACAATCATTCAAGGGTTTCATATTTTAAAATTTAAACTGAAACATGACACTAGTTATTGGGATTAGGAAAAAGTGAAAAATGTAAGCGCTCTTTGGTGGTTACATAAAAAAATTTTTTCATCTTCTATTTAATTTTGAGATCAAACTACTTTAAAATGTCATAAAATCCTCTGAAAAGGGGTAGAATAATAAATGAATAAATAATTGTTAACTTCATGTATTTTCTCCTAATGAAAAGGATAAGACTGATAATAAAAAAATGTAATAAAAATATAAGTAGTAAATACAACATCTATCAAGATTAAAATATACATTCTTCCCGAATAATATTATCCATTCTTTCCAAATAATATTGAATAATTTGAGTAGATATAATATTTACATATCAAAATAAACTCGTAGAAAGGGGTGTGGCGTTGGTGGTGTTGTGCCTGTTTCTAGTCAACCAAATGTTTTGGAGATTCAAACCGAAGCATTTGAAAGTCTTTGGAAGGTCAAAGTTCAACCAATAAACTGATTCTGGTCAAAAAAGTTTCCGCATGCATTGCTGATGTTATATAAAAGAATTAAGTGGGGAGCTTTAATTTTTTAATTTTAAAGCTTTTGACCAGCACTTTGTGTTCACACTTGATAAGTAAATGAAAGAAGCTTTAATGCTTTGTGTTGTCAAGTAATCAAAGAAATAGTCTTGTTAAGTTTTTGAGTAGTGATTATACTCAAATTTGTCACAAACAATTATGTTTGATCATTTTAAAGAATATTTTATTCAAATAAATTATAATTTTGAATATGAATGCAATCATGATAAAGCTTATAGTTTCATGTCAAAATGACTTTGATTGAAAAGATTATATCTTCATATAAATATTTTCTAAGACGAAATCTTAAGAGATACCAATGAAAAAATGTACTATGATTACATAAAATATATAAATCAAATACGCTGCAACCTCAAATGAGAAAATAGGCCATTGCACCCCTTCAATTCCTGCATCACTCAAATTTTTTTCAAAAAAAAAAAGAACTTGGACCTTTCCTAGAAAATAAATAATAAAAAGAAACAGTAGAGGATGTGTATTTTCAAAATAGGGATGGAGTAGTGATGATAGAAAACTTAAATGATCAAATTCAAACTTTTACTTGGACACATTCGAACTTGTGCGAGGTTTCTTTTATTTTAAGGCGAGGTTATTTCAACTTAAGATTTTGATGTAAATTTAGGCATAAATTACTAATAATTTATTTAGTTCAATCCAAGATCTAAGAAAATTACTTATACAGCATCAAAATCCTACTAAAAAATGACCGAAATTCAAGTGTAAAGAGAGAAAATATCTTGATAACGGGGTAATGGTTCAAAATCTATTGGATTTTGCCAAATTCAAGTTTAATCTATCATATATTAGATTTTATATTTTAGATTCAATCCAATCTAATCTCTTATTGAAATTCAATATAATTCAAACCAATAAAAAGTGAAATTCAATTTAACCTGATCCATTCAATTCGATCATCTGATTAAAATAAAAATTTACAAATAAAAGTCTTCAATTACTCTTCGTACTCTTAATTACTAACTGTTGAAAAGAAAATACAAAATATCATCTCTTTTAATATTTCATGATTCATGTATTTTAATAACATGTAGCTGAAAAAAAAAATTGGAATTTGAATATTGAAAGCAAACATTAGTTGCAACTTGCAGTTTGTGCTCTATATTATTGTTATAATATATTTATAGTTATACAAAATTAGGTTTTATCTTTTTTAGCAAGTTAAACATAAAAGTAACTTGTATTTTTTAAAAATAAATAAAGAAAATGAAAATTAATTGGTTGGATATGTTTATATTGTATTTGAACACATAGATTTATAAACCAATCCAATAATATCAGATTTTTTATTTTGCAATCCAATCCAATCCAATCCAATCCAATACAAATTAGATTGGTTTAGATTGTATCGATTAGTTTGATTGGAGTTAATTAAATCTTGAACACCCTTAGCAGTCGGTCCTCTGGTCGAGGGAGAACTCAGATGTGTTTGGAAGGTGGACTATGAATTGAAATTGTAAGCCCAGACAAAATTTTTTGTAAATTTTAATATGCCCCTCAGCTCGTAGTTTTCTTAATCTTGTTTTAATATAATTTTACTGTTATATAAATTATTATCTCAGCCCTCAATTGAACTAAATAAATAACCAAACGTTGATGTCCAAATATGATTTTAAGTCAAAATCTTGAATTGAAATAACCCAGTATTTTATTTTTATTTTATTATTATTTATTTAGAGAACGAACTTGCATAAGATTGAACTCTCTGTACCAGTCTACGTCCTCAAACCTGCTTTTAACAACCAAGTACCAATGAATATTGGGCTTCCTTCAAGCCAAACTGGACCCATAAAAGGCCCACTCCCCAACCAACCCCTCTCCCCACCCTAACAACGCCCAAAGAAAAATGAGGTAATTAACATCTCGTCCACACATTATAGAAAAATCACAGTTTTTTCTATACTCGTAAGAGTATTCTCAACTTTAATGATGCTTAGACTCCATTACCGATTCACTAACAAAATCACTCCCTAGAACCATTGTTACACTTCGCAAAAGTTTGATGCAAAGATTTCTTATTGAATTACATTTCAGTCTATTTATATTTAGAATTAAAAATTTACTCAAACCTTTTAATTATTGGTTATAATACAATCCGAATATCTAGGCCTAGAATCAAAATCTACTTTTTAAATATTTAAAAAAAAATCAATCTATATAATATATAAGGAATGACTTAAATTCTCGAACTCAAGAACATGTCGAGGAAGTGCTTAAGGAGTGAATTGTCGAGAGGGCACACAACATCCAAATTAGTTATTAATAATATTTTAATGACAATCAATTGTACAAAGGATGACAATTAATTGTATGCATTTTCATATGCACATTTTATTATGTCTCAAATTTAAAGAACCAAGATATAAAATAATTCTACTATATTTTGCGGGATGGTAGGGACACAAATGCAAAATCTCATCCAATCTTGATCACTAATATTTAATGTTTTAATTTTAAAATTATTATAATTATATTAAAATTTCAATTTCACCTATTTACAAGCCCAAACCTAAAGTAACTAAACTAAAATTCAAAATAGCAACAACATCTAAGCAATCACAATTTCACTTATTTTGAAGCATAAATCTTAATTACTACTATGCTAAAACTCATTCACGAGTCGGTTGATTTGAAAAATCAAAACGAGATGGGATAATTAGGGGGACAGGAGGGGGATGATTTTTCCGTTTCAAAGAAAAAATCAAGATTAATATGAACTATCATCTTATCCCAATTATGTAAATAGAATTTCAAAATAAAGGTTACGATATTCTTTTAAAAACTAAGAATGAACATAAAGTGACAAATCTTGACCAGTTCCAGCCCATTGCCATATCTAAATCGCAGGGACTCGTATGAAAATACCTACAAACTAATGTAATTAAATAAAATATCATACACCAGATGTTATCAAAAGACTGAAACTATCAAAACTCTAGAAGATAAGCTTTTTAATAGTACACACAGTTCTTTCTTCTTCCTTGCCAAGTGCCAACACCAAGAAGCTATCTCCTTCCTCAATCCTCAGTGAGTTCATCATGCCCTCCATAACAACCACCATCACACTCAAACCCATTTCCCCTTTCACTCACAACAACCTCTTCTCCTTAAACCCACCTCCATTTTCATCTCACAGACCAATTCTCAAACCCATTTCAGCCATTATCATCCCACCTTCTTCATCCTCCCAAAAGTACCAACAGCAGCAACTTTACCAGCCCTTCAGGCCTCCCCCTTCTCCTCTCCCGCCCAAGTTCCGCAACCTCGACGCTGCCGGCCGCATCGACGTCCTCACCAACCGCCTCGGCCTCTGGTTCGAATACGCCCCCTTAATCTCATCCCTCTATCAAGAAGGCTTCTCCCCTCCCACTATTGAAGAAACCACTGGCATCTCCGGCGTCGAACAGAACCGCTTGGTCGTCGCAGCTCAGGTTAGAGATTCTCTGGTCCAATCCAAGACTGACCCAGATGTTCTTTCTTTCTTTGACACCGGTGGGGCCGAGCTGTTGTACGAGATTAGGCTTTTAAGCGCCTCTCAACGTGCTGCTGCTGCTAAGTATGCTGTTGAGAACAAGCTTGACTCTCAGGGATGCCGGGACTTGGCTCGTGCTGTGAAGGATTTCCCTCGTAGGAAAGGAGACACTGCGTGGGGTAAGTTTAATTATGTGCGTCCTGGTGATTGTTTGTCATTTATGTACTATAGGCAAAGTAAGGAGTATAAGAATCCATCGGAAGAGAGGACTGCTGCTTTGCAGCTGGCATTAAATGCGGTGGAATCGGAGGATGCTAAGAATGTGATAACAAGAGAGTTGGAGGGTGGTGGAGCGGGGAAAGATAGTACAGGAGATGAATTGGTTGATGTGGTAAAGGTTCCTGTGGTGAGGCTAAAGATTGGAGAGGTTAGCGAAGCTACCACTGTTGTTGTTTTGCCGGTTTGTAGGGCAGAGGAGAAGGAAAAGAATGTTTTAGAGGCGCCGTGGGAGTGTAAGAGTGAGGGGGATTTTGGGGTTGTGGTGGCGGAGAAGGGTTGGACGAGGTGGGTGGTGTTGCCCGGGTGGGAGCCTGTTGTGGGTTTACGGAATGGGGGTGTTGTAGTGGCTTTTAGTGATGCAAGAGTGTTGCCTTGGAGGGTGAATAGGTGGTATTATGAGGAGGCTATTTTAGTGGTGGCTGATAGGAGCAGGAAGGAGGTGGCAGCGGATCATGGGTTTTATTTGGTAGTGGGTGATGGTGGTGAGTTGAAGGTAGAGAGAGGGTCGATGTTGAAGGAAAGAGGGGTGGAGGAGAGTTTGGGGACTGTGGCATTGGTGGTTAGGCCACCTAAAGAAGAGACGGATGATCAAATTGCTGATGAAGATTGGGACTGATACAATCATGATTTTGATTAGAAATGCAGATTGATACTTGTTATTTAGAAATTTTAATAATGGTGAAAAATTGAAGATTGGAGTCGTATGGGCTTTGTTTCAAGGCTGTGTGGCAGTATTTTTGCTACCTGTTTTGCTGCCGGATAATGACTTGTTTGACAAGTGATCTTGTTGTAGTACTCTATTTCTATTTGTGCACTAGGAGGCAACTCGATTTTTGTTCTATCTGCAGGTTGTAGTATATGAAAAAGTTAAAAGAATTTGTTGTGCATTCTTTTCCCTGTAGAATTGCCGTGTATGTTGTGCATATGTGTTGATAATCAGTTTCTGATAAAAAAATGAAATGCAGCATACCAAACTTTTTATATGCAGATATGACAGTGCAATTTTTTTTCCTTATGTTTCGATGTCTTCAGTAGAGGATTGAAGGGGAAAAGGTGAATTGTTTTCGCTAATCTTAATCTCTTGAAGAACATTTTCACATGAGAATTTGTGCTTGACACTTTCTTTGAATGAGCAAATATTTCAATTGTCTGAATCCAGAAGTTGCATGCAACCTAGTTATTTGGAAAGTACTTTGAATTCTTTGCTTTCCTATTGCCACTTTCTGCAAGAAGCCCAAGCATACCTGCAAAATGGGGGAACAACCGGGGATAATTGTCTTATTTGGCTAAATGGTCTGTGTAAGTATTTTCTTATCCTGAGGAAGTGTCACAGTTTCCAGTGATTGCCTCGGGCGCTTTTGTCACTAGTTGTAGAAAATATTTATCATATACAATTCAGGACAAGATGATTGTAGAAAACATAGATATTTTGGGTTTCTAATGAGAGAATTGTATTAATTCTGCAACAGTATAGTGAGTGCTTCCCTTATGTTCAGGCGAGGCATAGATTAGCAGCATCAGATTTTTTATCGAGAATGTTTCTATTTGTAATTCTGTGAAGCCAACTTGTTTGTAAAGAATCTATTCCTTTGGCCATCCGCACCGTAAAGTAGCCTGCTTTATACCATTTATCTCTTTTTTTTTTTTTTTTTGCCCTTTTTCAGTGGAGAACCTCTCAAGGGCTGCATTAATGAAAGGCAAAAGGAAAGATATAATTTGAAATATTTTATAGGATTAGTTTATTTATTATCTTTAACCAATGTCTCCATCTTAGAGCATCTGAGCAATTCTATATGTTTTATGATCGTGCAAGCTAAATTAATGTTATAAAATATAGCATCGTGGTTTGGATATCATCTTTTTAACAATAAAATGAATTTTGACATATTTTTTTATAATAAAATATTTTGAGTTTAGTGGTAAGAGTGTTATTTAATAATTTCAGAAACTTGATTTAAATTCCAATAATCACGCAATTTTATTTTGTGGAGATTACTTAGAAAAATAAGGATAGTTTCATAAATGTGGTCACAAGTAGTTTCATCATTTAAAATAAATAATTTGTTACTATTATTTTTTAAAATTTAAAAGAATATAATAGAATTTGACTTTTGAGGCTTTAAATGTATTCAAGGAAATAGTGAAAATAAAAAATTAAGCAGTCCAAATTAAATTAAAATTTTTTGAATTAAGTCTTCTAATTTAAATGTTTGGGTCTGCTACTGGCCAACTTGTCCACGTACTCATCATATAATGGGCACTGGTGCTCACTAAATTATCTTCAAATTAATTTCTTTCATAATGCATTTCAAATACTTTTATAATGTGTGTTTTATTTGAAAAGCTACCAATAATAATATAGAAAGTATTATTTAGAAAGCACTTTTAATTAAGGTCTTATTTTTTTCCTTATATTCTAGTGATATGAATAATAGGGAGAATGTATGTTTCATCCCAAATAGATATCATATTTAACAATTGCAAATCTATTAGATTTTTAATTATCCATTTCATCTCCCATGTTAAGAGATAACAGAATTAATTGTGAAACTAAAGGCAAAACAATCATTCAAGACTTTGATATTTTAAAATTTAAAATAAAACATGACTCAAGTCATTAGGATTAGGAAAAAATGAAAAAAAGCATGCACTCTTTTGGTAATTTTTTCATCTTCTATTTAATTTTGACACACACTGAAAAAAACTTTACGTGTTTTCTTTTAATGAAAAGGATGAAGCTAATAATAAAAAATTTAATAAAAATATAAGCAATAAATATAACATCTATCAAGAATAAAATGTACATTCTTCCCGAATAATATTGGATAATTTGAGTAAATATAGTATTTACATATCAAAATAAAATAGTAGAAAGGGGCGTGGCGTTGGTGGCGTAGTGCTTGTTTATAATATTTACATATCAATGTTTTGGGGGGTTGTAGGGCTCTCAAAAAGGGCGCTCAGCTATCTTTAGCTGCCATTTGGCAATCAAAGATCTTTTTAAAAAAAAAAATTGGGGAAAAATGGAAAATAAAAATAAAAATTTTAAATAAAACGTTAAAAAATAGTAATATACAATATAATTGCAGGCAAAAAAAACAGTATTACCATGTTGCATATTTTATGTGGTAAGTTGTAGATTTCGTGTAAAATATTGCATGTTCCAATTTCGCATGTTTGATATTTTTGTTTCATGTTTCACATCCGATGTTGCATGTCTTGAATAAAGACAAAAATTTAAAATATTCTCAATATTCCTGTTTGTTTCATGTTTGACGTCAATGTTGTATTTTGACATTAATTGTTACATGTTTGACATAACATGTTGCAAGTTATCTTGGTTATTATGTTTAACCTCAGTCATTTTATGTTTTACGTCAGTTGTTACAAGATTCATGTGACTTAATTACATGTAAACCACCTGTTGTGTTTTTGACGTTTCATGTTACATTTTTGACCTCATGTGCTGCATATTTGACGTCATCTGCTGCATGTCTTGAATAAAATTAAAAAAAAAGCAATATTCGTGCCCATTTCATATTTGATGTCAGTGTTTCATACTTTACTTGATAGATTGTATATTTGACTTAAAATGTTGCATGTTGCATATTTTACGTAAGTTGTTGCATGTTTGGTGCATTGTTGCATGGTTGATGTCAGATGTTGCATATCTTGAATAAAGCCAAAATAAAGAATATTCCTAAACATTCCAGCTCGTTTCATGTTTGACATGAACATTGCATGTTTTACTTGATATGTTGCATATTTGATATGAAACATCTTAGGTTTTATGTTCTACATGTGTTGTTTCACGTTTGAGGTCAAAAGTTCCATGTCTTGAATAAACAAAAATGAATATTACCAGAAAATTCCCGCCCATTTTATGTTGACTTCAACATTGCATGCTTTACGTGAAATATTGCATATTTGACGTGAAATGTTGTAGGTTTTATGTTTCACGTTGGTGTTGCATGTTTGATGTCAATATTTTACGTTTGACATCAAATGTTGCATGTCTTGTATGAAGCCAATCAATAAGGAATATTTCCAAATATTCCCGAATATTCCTAGCTGTTTCATGTTTGATGTTTTACATAATAGGTTGCATATTTGACGTGAAATGTTACATGTTTTACATCGGTTGTTGCATGTTTGACGTCATGGTTTCACGTTTGACATCAAATGTTGCATGTCTTGAATGAAGTAAAAATTTTGAAAATTTCTCCACCTGTTTCATGTTTCACATTATTCTTCCATGTTTGACCTAAGTTGTTGTATTTGTTTTGTTATGCTTTGTATGTTTCATGACAAATGTTGCATGTCTTAAATAAAGTACAAAATTTTAAAATTTTCCTGCCCATTTCATATTTCACGTCTTTGTTTCGTGTTTGACCTCAGTTGCTTCATTTGTTTCATTACTTCTTACATGTTTTGTTGTGATCAATTTAACCCTTAGTACATACACCTCATTGACCGGATATATTTACTAACTTTTAGGTGCTATGTGGTTTGAAGAAAGGAAGAAAAGAAGAGGACTAATATAGGGGAAGTGATAAGAAACAAAAGGAATAGAATGAAAAAAGTAAATCGCATTGTTTAGTTTAACAATTTATGTGAGTAAGCCAAAATCAAATACACCTCATCTTTTGATCTAGTTAGTGTACAAGTAATCTTGGTGTTGCTACAGTTTATTTTAGTTGGATTCACAAAATAAGTGATCATCTTTGCTAACACACAATTAATTGTGTGTGAAATAACTTGAGAGGTATGAAATAAATTACGTGTGCATATTTGGTGCATAATGTTTACAATAAAATTGGCTCAAAGTTAGATAAATTGTTTAGACCAGATTTTGATCCATGCAATTTTACTTACCTCGTTCGAAGTCAGTCGGATGAGAAAATATAGCCACCAATACATGCATTCAATTGAAGACTAGGTATTCAAATATAAACATTCAATTTAAGACCTTAGTGATGAAACCAAATACAACCATTCAACTGAAGAACAAGAGCATATAAATACACACCGAAAGTTAAATTTAAAAGAGGTACTATACTTTCAACTACATTTTTAAATTTTTTATACAAAGTTAAGACGACCATCAGTTCCAAATTCTATGGTAACTATAAAGAAACTACTCCAGCCAACCAATATTGCCTTGACCTTAGTATGCATAGCTACGTTATTGCTGATTCTCTAAAGGTGCCTCAGTTATAACTTGAAAAAATTTGCAAACACACATGAAAAAAAATATAGCTAATTAATGAGAGTAAATGCAATGAAACTCAAAATAAGGCATTGAAGGCCATGCTTCATAGGAAGTCATATACATTATGTTCACATAGTCCTAGAAACAGACTTATATTTATCATACAGTACTTTAAAACATATGTGTACTTTTGTACTTTCATAAGTCAACGACGGTCAATAGTTAAAGATAACGAATTTTGGGAGTAGATTGATATTTTCAATAATAAAGGGGTAATTTGAAGATTATTACTTCATTAAGGATAACGCAAAATTAACCCAAAAATTAATTGGTTGCATTTGTTTATAGGGAAAATGTCCTTTTCATTCCTAGGGTTTAATACAATAGCTCGTTTCATCCCTACTTTTCAAACAATATCCTAAAATATCCTTTCATTAACTCACTGTTAGTGTAAAACTGTTAATTAGTAATTCATTGAAGGCAAAATATGATTTTTCATTAAAATGATACAAACCATATTAAACTTTTTTTTATATAATTAAATAACACTACAAAGTATGCAAAATTCATTAACTTTTTCTTAAATGAAATCAACGATGATATAGTTTGATATAGTCATTGAATAATTGCCATAAGGAACAAACTGTAATTAACATAATATCTTTAAATCATTGGAAGAAAAACTCAAAAATGCCACCAATTTTTATGTGCTTGCATGTGCTGAATATTTTCTTTATCTTTAACTCAATTCAAACCATTTTACAGTGTAATTAGAGAGTATACTTATATGAATAAGAAAATTGTGATATTTTTGGTACTTAGATCTAAGATTTATAGGGCTTTCATGCACCCAAAATAGAAATAAGTGAAAAAAGAATTACTTAAAATATAAATTTTTCATTTTTTTCTGTATTTCTTATTTAGTTAGATTAGATAAAATTATTTTTAGTTATATGTCAACTTTTATTATTTTTCTAATTTTTTCTTTGGTAAAAAATTTTTTTTTACCCTTAATGAATTACTAACAAACAATATCCAACTAACAGTTAGTTAACGAAATGATATTTTAAGTTATCATTTAAAAAATAAGAATAAAATAAATTATTGCTTAAAGCCTTAAAGAATAAAAATGACTTTTCCCCTTTGTTTATATTGGACTTACACGCATAGATTTTTCCACTAATCCAATAACATTGGATTTTTTATTTTACCGTCCAATCCAATCCAACTAAAAAGTCAATCCCATAAAAACTACATTGGTTTAGATTGTACCTATTGGTTTGATTGGAGTTAATTAGATCTTAAGCACCCCAAGCGGTCGGTTTTCTGGGGGAGGGAGAACTTAGAGATGCTCGAAAGGGAGACAATGAATCGAAATCGTAAGCCCAAACACAACTTTTTATAAATCTTAATACGCCCCTCAGCTCGTAGTTTTTTTTAATCTTGTTTTCATATAATTTTAGTGCTATATGAATGATTGTCTCGGCCCTTCGATTGAACTAAATAAATAACGAAACTCATGCTTCGATGCCTTCAGTAGAGGATTCAAGGGGAATAGTTGAATGGTTATCGCTAATATTCTTAATCTCTTGAAGAACGTTTTAACATGAGAATTTTGTGCTTGACACTTTCTTTGAATGAGTAAATATTTCAATTGTCTGAATCCAAAAGTTGCATGCAACCTAGTTATTCGGAAAGTACTTCGAATTCTTTGCTTTCCTATTGCCCACTTTCTGCAAGAAGCCCAAGCATACCTGCAAAATGGGGGAGCAACCGGGGATAATTGTCTTATTTGGCTAAATAGTCTGTTTAAGTATTTTCTTAACTTCAGGAAGTGTCACAGTTTCTAGTGAGTGCCTCGTGCCTGTTTGTCACTAGTTGTAGAAAATGTTTATCATATAGAATTCAGGACAAGATGATTGCAGAAAATATAGATATTTTGGTTTTCTAATGAGAGAATTGTATTAATTCTGCAACAGGCCATCCGCACCGTAAAGTAGCCTGCTTTATCCCATTTGTCTCTTTTTTGTTCCCCCCCACCCCGCCCCCCTCTCTTTTTCAGCGGAGAACCTCTGCATACTGCATAAATTAAAGGCAAAAGGAAAGATATAATTTTAAATTTTTTATAGGATTAATTTATTTATTATCTTTAACCAGTGTCTCCATCCTAGAGCATTTGAACAATTCTATATATAAGTGTCTTTGCTCTTTGCTTTCAATGCATAGAGACAATGACCTCCAGTCTGCAGCAAATTATGGTTTCAACAGGAAATGGGCTTGATTATGATAAAGAACAAGAGTTGAAGACCTTTGATCATACAAAAGCTGGAGTTAAAGGTCTGGTTGATTCCGGTATACAGTCAGTTCCCAAGTTCTTTGTTGCACCATCTGAGGAAACTTGCAATGAGAAGTCAGATCTAAGGCACACCCACTTCAATGTTCCAATTATAGACCTCAGGGACATTGATAAAGATGGTGCTCGGTGTGAAATAGTCAAAGAAATTGGCATTGCGTCCAGCACATGGGGATTCTTCCAGGTTGTGAACCATGACATTCCTCAAGATATTACGGATGAGGTTATTGAAAGTATACGAAGATTCAATGAGCAACCAAACCATGTGAAAGAAAAATTTTACTCCCGTGACAAGATGAAGAAAGTGAGGTTCAATAGTAATTTTGATTTATATAAGGCAAGATTTGCTAATTGGAGGGACACCTTGTCTTGTCTCATGGCTCCTAATCCTCCACCTACTGAAGAATATCCAGAGGTGTGCAGGTATGCATTCTGTTTTATAATTGTTATGCTTGATTATGAGACTGTTTACACTTTAACAATATATGTCTGTTCCTCTGCAGAGAGATTCTGTTGAAGTTTTCGAAATCTGTTACAAAACTAGGTCAGGATTTGTTTAAGTTACTTTCGGAGGCACTTGGCCTCAACTCTAATCAGCTAACGAACATGGGTTGTGCTGATGGACATGTCTTTTACTGTCACTACTATCCGGCTTGTCCTGAGCCAAACCTGACTCTTGGGCATACCAAACATCGTGATCCGGATTTTCTCACTATCCTTCTGCAAAATCAAATTGGTGGTCTGCAAGTTCTTCATGATAATCATTGGGTTGATATTCCGCCGGTCGAAGGAGCTCTAGTAGTCAATGTTGGGGAACTCTTACAGGTGTGTAAAGTGCAGAGAGTTCATTATTTTTTGGCATTGAGGGGGAAAAAAATGTTTAATTAATGTAAGGATTGGTTGGTAAATGGCCTTAACTGCATTTATGTTCTTAGTTGCTACTGCCTTAATGATGTCCCAAACTTTTGAACATTTAGAATACCTAGATTTCCTTTAAGCCGTCATTTGATCGGTGGGAAACAGAAGAATTAAAAAGTTCAAAGATTTGACGAACCCTCGAAAGTTGGTTAAATCAGTAGCCTCAACCACACCAAATTGTTTCATACTGCTTAGTTTCAGTAGAATTTCTTATTTTCTTAGTTGAAAATAATGAAGATGTTAACTTTTCAAACTTTGCACCTCTCAGCAGCTATAGAGAGTCTAGTGCTAATTCTGGTTGTTAGAAAGAGTAGAAGATGAAGAAAATGAACTGACACTGCTTTGTAAAATCAATACTATATCTGTCATTAGGTTATCATACGGAATTGTTAAAGGTTTTGACTGTTGCTTTTTGGCAGGTTATCTCTAATGACAAGTTCAAGGCTGCCGAACACCGAGTTCTGGCTAATTGTGGTGGACCTAGATTATCAGTGGCATGCTTCTTCACAACACATTTTGAGCCATCCGAGAAGCTTTTCAGCCCCATAGAGGAGTTGTTATCAGATGATAGTCCTCCTTTGTATAGGGGCACCACTGTAAAAGGCTACATTGACTTCTTTGCTTCAGCTGGACTTCCAGCTTACTCATCACTGGCTCGTTTGAGGTTGTAAAGGTGGACTTACCTAGGTGGTGTGTGCATGCCAATGCAAATCTCTGCAAAAATTCAGTATTCAAAGAAATTATACCACAGTTGGAGGACACATTTAAGACATGAACGCTAAGGCAGCCTCTTTATCTCTCTTTTCTTAGGAAAATGGTCTTTCCTTCTACCATTTTGACATCATCAATGTAATGTCTGTATTTGGATTTCCATTGTTTATATGAAATAAAAAGGACTGTTTGGAATAACTGCAAATCTATAATTGTCACCCTTTATATAGCAATTTCTTGATATTGAATGCAACAGAGTTGCTTGTCATTTGTGGGGTAAATGGATATACACTAAGAGCACCATGGGAGCAGCGCTGTTATCAGCTTAAGAAAAGCATGCCCTGAAGAGAGGAACTAACTATAAAAGGAAAGAAACAACCTCTTGCAAAGGTTTTTTTTCCCTTTAATAATGGCCGAGAAAAGGAATTGCAGCCCCCTAAAAAGCTGAAATGGCTTGTGATGAGTCACATATAGTGGGCACAAATAGGAGAAACAAATTCTTTGCAAACTTTCAAAAGAGTGATGAACATCTAGTATTAAAAACTGGTCAGGGATCTGAGCTGATCTACTACTAGTGGTGTGAAAGCAAGATACTGATTAGTTAGAACTCAATTTCTAGTCATTGATGGCAAACAAAAGGTGTTTCTGGCATTTGCTAATGTTTTGCAATCTCAATATATGAAATTTTTTCTTGGCATTATTAAGTACAAAATCTGCAATTCTGTCAACTTATTAACTAGGTTGGGATAATCTACTGGAATCTTTGTTTTGTTTCTTAGAGATTTGATGACGGTTGAGTTTTAAAGGGAATATAATTATGAGTTGATCAGATGGAAAACAAAACTTGTTTCAATCCTAAGCCTAAATGGTGGGGGAGTTAGAGGCATAATTCCTGGGACAATTCTAGCCTTCTTGGAATCCCAGCTACAGGTTCGGTTGCTCAAATTTTCATGCTTTCTTTAACTCTTTATATGAGACCAAAGCTAAGAATGTTGACTGAAACATTTCAACTGACAACTGAGATCTACATATATTCATATATATTCCTGCTATAATATTAGCTCATAATTTTTGTTGCACAGAAGCTTGACGGTGAAGATGCAGGGATGTTGGCTACTTTGAATTTCATCTTGGGGACTAATTTCATCTGGAGGACTTGTGACTGCTATGCTTGCAACACCAAATGAAAACAATGACCAATTGTTACAGCAAAAGTAATCAATGAGTTTTATTTTCAAGAAAGTTCAAAAATTTTTCCTGAGGAACCTGAACAAGGCAACCAATTTCTTCAAATGTAGATAGCTACCGCGAGGATGAATATTTTATTTTTTATCTTGGAAGAATAAGCTTTGAAAAAGGAAGAAAATTTCTTCAAGGGTAAGCAACTGACTTTTCTTTCTCATCAACAGGCAAGCTTGAGCCGGCATGATGCAGTAACAAATGGGAAATCAAAGTGGGCAAATTATGGAAGACCAGTTTATCAATCGGTTGATGGTTTCATACAATGGGTAGAAAAAGATGCATTTTGTCCCAAATGAGATGGTGATTATCAGCACAACAAGATCATGGAAACGCTTGTAGTTAAATTTCTCCATCAGACTTTGAACTGATGTGATAATCCCCACTTTTGGCATCAGGCTTCTGCAGCCAATCCGTTTCTCAACCTTAAAGGTAACTTCTTCCTGATCCTGTGATATCAGTAAACCATTGAGTTGCAAGGGATACTAAATCCGATTTTGGAGTCTTTTTTCTTCTAATGATCGTGTCTGCAGGCAAAACGAAATGCCTCAAATGTTGCTTGGTTATCAGATAAGTGCATTGGGACTTCCGGAGCACCATATTATTTGCCTCCCTATTATTTTGAAATGCACGCATCAACAGGTACCAAGAAGTTCAACCTGGTTGATGGTGGTGTTGCAGCAAACAATCCTGTAAGGTTCAGTTCGTAAAAGTGCTTCTATTAATGCTGAGGAATATTTATACTACTACAGGATGGCAATCTCAGTTACTTCAACAATTTTTTCAGACTTTGCTGGCAATATGTGAGGTAAAAAAGGAGATTTCTCAAAATAAAGGTTCTCCATGCTTAAACAGCATCGATTTTAGTAAGTTTCTTGTTCTCTTCCTCGGAACAGGATCATAAAAAAGGGATGAAAATCTGGAGGTTGGTGATGGAAATAGTTGGGGACTAGTTGGTTTATGGGACCTGATAATACCACACTATTATTTGATGTTGTCCTTAATAATCAATGTTTCAATTATGGATATGGGTGACGGCAAACACTGAGGAACTTGACCCAAAAGCTTAAGCTACTGGGTAACAGATCAACATTAGCATTTTTTAGAGTCCCTCAGAATCCTTGAGATGGCTAAGCATAGTACGAACGTTATGTATCAACAACTGATCAGTAAGCTATTATATTAACTGAAATATAAGACTTTGGTGAATGATGACTGTGTAATTAAAACTTGGAACCAGACCGATGGCTTGAAGTATACCCAAGCCTCTACAAACAATGAAAGATAATCTGGAGAACCTTGAGAAGATTGGGAAAGATCTGATGAAAAAACCTGTATCTGCTGTGAACTTGGAGACTGGTTTATATGAACCAATGGAGGAGCGGGGCACATACGAAGATGCACTTAGCGAGTAAGCACAAATTTTTGGCTTGTGAAATTGTAGTTGGTGGTTTGTTCCCATGACAAGCTGATGGTGCTGTATTTGCATTGTGTCATGCAGGTTTGCTGAAAGACTGTTGGAAGAGAGAAGATTTCGCCGCAAGTATATGTAGCTCTAGGTTCCTCTAGCTCATGCAACCTCCATAATAAAGTTAACAAATGTTCATCTGCACTCATGTTATGTTATCAGCATAAAGTAGAAATTAGACTTGTCTCGAGAATGATATTCTGATACGATTGTATGCAATAAGGCAGAGCATAGCACTGTTTCAATTTTAATTGCCAGGCTAGAGAATCACAATAATCTTGAATTCATAAATTCATTTCTAATCATCAATTTCAAGGCAAATTGTTGACTAGTTTATCAAACTAATCAAATTTCCTTTGTTCTAGATAGTATAGTATAGAGATGACAATGAGACAGGGTGATGGTGCGGAGGCCTCCTCCATTTCCATCTTAAATCATATAAAATTATAAAATATTTAGATAAATAATACTAGAAAAATACACATAATTAGATGCATGGAGATTGGAGTAGAGTGGGAGTACAAAACTAAACACCACCTCATTAAGAATTTGGAGATTGTTTTTTCCCATTCTCCAAAATCTCGTCAAAATTTATTCATTTGGGATGGAACATCATGGAGCCCCAAACCCGAGGAGAATTCGCCATCCCTCAGATAGTAGAAGCAATAAGAAGCTCAGTCAAACATACAAGCTAAGCAAGTCATTTGCAACTAACAAAAGCAATTTAGTGGTAGATTCATAACAAGTTCGTTCCCACTTTGCTTTATAAGTGCATGCTGTTTTCGAAGAACCAAATAGAAGCTCTGCAACAACCTTTTTCTTCTATTCAGCCTAAGAAACACTAAACATCAATGACAAAATTAATAAGTTGCAGGATTGCTGAATTTACATGTCAAACATCATCTTGACTCACACACTATAGTTCCCACCATATCTTTCTCATTCTCATTTCTCTGCTAGCTGGCCACAGTCTTCAATCACAACTGTTTGCGAAGTCCTCCCGCTCTCAGAACCCACCTTCTCCATCTCCTTGATGACACTGTAACCGTCTACCACTTTCCCAAACACAACATGTTTGCCATCAAGCCATGGTGTCTTCTGAGTGCATATAAAGAACTGTGAACCATTAGTGTTAGGTCCAGCATTAGCCATTGACAGAATTCCAGGCCCAGTATGCTTCATCTTGAAGTTCTCATCGGCAAACTTCATCCCATATATCGATTCTCCTCCAGTTCCATTTCCCCGAGTGAAATCTCCCCCCTGACACATGAAGTTAGGGATTATGCGGTGAAATGTTGAGCCCTTATAGTGTAATGGCTTCCCAGACGTTCCAATCCCTTTCTCACCAGTGCAGAGAGCACGGAAGTTTTCAGCAGTTTTTGGGGTGACATCAGCAAATAGCTCCATCACGACTCTCCCCTTGTTCATCTTTCCAATCAGAATGTCAAAGAAAACCCTGGGATTTGTCATTTTTTCTATCCGATCAAAAGCCTGTAATCCACGTGAAAACATACATTTCAATAACCAGAAAGAAAACAGGTTCACATCTCATCTTAAGCACAAATACTAAATTCCTCAATTATGCATATATTCTATACACATCAAAGTAATGATTTTCTTTTTAAAGTAAACAAATGCTAGTTCGTTTTATAAACCGAAACCAGCTACAAAGCAAAATCTTTATCCGCATGAGTGAAATACAATGAAACAAACAAAACGCCCAGAATTATAACAAAAATAGAAAATTACTGAATATAGTGTGCATTGCTGAAGCCGTAAAGAAAATGTAAATCATCCAATAAGAAACCCTCAAGCAACGTTTATAAACATAGCATGTGGGTATTGTTATAGAGGATGATTTGATCATCTTGCACAGGTTTTGAGCTCACAGACTTTGGTAAAGTCACCTGTAAGCCTTCGATATGTGCTCTTCATAAATTGACCATTGAACCCACACATCATACGCATATCCAGTTAAGCGCTGAAAAATACTTGAATCAAATGGATAAAATCAAAGCGTGGAAAAATGAAATACCTTTTGGTGTAATTCAACCTGGAGACGCTCCGGAGTGCGATGGGCCGTCCGGGTTTTAGCTGCAATACTTATATATGGTGCAGCTCATTAGGGTTTAGGGTTTTTTTTTTAATAATTTTCTGTTTATTTAATTTTATTTCTTAATTTTGTTAGCCATTTTCATTAAACAAATAACTTTATTACGTGCCAATTTTCTTCCTTTTTTAATAAATATTAATACTCATTATCCAAAGCAGGCAAGCTAGACCTATCTCTAAATCTGGTATACGCGGTAAAAAATTTTAACCCTCAATATCAAAAAAATAAGTGAGAACATATCCACCACTTAATCAAAGAGTGGTTCTCATTATATTTTTCTTTTTATTCCAAACTTACGTGCTAATTGTAAAATATTAAACTAACAGCTGAGGTTGCCGATTAGAATTTTAATAAATCAAACTATTAGGCGAATAAATTTCATCTTTTTTTTTCTAATTTTAAGGGGAAGAGTTCAATTCTTGCGAGTGATATTGTGGATAAATTTTTCCTTTAACTTCGAGCAGATTTCTTTAATTTTAGAGTTGATTTTCGAGGTATATTCACAGCCGTCATACTGAATTACCGATTGAGGTTGGTCTCGATGAATTTTTAATGCAAGAAGACCCGTTTGCCTTCACCATCTTATTTGTCAAAGCTTACAAATGCAAAAAATGAACCTATTTTTATTTCACTCCATATAAAGTATAAACCCACCATCGCTTTCTATCATTATCTCATACCCCTCACGTCTTGGAAACTCCAATAAAAACTCATTAAACCTCGCGTCAACTTCGTATCCACCCAAAATCGTTCTCAATAACAATAGCAGCCGGCTTTGGATACCTAATCCACATTTAATTATGATTTTTTGTTAAGCAAAAGTGGGGGTCAATTTGCTAAAAGTGTGGTCAAATTCACTTGAGCAAACACCCCAACTACTATGAATTTTAAAATTAAGCTAAAGCATGAAAATTAAAAACGGTTTCCTCAACCTTGAACAAACAAGACAATGCCATGCCCATATAATCAAAACCCAACACTTCAAATATAGCTACACAAACATTACTAACCCATTGACACGTTACAATTCACTTGTAACTTCCTATATAAAAAACGACAAACCCAGCAGTGCACTTAACATCTATGCTTTTATGCGCAAAAATGGCAGTGAAGTGGACAACTTTACTATACCAACCATACTCAAAGCATGCGCCCAAGTATTGATGACCCATTTAGGTAAAGAGATACATGGTTTTGCCATTAAGAATGGATTGGATGGTGATGTTTATGTATCAAACGCATTGATCCAAATGTACAGTGAGTGTGGGAGCTTAGAGTCAGCGCGTTATTTGTTTGATGAAATGCCTAACAGAGATGTTGTTTCTTGGAGTACGATGATTAGAGGCTATCATAAGGGTGGGTTACTGGGGGAAGCGTTGGAAGTTATGAGGGAGATGCATTTTATGAATGTAAGGCCTAGTGAAGTTGCCATGATTAGCATGGTTAGTCTCTTCACAGATGTTGCTGATGTTGAATTAGGGAAAGCGATTCATGCTTGTGTTGTAAGGAATTGCAAGGATGAGAAGTTGGGAGTTGCTATAGCTACTGCTTTGATTGATATGTATTCCAAGTGTGGAAATTTAGCATATGCGAAACAGCTTTTTGACAGATTGAATCAGAACAGTGTTGTTTCGTGGACTGTTATGATTGCAGGATACATTCGTTGCAATGAGATCAATGAGGGGGTTAGGCTTTTTGCTGAAATGATAGAAGAAAATGTATTTCCAAGTGAGGTTACAATTCTTAGTTTGATTATAGAATGTGGTTTTGTTGGGGGTCTACAATTAGGGAAGTGGTTACATGCTTACATTTTGAGAAATGGGTTTGAGTTTTCTTTGGCTATGGCTAATGCTTTGGTCGATATGTATGGAAAATGCAGCGAGATTAGAAGTGCAAGAACACTATTCGCTGGAATGAAGAGCAAAGATGTTATGACTTGGAATGCTGTGATTTCAGCTTATGCACAAGCTCATTGCATCGACAAGGCATTTGAACTCTTTATTCACATGAAGGTGAGCAAAGTGAGGCCAAATGAAGTGACAATGGTTGGCCTTCTTTCACTCTGTACAGAAGCTGGAGCCCTTGAAATGGGCAAGTGGCTTCACACTTACATAGAAAAGCAAGGGCTTGAAGTAGACATGATACTGAAAACTGCACTGGTGGACATGTATGCGAAGTGTGGAGACGTAAACGGGGCTTATAAGCTGTTCAGTGAAGCAATATATCGAGACATCTGCATGTGGAATGCCATGATGGCTGGATATGGAATGCATGGTTGTGGTGAGGAAGCATTGATACTCTTTATAGATATGGAGAGATCTGGTGTTAAACCTAATGACATCACATTTATCGGACTTCTTAATGCTTGCAGTCATGCTGGATTGGTTACAGAAGGGAAGAGTGTTTTCGATAAAATGGTTCACAGATTTGGCTTGGTTCCAAAGATTGAGCATTACGGGTGCATGGTGGATCTTCTTGGTCGAGCAGGACTGCTTGATGAAGCACATGAGATGATTAAAAGCATGCCCTTGAGGCCTAGCATGATTGTATGGGGAGCTCTTCTTGCTGCATCCAAGCTTCATAAGAATCCTAGCATGGGAGAAATAGCAGCAACGCAGATACTTGAGATAGAACCTCAAAACTGTGGTTATAACGTATTGATGTCAAACATATATGCAGTGGCAAACAGATGGAATGACGTTGCCGGAGTAAGAAGGGTTATGAAGGAAATAAGAGTGAAAAAAGAACCAGGTTTCAGCTCAGTCGAAGTAAATGGTTTAGCACACAAGTTTATAAGGGGAGGTATGGTAAATTGGAAGAGTTAATGATACGCTAGCTGAGATAAGCAAGAAACTGAAAGAGGCTGAGTACATGCCTGAAACTTCTGATGTCCTATGAAGTTCATGAATAGATAGACATCTGCGGTCAGATGCCACAGCACCAGCCTCTCCAGTTCAAATTTTGACGAACCTCCATGTCTTCTGTACAACAAAAGTTTGATTACCTAAAAGACATCTGATGTCAAGACGATTTCACAGGTGTTTGGGAAAAATGTACATTAAATGTAAATGTATGGATAGAGAAAGTACAGTAAGAAATTTTCTGTTCATTTCAATTGATTTGTCCCAAATAAATATAGCATTACATTGAACTTAATAGCCACCTCCCTTGTAATTTCTTATTTTTTCGCAAGTTTCTGTTTCACCGATTAATATGTTCACGGCTTTGAAATATTCTCATGGGAAACTTCAGTCGTCATGCAAACACAAATTGGTCAGAATATCAACTACGGTATCATTAGCAGCCAAACAAGATAGAACAATGATGTGCAACTTTTACATCTGAAGGGTATCAGTCAAAGATTTCCAAAGTATTTCACATGTGAATTAACAGATGCCAAATAAACAGTTTCAATTCATTCTTTTTTTTTGAAACAGGTTGTCATCATCTATTCTGTAACACAAATGTGGGAAAAATAATTATATTAACCAAGCCACTGTTGTGCACGACGTTCACCCCCACTTCCAACAGCACGACGGATGCTAATTTTCTCATTAGCGTATTTTTGCTGAAGTAATTCAAAAGCATTCACATCAAGTTTCCCAGTTACTGACTTCCCTTGCTTCCTACGATTTTGCTGTTCGCGTATAGAAGCCCAAAGTTTTTCAATGGCATCCCTTTGTTGAGAAGTGAATCTTGCTACATTATCGAAAGCATGCTTCACCAAGATGTCTATCACTGTTTGGCACCTGAAAAGAAATCATTTTCGTCCTCTTTAGATGAAATTCACAGTAGTTGTCTAAGCAAATAGTACGAAATTTGCAGTAGTTGTCTAAGCAAATAGTATATACACGGGGACATATTTTTCATCCGCATCATAGACAGTGAACTAACCATGGGGTTTTGTAACGATGTGCTGCAATCTCTAAACAATTAATTAAGGCTTCCCTCTGCGACTTGAGAAATCTCTTATACTCTTCCTCATCCTCTTTTATCTTCGCTCCTGTCTCTTTCTTTCCCTTTGTCCTATCATCTTTCTTTATTCTTTTTGGAATGAATGCATCGAGCCCAAATGGATCAGCCTCATCTTTGTGATTTTCTTCAGCCTGCACAGCTGGAGGCATGTCCTGTTTGTTTTTACTGTCTTCATTAGTTTTTTCTGCCTCATCTTTCAAGGCCGCAGCCTCCTCCAGATCATCATCCTTGGTAGCAACCGGAATACTAGATATTGCCTCTTTTATTCTTGTCGCTGTTTTTGAAAACTGGTCCATGATACCAAAGCATCGGTATAAACGGATTTCGGTAATGATAAATCAGAAATGGTACTTATACCCAAAAAAATTATCCAAGCACCTCACATTTTAATACTTTAATACATTTTCGTATATTCTAAAAGATCACAGCTAAATTTCAACTATTCCACAACCTGATAGTGATAGATCCATCCAAATGCATTTTCAAGGTACATGTCTGAAATCAAGAAACCTGAAACACTATCAATATACCAGAAAATGTTATAACGTGTTGCATAACATAGAATGCTTCTCATCTCTGAAATACATAGAAAATCATTCAAGTCATAATCTAGAAAGCAGGACAACAAAATAACTAAAAGTAAAGTGCATACCACAAAGCTGTCGTCGGTGAACAAGTCATTTGCTACCACTGCCTGAATTGTCCATGTACTTAGTTGGTTCCTCTGCTTCTTACTAAGGCACTACAAGAAACCAATATGATAGGATAACCCTCAAACAAGATATTTTGTTCTATTACCAAATGAAAATTTTTACAGTAAACAAAACTATAGTCTTACTTCAGCTGCATCTTGTGCCACTGTGAACAATGCATGATAATCTGCTCTGACTGATGGATCCATGCATGAAGTGGGTGATGACATGGCAGCCTCTAGTATGGCAAAAAACTGATCACTAGTTCCTGGCTTCACACTTCCAGCCCGAATCATTTGTATGGCAAGCTTTGAAGCCTTTCCAAATTTCGCGGGGTTCTTAATATGTGATGCTATCTTCTGCATGGCATCAATAACTTGTGCATCTGATGCATCTGTTGTCATTTTAAACCTCAAGGACTTTTGAGGCACAGTTTCTGAGAAATGCATTGAATATTTAGCTTGGCACAACACAAATCCAAGTTAAAAGCAAGCAACCAATGTATAAATAAGAAACAGATAAAGAAAAGAAATCCAAATTTAGATGTGGTCAACAGTTTCTCTTTAATATGGGAAACACTTGACTAGGTTGTCCGGTTATCAGACTCAGTTATAGAAAGATATCTGTTCTCTAGGTCTTGTAAACATGTGTTTTCCAAGCAACAGAACCTAATGGATTTCCATCTGTCATTCTAACAGTGAATCGAGTTTAAGGTACATTTTAACAAAAGAAAAGCCAAATTCAATATCATGAAAACCTAAAATTCGGGAATCAAACTGAATAGTATAATACACTAAATAATCAATCAAGTTTTTTTTTAAGGAGAAGTGGCTTTTGATCCACTGTCATGTAAAATGATCACTAACTGTCAAGTATAGCTGTCAAGTACAAGTACGTAGCAGATTGCTAAACATTAGCCGTCAAATAAAAGTAAAGCGGGTCTCTTACATATGCTTTCAAAATTAAGCACAAGCATATAAGTAAACAAAGCATGTCCTGTTTCCTAAATAAAGCTTTCTTGCCATTCGTTTTCATCTTTTTCAACTTCCAAGAGTCACAAAACTCACAACAACAGACATTATAAGATAAATGCAAATTTTCAAAAAACCCAGATAAAAAACAAGATTTAAACAAAGATCCAAATATTAAAACTGACCTTTAGAGTCAGTTTTGGGCTTCTTGAGGGCGCTTTTGAGAGCCGGAGCCGGAACCGGTGAAGCTTCTCGTTTCTTATTGTTGGCGGTTGATTGTTGTTGTTCTTCATTTTGCGGCTCGGAAGAAGGAGGCGGTAGCCCCTCAAATAAATTATCAGCCATTTACACTAACTGTATTCAAATTTCTTCTGCAAGTATCAAAAATTTTGCCCAATTGATCAGCGCTTTTCTCGCTAAATCACTCGAAAGTAGAAAGAATGTTTCTGTTTGTGTTTTTTATTTCGTTAATTTTTCGGGACAATGTCTAAATCTACAAAGTGCTCGTGATATTTAGCATTTGCTTTTATGCATGTAAAATTCTAGTCTGTAATTGATATGATCTGACCAAATTATCCTTAATCTTTTACCAATTTTACTGCTTTAAGTAATATGCAATATATCATATGCAATACGATTGTCAAATTTTTTTCAACCCACACCCATAAGTTTCGGAGACTTTTCAATTTTGACCCACTAGTTTTGATCTGTTGTCAATTCACACTTATATTTCATTTAAATTATGTAATGGTAAAAGCGAAACTAGACAAATAGGTTTGATTTGATGACATCCTGATGCAAATTAAGAATTCTTATTCTATTTAAATTGATTTTCTTACTTAATAGTTTAGGACTTTTTTTTTTTATGTTTTAGAATAATTGCTAGCAGAATAAATAGACTTCTCTCTTATAGCCTTCTATAGATTGCATGGTTTACCATGTTCTTTTGTATCTAACTGAGATATATGGTTTCTTAGCCATTTTTGGAGGATATTTTATCGTTTGAGATTGCTTTTTTAATGATTTTAAAAATTTAAAAACTAATAAAAAAATTAAATCACTTTTATAATTACTTTTTCAAATTTGATTTTGAAAAATAATGAGCTTTTAGGATTCTTTAGATTCTGATTTTGAGAATCAATTTTATCTTTTAATATAATTCCATAAATATCATTATAATTACTACTTAAACCCGAAATTATCCTTATTTAAATTGAAACAAAATTAATATTTTAATAATTTTTTATTATAATTCTCACACACCTTTTTTTATTATAATATTATTGTAAATTTAATGCGTATATGATATTGCATGACAATCTATTATTTATTTTCGTTTTGAGTTTTTGTAGCTCATTACATATTTTTTATGTTTATTCTTGGAATACCTAGTTATATTTTACTTGATGTTATTTAATGAAAATTGTAGTTGATTTTTTAAATATCAATTGTTTTAAGATTTATAAAAATCCATATATTTTACTTTTAGTTAAAATTATTATAATACACAATTAAAGATATTGTATGTGCACATTTTTATATGTGTAAGTAAATTTCATCCTACATTATGTACATTTTAGTCATTTATTTTCTTACAATAATTTAACGATAAGATTTACCAAACACACATAACTGCTTTCAAAATTCACAGTATTTTTAAAAATAAAATTTACCAAACACTTAACTGATTCTCTTCATGGTGATTGATTTTTACAAAGACATAATTAACAGCAATTATTTTAAAAGCTATACCATTACTAAATTAGCCCTAACACTCATCTGAATTTCAGAAGTACTTTTCAAATTGAAGTTGTCAAGCACTTATCAAATTGAAGTTGTCAAGCACTTATCACCCACTGGCACATGTCAAACTAAACTTGTCAACTCCTCTTTAGGAAATAAGCTATGTAATCTAGTTGGCAATAACTTGATGACATGGGAGCAAAAGTTATACTAAGTCAAGTTTGCTTAAAATTGCTCTATTAAGTGTAGTACTCGTTTTAAGTTCTTTTAAGTGGATTACAGATATAATCCATAAGCCCCCATCAATTTAGTCCGGGTTCCAAATTTAGTTCACAAAAGTAGCAAGCCAGAAAACTTTATTGAGCAACAAAAAAAAATTCATATAATTACACAAAAGTCTATAAAGGAGACCAAAAAAGGTTATAATAATTAGGGCAAACATAAAGTATCAAACTTTAGAATTTCAAGTAGGTGATTTTGTGTTGACTATCCTAACCAAAGACAGGTTCTTAGTTGGAGAGTACAACAAGCTTTCAGCAAGGAAAATCAAACCTTTGGAGATTATAGAGAAGATAAATCTTAATGTCTACAAATTAAAGCTTCCTAATCATATCCGCACTGCAAATATATTCAATGGGACGCATCATATACCTTTTAGAGGCAATCATGATGATGAAGATACTATGACAATCCTAATTCGAGGGCGAATTCTTTCTATCTTAGAGGGAATGATGTAGATTAGGAATCTGTATTCTTTTTACATTAGTTTCCTTATTATCTAAAATTTACTGTTCTTTTCTTAGTAGTTTATGACTTTGTTTTGTTTTTTCTTTATAGTTTAGGATAACTACAAGTAGTATAAATAACCTTCTCTTATAGTCTTTGAATGCAGATTTGAGTTTAATAATATTTTCAATTTTCAAAACTTTATAAGGGATTTTGAGTTTAGTTAATTCTCGTCATTCTGCCGAATCAATGAGTCTTAACCCCCTTGACTCATTGTATTCCTTTGAATCAACTTGAATTTAAACTGTTTTAGTATGCTCAAGAATCAATGGAATATTAAAACTTTAATTTTTCACTGCATCACATTTGCAAACTGGTGTGTTTGCGATGATATTTTTCAAAACTTACTGATATAGGTAGAAATTAACCCTTTTACTTTTACGTGAATTTGATTTAATTTAATGATGGAATTAGACATTATGAGCTTCTCTTCGTAGCGGTAAGAACAAAATTTAATTGTTGGGTGTGATTTAATAAGGTCGAAAATTATGGACGCACATTGACATTTGTCTAAATGTACGAGCGTAGGTAGATATTAACCCTTTTTAAAATTCTTTTTAAGGTAAATTGGTTAAAGTTTATTTTATTTTATTTTTCTTTTAGACTTCTACCTTCTTAACATTCGGATAGCCAGTATAAAACACCATTTCAACAACAGAAGAGGATTATTTTTGTAATTCTCTCCTATCAGTTGTTGCATAACTAATACTATAACATGTGCACAAAGTTAATTCTTCAAATTAAATTAAAAAGCAATTAAACAATACAAATAATAGTAAAAATGACTTAAATAAAAAAAAAAATTACTCGTTACCTTTATTATTAGTCGAGCTCGAGTGACTGCAGGCGCAAAATACATTCACGGTCTATTGGGCTACGGTCAAGAAAAAATTTAGATTTAGATTTATGTTCTTCGACGACGAAGGATAGAGCTCTTGATCTAGTGTTTATTTAACATCCATAAGAAGAGGAAAAATCAACTTGAGCACTCAAAACTCCTTTAGATACGTACTCGATGATAATAATAAATTCATAAGCATTTATACGTTCTTGCTTTGTTCTAGCTAGACTTGGTATTTTGGATCTAGAGAGTTTCTATATATATATATATATAGAAATCTCCATTCAGCAGCTATTAATTTTCATGTGTCCGTGACAACTACGGCCGTTTAGAAATCTCTCAAGTTCTTTAGCACGGATGCTTGACAATACTGAGTTCTCACCAGAGCATGAATTACTTACTGTACAGGTGTGAAGTAATTCGAAAGCAAAATAAGATAACGCTGGAATTCTCGACAGAAAATTTCATAAAATTAAACAACAAGTCTTACAAATTTAAGGTTTTTATTCAATACCTGACACATGAAATTCTCAAGAAGGGTAAAGTTAAAAATATTAAAATAGAATAAAATTTTAATGATTGAAATAAACAAAATTATTAAAAAAAAAAAAAGAAGACACTCCGTTCGAACATCTGGACAAAAGATAAAAATCTAGAAAGAAGTCTAAAAAATAGGAAAAAAATCTTCAATTTGTGACTCGTGGCCGAAAGAAAAGAAAATTTAGGGCGATCCAATGATCGTTGGTTATAAACATCTGCAATCGTGTTTTCGAAATATTTGAAACAGTACGTTATAGAGTCCAAAAAAGCCATCTGCTGCAAAATCTAGTTATTAGTCTTAAAAAGGTAAAAATGTTATCCCCTACGTCAAGTTGACTTTGACAGAAGAAATAATAACAAAAATCTGTTATAATTTATACTTTGGTTTTTGTTTAATTTGAGTTCATCAATTGTTTAATTGTATGAATTGGTTATCAAATCATAACAACAAAGATCAAAGAAGTAGTAAAACTTTGATCTAAATTGTCCAAAATTTAACTTTCAGAGAGGGTATCTATGAGTGTGCAGTTTAGGAGATAAATTAAGAAAATAAACATAGTGAATTGAATTTGAAATAGCATACCCATTATTTGATTGCTTATCTAGTTTCTGGCAACAGGAAAATAACAATCATTTTTCTTCTCCTTCTTTTAGCGATGTGTAAAGAGCACTTCCACTTAAATAATCATTGATTGTTTACTGAACAACGTTTCTTCAAACCAAAAGGATCAAATGCTAATATTTTATATACATCTTGTCAACTCGCCAGAAGCATAAAATGGACCAAACGTCACATAAAATTTAAAATCACCAACCAATTTAATTATAAATTAATCTTTGAATTAATTATTTGAACGTCCAAGAAAAAGTTTCCAACTACTCTTAACCAGCTTGGTGGCCGTATGTGATGTGAGCACTATTATTTTATAAACAAAATATTCCAGCCATAACTTACTATATAAAATTAACATTATAACATAATTTGATCACTTCCACGCAAGGGACGGCTCAAACAAAACAAATAGCAACAGCTGCAGAATTGGATTAATAAATTAATTAATCCTATTAGTAGAGAAGATTAAGCTTTGAATAAGACATGATAATATATAATCGCACCGATAACACCGAAGATGAAAGGAAAAATATTTAATTAGCAGTAAATTAAAATCGAAATCGATGGCTCTACCATATTGTAAACAAGTTATGAAAATTCATTAAAAGAGGTTGTGATCAACAAGCATGCAACTATAGTGGGATCTTTCTTATAATGAAAGCTTTATTTCAATTTTGGGTTTTCTTCATTTGCGCCCCTTTCCTTTCATTATTTTAAAATATATATACTTGCCCTAGGGATGTCAATTTTATCTGCCTTATGATAGTTAAGGGATATATGCAACAGTCAATATATATTTTTTTAGTTGCCGCATATATAAAACTTTTCGGGAACAAAAAATTTAATTATTTAAAACAAGGACTTTTACTGCAGGTCACCATAATGCGGTTGCTTTGAAATTAAATTTGGTACCATTAAAATTCCCATTGTTGAAATTACGCAGCCGTGAATTTATATGACACTATCATCCTTGTCGCTTTGTTTTTAAACATTGGCCCCGAGAAATTTACTACTAAGGCTTTTGACCCTATAATTTCCAAGAATTTTCTCGGGTAACTTTTACTATCAAAATTGTAACCATTCATTAAGACCTGAGACATAAGATAAATATAAGAGAATTAATCTATTTTTTTTAATTCAAGAAAAAGACATTTTATAACAAGTGATAAGTTAGAAAAATAATAATCTAATAAAGAGAAATGTTAGAGATCTGAACAATCGAGTCTCAAATGATATGATATTCATCTATTGGATGATAAAATATAATATTAATTTTTTTAGTTATAAAATTCACATCCAATCGATAAATGACACATAATAGTTGTGACTCAAATTAAGATTCAAATATTACAATCTCAAAAATTATTGTAACCTAAAATTCTAAATGCCTTGCAAATTACAGAAAGTAAAATTCAGAATTCATATCGAAAAAAATAATCACAATTGTGATATGTGCTATGACTTATCTAAAGGCAACTAAAGGAATATTATATATATTGATCTAGTCCAAGATCCTAAATTTTATTAGAGTTCATAAAAGTTAATAAGTCATACAATTTAATAGTATAATGTCATTACACTATTAACTCATATGGCTTAATAGCTTTCTTGGACTTTAACAAAGTCCAAAATCTTGAATTAAGACATTTCTAATATATATATATGGATAAAGATGATTTTAATTTTGTACTCTAATGTAAAGTTTTGACCACAAACCATAGCCCTTCTGTCTAAGTGACGATTTTATTTTATAGTTGTTGTGTCTTTATTGAACCTTAATTCCCAACTTGGAAGTCTACATTAATTAGAGACTTCTTAATTTAGTTATTTTCCTAAATTTAGGATTTAGGTACTTAATTTAGGAAAATTACTTAGGACATAAAAAGCTAGTCTTTTTTTTTGGAAGTAAATCAAAATAAAAAAGAAATATGAATTCTACAATGACTAGGAGTATAAACTTTCTTCCCTACAAATAGGGTTATGTTTCACACATTAAAGATATTCACCAGAAGCAGAGAAATAGAATAAATTCACATCAGTTTTCTAGAGCTTTGGCAGTAAACAATGGTGAACAGTTCCTATGAACATTCGTGAACGATTCAAGTTAACATTGGTGAATAGTGATGATCAATATAATTACATATCCTTAATTTTATGATTTCATCTTAGTCTATTTAATATACATATTTATTAATTGGTTTCTTTGAGAGAAGGGGTCGTTTACCGCAGTGAACGGATTTCACATCAAGGTTGCAGATAAGAAGATAAACGGTGCGTGCTAAACAGATTCGACTAAGTAGATTCAACTGAGGTGTTGACAATAATAAGAGAGGATCTGAAATTATATAAGAATCTAATGTACTGTAATCAATGTTAATTGCTTAATATATAGGTGTGACCTTCTGGAAATAAGATATTTTATCCATTAATTTACTATTTCTAGCAAAACTATTTTATTCTATACAGATGAACAATAACATGAGCAGTACCCATGAATAGTAATTATGAATAGAAATGTTGAATAGTGCTTTTAGAAAATTAATTTAGATTTTTATTAATTAGTCTACATCTATAAAATAGATCTAAATTTCTTTACAGGCGTAAACTAAACAATTAAATTTGATACTTTTATAATTTTTTGTTACTGTAGATTGTTTATTCTTTATTTTATATTGGAAGTTATATATTTTTATAAAATTGTTTTGTAGTCTGTGCGTTTGGGTGGCACTTCAGTCACATGAATTTGATGTTACTCATTATCCATATGTAGTTGTTGTTCTAATCATAACAACAAGGTCACCTATAATTATATAGTTAGTCATTCTTAATTAATTTCTTCATCGTACAAATCAAACATAAGATCAACTATAGATTTTATAATCAAGTCATTTATGGTGTGTTTATTTGAGGGTTGAAATAATGAGAATGAAGGAATGAGAATGAAATACATGTTTACTTGATAAAATGTAATTTGAGAATGAGAATAAAATGTGTGAGTCCCGCACAATTTTAGAATAAGGAATGAGAATCTCATTCCCATGGAGAGTTGCCACATTCCCTGAACTGACTTTTGTATCTCTTCAATTTTTTTCATATTTTCCAAATCACCCTCGTTCAAATTACAATTAATTTTATTATTTTAAATGTCATTATTATTATTATTATTAAATTTTATTATTTTAGTTATTATTAATTATTGTTATTATTATTTTTATTAATATTATCATTATTAACATTTATTATTATTAATTTTATTTTTTGATTAATATCATTTTTATAATAATATTTATACATATATCTAGTTAATGAAAATTACATTATTTAATATTATGGGTATTTTGGTACATTGATTATCATTCACATTCTCCATTCCCATTTATTTTACCAAGAAAGCACATCAATGACATCCCAGCACATTCTCATTCTCATTTAGTTTTGCCAAATAAGCATTGGAATCTCATTCCCATTGCTCATTCCCATTTCCCAGCTCATTGACATTCCACCTCAATCTCATTCCATGAAGTAAATGCACCATTAATTATTGCAACCAAGAAATAATTCTAAATCATATAGAAAATTAAAAAATAATGATATACATTTGTACTTGAAACTTTTTTTTTCCTTTTTTTCAATATATATATATATATATATATATACACACTTGATACTTGAGAATGCATGTTTGATGAAGTATCTCTGAATAATCATAAGTTTATAATTATTCACATACACCAATGATTTGTATAATGTATTTCGAGTAATTCTAGAATTACAAACTCTTTGTATAAATTATTATGTACAAATATGTAAAGACAATAACTTAGATATTCCAAAAAAGAATCCATTTTCCTAGAAGTTAAACTTGATAACTAATCAAAACCCATCTGACCAAGCTCCTGTAACATAATCTTCAAATTTCATTTGGAAAACAAATAGGTGCATGCAATAACTAATTAACTAATATCCGATAGAAATAGGCGTATGAATGACTTTATCTACTACCTGAAATGTATGAATACCAGTATATAATAGTATACAACAATTGAATTGCACATACCTCAACATCGATTGGCTGTTACATACTAAGGAGTGCTGATATTTGAACACTATTAAGACACCATTAACATAAAAAAAAAAATAGGATACGATTATGCTGTCACCGTGGTGCTTTGAAAGTGGCCAAATATCATTTTTCAATATAAATATATAGCTGTCGGAACGCGAGAGAAAGAGGACTCGCACCCCTCAATCCGTTAGCTTTTTTCTCACGCGCCTGACTACCCCCGTCTCTCTCTTCGTCTCTCTCTCCCCCCCAAAAAAAGCCCTAATTTCTAAGATCACCACCTCCAGTACCATCTTCTCTTGAATAATTATAATATATACACACACTTTGAGACTCAGCACAGTTTCAGTTTCAGTTTCAGTTTCATTTTTGGTTTTAATCTAAGTGTTTCAGACACACACACACACACACAGACAGAACAAGGGGAAAAAAAAAAAAAAACTCATCTCTAGCTTCTAAACTAATTTGTGTTTTCTTAAGAAAATCTTGGTCTTGTCTTGTTAATTAAGTTTGATTTTTCACATATCTTTTATTAGATCATTCTTAGATATACTTTAAGATTTAAGTTAGTGTTTTATTATGGATATGTTATTGAAAAGAGATCCTAACTTTGTATAAGTTCTTTTGGTCATCAAGCAAAAAGATTGTATTGCTGTTACGGTTTGTGTTACAGTATACTTATGGCGAACCGATGGTGGGCTGGCCAAGTGGGACTGCCCGGAATGGACGGGTCAACAGCTACGTCGTCGTCTCCGATGAAGAAACCAGATCTGGGTATATCTATCATGGCCAACAATAACGGAGAGACCGGAAGCGGGGGCGGCGGCGGAGGAGGAGATGAAGAGGATGATAGGGAGCATAGTGATGAGCCTAGAGAAGGAGCTATCGAAATCTCCACGCGCCGCCCTAGGGGTCGTCCACCGGGCTCCAAGAACAAACCAAAACCTCCCATATTTGTCACTAGGGATAGCCCTAATGCACTCAAGAGTCACGTCATGGAAATAGCCAACGGCGCTGATGTTGCTGAAACCCTTGCTAATTTTGCAAGGAGGAGGCAGAGAGGTGTTTGCGTACTCAGCGGGAGCGGCACCGTCACTAATGTAACGCTCCGGCAGCCATCTGACCCGAGTGCAGTCATGGCAATTCACGGTAGGTTTGAGATTCTATCGTTGACCGGTGCTTTTTTGCCCGGGCCTGCGCCACCTGGGTCAACCGGGTTGACTATATACTTAGCAGGGGGCCAAGGGCAAGTGGTGGGAGGAAGCGTGGTAGGATCACTGGTGGCGTCAGGCCCGGTGATGGTGATTGCGGCGACGTTTTCAAATGCAACGTATGAGAGGTTGCCACTAGAGGAGGAGGAAGAGGGAGGTGCCGGGGCTCAGGGCCCCCTTGGTGGAGGAGGAGGAGGTGGGAGTGGTAGTAGTGGCGGTGGTGGAGGTGGTGCCGGCGGTGGGGGAGGGGGAATAGGGGATCCTTCAGGAATGGGTGTTTATAATAATTTGCCACCAAATTTGGTGGCAAATGGAGGGCAGTTGAGTCATGAGGCTTATGGATGGGCTCATGGACGGCCAGCTTTTTAGACTTCAAGTAAATTTGAGAGAAGGTTGTTGTCTTGTTGAGTAGAGGATCTAAATCCGTTGTTCATTAGCTATAGCTTGCTTAATTAGCTTTGTACTGGCCTGTATTATGGATCAAGAGAGACAGAGAAAGTAAGTAAGAAGTAGTCGAATAGATGAATAAATTTATTATATGCTTCATGCGCTCTGCTATTTTGTATATTTTTCCTTTTATCTGTGAACGCTTTCTTGTTTTTTTTTTTTTTTAAAGCAATACTATATATGCACTGCTTATAGTTGCTTCTCTTCAATTTTACTTCTTCTTCTTCTTCATCATCCTATATTTCAGTTCCATTTTATGCAATTTGTCTTTTTACTTTAGATAGATTATGGCGGGGTTAATTAGGAATATTATTACTAGGCCGGCTTCATTAAATAATTTAGGTATTACATAATAAGTTTTATTTCTTTCTTCTTCATTAAATAATATAGTTTACAAATCGAATATGCCTAGATCTTTGAGCAGTATACAACCCTAACTTATTTCTTTTCTTTTTTTTGGATAAAAACCCTAATTTATTTCTCAAAATATCTTCAGTGTTGTTTGTTGATAAGGTTATACCTGTAACAAATGAAAATGCGGACCCTCATAAAAATAAAGCTTAGTTACTTAAAAGTTCATATTTGGTCTATCTCACACTGCTTGCTAGTATTCTCATCATATTATTAGTTTGCACTTTGCAGTATTTCATTTTACACACTAGGTGACTATTAATTCTAACTCTTTATTGAATTTGTTGTTCATGCTCATTTCATCTCTCGCTATAATACTTTGATTTATCTTTTAGACTGTGCAATGGCATGTTCTTTGCTTCCTCTCTGGGTAATTTGTTGCAATTCAATTAGTTCTTACTCCCAGGTAGGGAGGATAGATTTTTAATTTAATTTATCAGTCAATATACTTATGCCCTATTCACGCTTTTATTTAAATTTTTCTTTACTTTCGTTATACCACAATATGAATTCATAACTTGTTTATAAATGCACTGGATCAAAATTAGCAAATTCGCAATTCAAAACTAGCAAAGAAGTTATATATAATTGATTCAATTCTCGATTGTAATTAGACCAAGTTTCAATCTTCTGCTACTTGTCAGCATGTGGCATTAATTGGTTTTCTAACAATTAACAACCGCCATATAACCTTCATGCGATTCAATGGCAAATTCTGAATACATATTAGAACAAAATAGGAGACTCACCTTTTTCGTATGATCAAGAATAACACCTAATATGTGTAACTAATTGCAAATTTTCAGGTTTAATTAGTTCAGTTTAATCAATAATTTTTTTTTTATGTAAGTCAAACTTATATATATAACCATTCTCAAGTGAAAGGGTCATCATTTTCTTTTTCGTGCAGAAATAGTTAATTATAACATTTCTAAATTGTATAGTTTAATAATATGTCCACATAAAATAAAATAAAAAAAACACCGGAAAAATTATACACACATATATAAAGCTAGTGTTAATTTATTTCAGAATTCTTGATTTATTAATGTCCGCAAAAATTATTAACCACACAACTTAATAATTTTCCCGAACTTTAATTAAATCCATAATCTTATCTATTATATATATATATATATATATATATATATATATATATAGGTCTCACATTCGTGTTTATATTTTTCTAGTTGATCATCTAGTTGGGGGAGCAACTAAATTATTAGTTTGAAACACTTGAGGTGACTTTGTGTACAGAAACTCAAAAGTTATTTAAAAAATAAAGAACTGTCACTCAAAAAAGTCGAGGCACGTTCCATGCACTTAAGAAGGCTATTAAAAAATTGAGAGGTGTTTAAATGCTTTGAGAAAAATAATTCTAAAAGATGAACAAAGCCGTTCTGTTAGTGGAGGTTTTGGTGAAGAGGAGGTGACAATGATGAGACACATCTCTACTTCTATTCTAAACTTCTATTCAAACCATTAATTTTTTATGGAGCATAGCTGCAAATTTTGAGCTTCTAGTGATCTTTGAGGGCAAGTAGTTGCTATTATTATGCTTGCAAATATTTGGGGTTTTCACAAGCTCTTTGCCTCTAATTCTTTAATACATAGCTTGATTATATATATTTCCCATCGCTGGCTAGAAATGAAACATCAATAAAACTTATTCCTTGGCATATATATATATATATGTCCATGATTTTTGGAAGAGAATAGAGGAGCCTTAATATGTTATAACTTTTCCATATTTTTACCGTACTCTATTAAATATTCCCAATCATCATCTAAAACTAGTGATTTAAGATAAATTAATGATATTTGTTTCATGACCTATAGACCTTTGTTAATTCATTAAGCTTTTTATTTCTTCCTTAAGTATGTAAGGGGAGTGCTTTTGAAGCAGCTTTTATTTAGTTGACTACCTAACTTATTAAATCCTCTAACCTCTCAATTGCATGAATGTAATATTGTTAACCAAGTATCAATGTCAAAACATGGAAAAAATCTGTTATACTCTATCTAACAATGAAAATCTTAACTTTGATTAATTTCGGCACTATTACGCCCTCGACTTACAAGATTAGATCTGAATTATAAATTAATAATGTAGTAAAAGAACCTTGTACATAATTAACTTCCATAATGATATCATACAAGGATGTACAATCAACCTTGGCATTTTAATAAGGAAAAAAAAAACCATAGACAGAACCATGGTTGAAGAAAAGAACATTATAAATATAACTTTATGGCTAAATTCGATGTAATTTTCATCTAGAAAGGATGTTTTCTTGACACACTCAAAGCATATAAAGAGAGTCTCTTAGCAACATAAAGGACCCTCTTCACATGGATTCACATGTCCTTGCTAATCTTACCCAAATATATTTAACATTAATCTAATGGTAAAGTAACGATACATGTAGATGGACCCAACCTCGAGTCGAATAATTAATGTAATCACCATGATTAATTCTTAATTAAGATATGTAGCTTCTCCTTTTCTTATTTCATTGTCTGAGTGTGGATTTTACCAACATATGCAAGCGCAAAGCAAGCCCTAGCTATATGTAAAAGTCTTAACACTTGCTAATTAATTATATTACTTTGAAAAGGAATCCGGGAAATCAGCATTAAGGAAATATGGACCACCAATAAAGCTTAAGTTGATGTCTAATTAACAAGAAGACTACTACTTCTGATTAATTAATTAATTAATTAACAATCGGGAATCATACATCAGAAATAGAGAAATTGCGAGCATGTGTTTGTTTGTTCTTACTTTTCAAGTCCTGATCATCTGATAAATATTATTTGCAACTGCATGAACTTGCCGTGGATTACACGTAGTCTTAATCTGATTAGGTGCCATTTGACCTAACTCTCTTTTGAGTTTGTGCATCATCATCTCAGCTTTGGTTTATCATCTTGAGTTGAGTTACCAATCACAGTGTGGTACACATTTTAGACAGAAGCTGATGGCTATAAATTATATTAATAAGCAATTGGTTGATTAGTTCATGTTTCTGGCAAGTGAAATGTCCTTGAAAATCCTCCAATTATATATAATTAATGAACAGGTGTGTTAGTTAAACAAATATATCTAGTTTACTCTACTAAAAGAGTCAAAAATTTGAAATTATTACAGTGTCATATGGCTCTGTGTCCATTTACTAAGTTTTATTATTTTGTTAATTAACATAAAAATAATATGAATTATTTTTCAAGTTCATCATCGTAGCAGGCAGTATATACATGCACGTTTTTCTTAATTAGTACTTTTGATAGATATCTTAAATTATTTTTCATTTGAAATTGAAATTTTATGAGTCAGTAATTTTGGATGCTTCTTAACGCAATTAAGAGTGATAGAAACATTCGAACTTCAATAGTACTAACCCAAAAATAAAAAAAAGTCAGCAGAGGCGAAAGGCCCTAAAATTTCTTATAGGGATGTCACTATCTCATCACATTGCATTATCAGATGAACTAAGTTCTAATGTTTCTATGTTTATTCGAATTAACTTATAAAGTATGGTTAATTTAATTTGGTTAAAATACTTTCAAGTATATAACATATATGTATCAAAATACTTTTCAAAAATGAAAGTGAGGGTTTGGGTCTCCCATGAAGACTCAATTCCCTCTATTGGAAATATTTATAAATGGGGTAGTTCTCATTTTTTATTCATGTAGATTTTTTAAGTTGTATGGTGTAGATCTTGTTTTTACAGGCACAAAACTTTTTAATTCAGTAGCCTTGGCAAGTTTATACTACAATTATATGAATTTAAATTTCTAGAATCTGCAACTAGGCTCGTGAAAGTTTGTTGAGTCCCCGTCACTATGCTCGAACTATTCTCTTCTCATAATTTGCATCGCGGTAAACATAGGAATGGCAAAAATCCCCACGGGGATGGGGACCCTTGGGGATTTCCCCCATTTGGGGAGGGTATGAGGACGATTTTATACCCAATTTTTTATTCGGGAAAGGGACATGGATAATTTTTTACCCAATTTCTTATTCGGGGAAGGGACGGGGATGAGGTAGAATCTCCATCCCCTACCCATTTCCCCATTTCCTTGTATTAATTTTTAATTTTGATTTATTTTTTAAAATTATTAATAAATAAGTAATGAAATTTAAATTATAAATATTAAATTTGTTATACAAATCTGTTATAAAAATTTCGAGCTTACTTAACAAGTTGTAATCCTAAATTATTACTCAACCAGACCTTATTCTAAAGACCCTGACCCAAAACTATTTTAGATTATGAATCATATTGCTTATATTATTTTTATTGTTTTAGATTTGAAACCTAATACTATCTTTCAATTTGTCACATTCCTTGAGGAAGAACGGGAGGAGCATGAGGTGTAAGAGTAAATGTTTTTATTAAAAATATCAATTTCAGTATCTATACCCATTTCATTTATTTCATTATTGATATAAAAGTAATTTCTTTTTATTATAGGATTATGAAGATTAACAAAGATAATTATTCTAATGATTTATATTTTGTAGTGTGATTTTTTGTAATGGATTATTATTAGTGTAAAATATATTGTCAAACCTTACTTTTGTTTAAATTTTTATTTTAATATGATTAAATCAAGTTCAAAATTTGAAAACGTATCAGTTATTCGGGGATCGGGGATCCCCTCTTATTATTTGGGGAGGGGACGGGGATCCCTTCAAGTAATTCTGATGGAGACAGAGAGGGGATGAGGATACATAGAGAACATCGGGGATGGGTACAGGGATGTCGGTCCCCTCCCCTCCCCATTGCCATCCCTAGGTAAACATCTCTCCCACCATAAATATGATTAAAGTAGATAAATTCCTTCTGTGTTAGTGGGGAAACATATAATCTAATATGAAAATAGACATAATCCGGATAGAATAGATATATTACTCGAATATTAATGGGATAGATAAAATAAAAATTTTCTAAACTATGTTAAAAAAGAAACCCTCCTTAGAACTCAGATAATACTACAATTATATATAAATTTTACATATGAATTTAGGTTCTCGTATCCTTTGATTATAATATCAGTATATTGTAGTAATACTTCCGAAAGAAAAAAAAGAAGAAGAAGAAAGAAATACCTCTGTAAATAAAGTAAAATAGGGCGTGAATTATATATAAAAAATATTAGTGGACGTAGGTACAATTTATTAAAATTTAGGGCCGTCTCTGATATTTTGATGCAAAACAAAGTGGACAAACATAGGGAAACGACAAGAGCTGAGGCGGCAGCAATTTCCGAAGAGGTGGGGCCCATTTTGGGGGAATCGAAATCGTTGACCTTTTGAGCTGGGGCGCCGACACGTAGCACCATGCGAGCGCTTTAAGACCCCGAGACCCGCCCGAATATTAGCTCACGCTTCGGTCAGTTCAGTTTTGTTAGACATCCAAATATAAATGCATGCTTTCGAGCACTACTGGATCTGCATTGGCCCGTTTCAAAATTTTCTCATGGAACCTGCGTTTCTTTTGTGTATAAATAAATACGGTTTTCATGGAGTGAATTTTTTCAGTAGTTTTCTTCAAAAATTTATATTCTTGAGTAATGTGTCGCCAATTTATGACTGTCATTCATTTAGTGTCTGACTAAAGTTTCTCTTTTTCATATTGGGGAAAATGGGAAACAAATGATAACATGTCATTTGTATGTTCGTCTAGTAAAATTTTGCATATATACATGCAATTATTTTAAAATTTTAAAATTGATCAGTCATAATAAAGAGAGAAAAATTATTTAAAATACGTAACAAATATTTATTAGATAGTCTTATTGAGATTGTTCTATAAAAATTTTTTTGTATTAGTTATTGACTTATTTCTATTTACCTTAAACAAGTACTTAATTTCAAATATCCTTGAACATATTATCACTTGGAAATTAGAATGCATGCTTTAAGTACAACGAATATTTGAGAACGTTGCAATCACAATCCATTATTTCACTATTTTATCATCCAATGTTTTTAGTGACCCCCTTTTTTTTTTCCTATTGAGATTATATTTGTTAACTTATTGAACAATTTTGTTTGCTAAACGCAACGAGTAATGATAGATATTCTAAATTTTTTTATTTCAAATTTCATCCTAAATTATGTGTTATCAATCAAGTGGTTAGTAATGTATACTTCATATATCACAATATATTTTTAATAAGGAAAGGAGCTGAAGGGAAAGAGGATGAGGTCAAACAAGTAATTGATCAAGATAAATTTTCACAATAAAATTTTTTAATTCAGAAAAATGATGTAATGAGAAATTGAATGAGTCAAACAGCCCAACTACAAATTTTTGCCTGAGGCCCATAACAGCCCAAACCTATTTAAGTCAACCTGCGTGTAATAAATGACTTATTAATATTGTAATTGTTAATCATAACTTATCACTAGATGACATGTCATATATTATATAATTTGAAGAGACAACTTTAAATCTCAACTTTTTTAAGTGTATTGCCAAGACAAACATTGTACCTATTATCGCTCCCGATTGGAGGTGTAAAATGGGCTGGGCCAACATTAATCCGACCCAAAAAAATTACCAAGCCGAGATAGAATAACTTATCAAATGGGCTTGGACTAAATCTACAACAGTCCAAAGCCCTTTACAGACCAACACTAAAAATATAAAAGCCACCATAGCTAGTGTTGCCTCGTGGTGGGCGAGTGGGTGCTAGTTCTGGTGGGTGGAGGTAGATATAATCTTTTTTTCAATTATTAGCGACTCTTTGATGCTCTTTAACAGTGTCTCTGGTGCATTTTTTCTTCTTATTTATCAGTGTAAAACAGAAAAAGTAAATGGTCTGTTCAACTATTTATTGTAATGTATTATCTGTAGATTGATGTTCAAGTCTGTCATGGACTAGCTGTTGTATTATTATGTTGTTGTTGGTAAGAAATTATAGTTTCCTTCTCTCTCTGTATATACTATATAACGATGTTACTAAAATAAAAAAAAAAAATACATATTTTAATAATTATTATATTGAAATTTGTATCTTTATATATATATATATATATTCGTCGGTAAAGTCGGGAGTAAATATCTTGATAGGTGTGGGAATAATTTTGAGCTATACTCATAAGACTTGCGGATTGTGCTAAAAATGCACGAATTCAAACTCCCAATAAACAATAAATCCTGCTTTTTCGCGTAAAATTTAAGTCATAGTTTTTTTTTTTTTTCCTTTTTGTTAAAAATTTTTAACACAATTGATAAATCCTACTTATAGTGCGGCCGAAGTTTCTAGGCCCATTCAAAAGGCTTTCTTGATCAGTGTCCTGATGTGGACTGAGTATCAATCCGATAACTAAATCCTCTCCTCGATTATGTGAGCAAGCAAGGTTGGTGAGGAACGTCGATTATGTATCCATATAATGTTTTTGCAAAAATAAGAAAGAATAAAAATAATTTTTTTGTAACAGTTTAATACAATCTCAACAGAGCAAAAAAACGAATGAAATAATTGCATGCTTCATTCAGCAATAGCATTCACCAGTTTTTTTTCCCAACTACAAGGAACCAAAAACTAGTGTGAAATGCCACTTAGATGTCATAAGAAGAATTTAAGAGGTGGTAAATGAAAAAGGAAAGCATCGACCTCTTCAGACAGTAACTCAACAAGAGCTGTCTTGACAAAATACTTCACACAGGCTTTCGGAACTTCCCGTGAACCCAAACCCTTCGCATGCTCTTCCCCTTTCCACGATTCACTGACTTGACACAGCAATATTCAAGTTCAATCTGCAGGAGCAGTCTATGTTCACTTATTTCTCGAGTAAAACTGACTTGAAGAAATTTTAAATCTTTGTGTAGTTTTAAGAAGTTGGCGGAATTAACACAGTCAAGAATCAAAACACAGATTTACCATGCAAACTAGGCAGCATTGCAAACAAATAGCAAGAAATTTATACCTCAATGAAGCCTGCATTGACAAAAAGGTTCCTGACAGTATCAATAGTGAAGAAATAAGAACGAGTTCCATCGGATCGCATATACTCCCTGAACTCCACTCTTTGTTCCGGCTTGAATCGCAGCATGGTCATGTCATATAGGCCTAAGTTTATCATACAGAAAATTTGCTGTTAAGAGCTGGACGTACTGATTAAATTTAACAGCAAGACATTTCAAAAGCCTCCTGCAGAAACTAATTTTGTAATATAGTGGTTTATACCGTAATCCCTAAAAAGGAGAAGGCCACCAGGCTTCAAGACAGAGTAGCACTCTCTGATGGCTGTTGGCATCCTTTGGAGGGGTACTGCTGATAGCGTGAATATCTGATACATAACGTAACATCATACAGAAAGCCATGTAAATTTTTTCCGTAAATTTCTTTTACAAATTAGAGTAGGAATCTCAGGGGTAAAAATCAGGGAAGTCCCAGGTGAGGTGTTAGTAAGGAGATTTGATCAAGAAAAAGAAAGCAAATCTTAGGATACCCGACGATGGCCTATAGACTACGGATCAAGATTTTCTCCTGATCTGAGCTTCTTTTGAGCAAAATACAAGTAGAGGATTAGTGGCTTGTAGATAAGAATATAAAGGTAGTTAAATCTGAACCATTAACTATCACTACTACGCGCGTGGCACAAGATGATCTTTAAAAGCTCAAGAAAAGTCGGATTAGGAGAGGGTCCTAATTCATACACTTAGTTGTACATGCTAAAATGTTTGCGCAAACAAAAGCACATACCAAGGTGATAAAGTCCATGCCGCCAATACAACAGCCATCTTGTCTCAACAAATTTTTTAAATGTGATTTATTTTTCTCTTCAGTATCTGGAGAATCAAACATAACTCCTTAGCTGATAACATAAATGGAGCCATTGTTAATTACATGAAGTATGAAGCACAGGAAACAAAAGGGTTAGGTTAGAAACCTGAAAGGCAATTATGCTGCTTTGGCTGAAAACTTTCCAGGCAAGTATTGCAAGTCAACCACTCTGGAAATCCAGCTGTACAGAAATCACAATAGAACGGACAGAAACGATCTTTTACTGAGCCTATATCAGTGGCATCCACAAACTCTTTGGCCCTCTCCAGAATCTCAGAGCTACAATCGCATGCATATACAATGATATTCTCATTCCCACTGCAAAAGAAAAGAAAGAGTTGGTTTTGATGATAACAGTTTGAAAGACTACCAGAATTGAAGCAGAGAGTATTTCTAAGAGCTTTGGCTTGAAGGAAACCATAAGACTAATTTGCTATTGTTCAATCAACAAATTGGAAACCTAATTAATCATTCGTGCTATCTATACTTGAATCTTATGCAGATTGGACCAACAAATTGGCAGTCTTTCAGAAGCTAAAGTACGTTGAAGTTAATAAAAATCACAAACATAGGCTACATGTTATAACATACTTCTATATGATTTCAGATTAGCAGGTATGGCATAATTTTGACTTCTGCTGACAGCTGGACCATTACTGCAATATTCCCCATCAACAAGAAAAGCTAAAATTTTCATTTTGATTACTACACTGAAATCCGCAATCAAAGAACCATTCCAAGATTGCCTTTAGCATCTAATGCTGCCTCATGACAATTCAACAGCTGTGCAGCAAACTAAGTTGTAAATAAAAACCATTAAAGGAATATAAGCTATATACCTGCCTTTTGACAGATATACCGAGGTAAAACTTCCTAGAAAGGAGAGGTCTATTATAATCTTCTTAGACAAGTAAACAGTTTCCAAATTTCGAAGTTTCCTACCTTAATGCAAGTGTTAAAAAGTTTTATCACCTACAAAAGGATCATGACATCCTCTTGAAACACTCTATATGCTCAATCTTCAGCAAATAAAAACTCTATTAGATACAGCGAACTATTGGTTATTTATTGGAATTAATTGCAAGTCTACAAAATAAGATAGGCAACCTCAGAGTACAAAGCAAGCTTCAAAACAACTGCTTCTACATTTCAGGTATTGTGAGCAAAATAATTGGAAAAGAAAATAACTTTTTGGTATTTATGATATAGTCAATTAAATAAGATAAAACGATTACTTGTACATGGTTCAAAGCCATAAAGTAAGGCACCCAGAGAAAAAAAATAGAAGAAAAGGAATCTAAAAGAAGAAAACCCATAAGATTACCGCAAAATTGGAAGAGCGGTACTACCATTACCACATCCCACTTCCAAAAGCGTAGAAGATGTGCGACAAGAAACTAGTTCCGGGAATTCCTTCAGTAAATACCGTCTCTCCTACATCCACAGATAGAAACTCCGATAAAGTAGGGAATAAAGAATGAAACAGATTCTGAATCAAGCATGGAAGCTGCATGAGAAGCTTATGAATGTCAGAGTAGACCAAAACTCAAATCCAAGAAATTTCTAATAACGATACAAATCAATGTCATTTACAGATTCAAACATGAAAGCAGTCACTTCCACAAATATGAAAGAGCAATGCTAGAGCCACAAACTCTTTGTACCAACTGATTTGGCATAACAGAACTGGTGGAATGAAAAACACAAAACAATAAAAATTATGTCATATTAGTTTGTACAATGAGTTTTACGGCTCTAGCATTATGAAATAATTTTTATCTAAACTAAAAATTATGATACAATATCTGAAGACAAGCGATCACAGGTTCATCTATTTTTATTAAAAAGTAATACATAATTAGTGATCTTCACTAATTTTTATTCTTCATGGTATGCAGAAACCATAATATCACATCAACCCCATGTCACCAAATTAATGAACAAACCAAATAATGAAGATACCGAAACAGAAACAGAAAAATAAGCAAACCTTGAAGAACTTGCCAGAGGAGTGGCGGCTGTGAAACCTTTTCCATGCATCTGAATCTTTTTCTGCTTCTCGTGCTGCTTCTGGTGAAGAATGATGTGGAAGTAAATGGTACTGGAAAGATGGGTCGTTTTCGATTTCTTGTTTCAATGTTTCCCATTCGAAGTCTTTTGAGTGATACTCTTCTGCTCCTGCTCATACACTCATTTTCCTTTATCAGAATTTTTAATTTTTTAATTTTAATTTTTTAATTATTTATTTCTTGAAGAGAATCCAGTTTAAGCTTCTGACAAAATCCAGTTGAAGGTTGAAGAAGAGCTTGCGGCTAATTGTTGTTGGTTGGGCTAGAAAATATTTCTGTACGGCCCAATCAAGTGCCCAGAAAAGAAAAGACAGTCATCAAAATTTTTTTTTCATATTATTGTTTTATTGAATGCTTTTCAATAATTCATCATTATGTTTTAAAATATAACTTAGGTAGTTTACAAAGTTTGTATCCTTACAGATAGGACAAATGATATGATGATAATTAGTTTTGGACATTAATATTTCTCATTCAAATTTTAAATTTACATTGGTTTTACATCAGTTGGGATACATACTTTGAATGATTATAGTGATACTCGAAAAATAAATAAGTAGTATGTGTAAATTTAAACTATCCTTTGAAATTCTAAACCTATCATAAAACAATTTTTTTTTTTTTGGGTTAAGTTTGAAAATGTCTTTAAAAAGGTGATAATTTAAAAAGACAAACCAATTCCCCTAAACAATTGAATCAATCATACTAAGAAAAACAAACAACTCTCATAGAAAGCCTGTTAATAATTAAAAGGATTAGATTGCATTATGTATAATGGTTGGATGGATAATTCATCCCATATAAATTAATACCAAGGCATGTTCGGTTGCAATAAATTAAGGCAAGAGAGAAGAGGTTTTAGGTTTTCTCTTCAATCTTCATTTTCTTTTATTCGGTTGGCAAGAGTTAACTTGCAGCACGTCTCATCATCTTCCTTACAGCTTTTTGTTTGATTTGCATAACAAAAAGTGAAAAATCAAGCAAAGGAGAATGACGTTAACAGTTGAAGCTCAGTTGTCGACTTCTTGTGCACTCAATAGTCAATTTGCCCAAAAACAAAAGAAATGGTTGCCTTTTAATGCACCACAAAGTTGCGTAAAGGCATATGCTTTGGCTAGCTGTTGGCTTGCATTTGCGTGCCCCCGTCATCAGACTTGTTGAGCAGCATGCAAATGCCTGCACCTTGCCAACAAATAATACCCGGACCACCAAGACTTTCCACCCATCTTAGAAAAGTTCACACAGCCGGCTGCGGTCAATTAGTTTTTTGTGAGAAAAATTGATAAGCTAAATTATATTTTCAACAAAAAAATATTAAAAACAATATAGATTTGTCATCAAACAATCGTGGGACAAAATCACCTTAACTTTCAAACTACAATGGCGTTTGGTGTATTTTAAACCTGTAGTTTGAAAGCGTCAGTTGCTTGACGAAAGTACCAAACAGTGCCTTAAGCCTTACGATAAAAGATTAACATGACAGTCAATCAATTATAGTTCCTTTTCCTATTTGACAACATTTGAGTAAGTTCATCACAGCATGTTAGAATCCTCTCTAAAGAAATTTAGCAGTGCAAACTACTGAAACACAAGATTAGCAAAAGTTACCAGCTACAGTTTCATATACCAGACATGGCAAATTCTGGGTTTTGATATATCTATGCATGTTTGACCTTTGTAGGCGTGCCTGATTAAAGACCCTCAAAGGCACCTAAAAAACAACGTTACTTGCTCATCATACCCTTTCACCTACTTGTTGCAGAACTCTTCGAAGTTCATCTGCCATCCCTCGTAAGAGAACAGGTTTTTGAATCATTCCATTCATTCCTATATTTAGACATCGCTCCCAAGTATTTTCCTCAGCACTCGCTGTCACAGCTATAATCAACGGCCAATTATGGCTGCAGAACTTTCTAATTCTCATTGCAACTTCGAATCCATCCATTTCAGGCATCTGAAGGTCCAAAACAACAATTCTGAAAGAATTTTCTGCTACAGTAAGTGCACTAAGGCATTCAAACCCAGATGAAACAGCAACTACGTCACAACCTAGCTTCTCAAGAAGCTTCTTGGTCACAGTGCGATTCAAATCATCATCGTCAGCTAGAATTATTCGAAGGCCTCTAAACTGAGAACTGAAATTTGGTTCATCTAAGGAATTTCCAGTAGGATATATGGTTCTTCCAAACGTTGGTGCGAACTGAAACCTCAGAACAAGTGACATCCTTTGTGCAAGACCCTGATAGTTAGGGGATATCCATATCTTACCTTGCATCATCTGCGTATTAACATTATTCACAATAGTAATGTCAGAGGTTGGCAAAATTAACAGGCACAGACTATTGCAATAGAACCATACATAAAGCTCTCAGCTGAAGAACATGCTGCATTCTAGACGGCAATGTAATAAATATGTGAAAGTAAAATATTTGTTATCTTAATCATATTTATTATGTTTGATAATCCTTATGAGTCAAACAGCATAATATTGGATGCTTAAAAACAGATCAACACAACAATACCTAACCAATCAGGAGATTGAGATAGACAAGATAATCTCGACTTGCGCGGACTTCTTTTGGGTACAAAACTAATACCATATGCAATGAAATGAAAAGCAATATTTCATTGGCACAGGAAGTTAGCCACATACAATTGGTAATTTCCAGGGAAAAATCATTAATTGTGTGATAAAAATTATAGAAAGTAACATGGAAACTCACCTGCACAAGTTTTTTGCACAAGCTGAAACTGAGTGCCTCCTTAATTTCTTTGCTATTGTGCCTCCTAACATGTTTTGCTGTCGATCCGTACAACTGAGAATTAACCTCTTTAATTTCGATTTCAAACTTTATGCGTACATATTCATCTGCCTTACTAGGCCTCCAAGTTCCCAGCATTTTATCATTGTTGTCCTCACTACCACTCTCTAAGGAAACCCGAAATAAAACAGTTCCCCCTCCATCATACAAGTTTAATAGATAACCAACCATATGCAAAATCACTTGAAAGGTCCTCTTCTCATCACCTATAACCTGATCAGGCAAAGAACTCTTAACATCTAATTCAAAACCAAAGCCTTTGTAAACAGACAAGCACTTGGCTAGACAAGAAGCTTCCTTAAGCATGGAATGCAGCCGAAAGGGCATCATCTCTAATGGGAACCTTCCATCATTTTTTGTTGGAATCTCCATTGCATCATTAATCAGAGTTGAGAGAACGTTGCTGGTTTTCACCAGGGTGTCAGCAATAATCTTCTTCTCAAAGATCATATTCTCTTCATGAAACATTGAAAGCAGGCCCAAGATTGAGTGCATTGGTCTCCTCATCCCATGACTCATCACCTTTTGAAATGAGTTCCTTGCCTGGCTTGCCATCATTGCATTCTTCTTCGCCTGTTGCAACACACGATTTTGCTCTCCTAGTTTCTCTCTCATAAGCTGAGATTCTTCAAGAACTGCAGCATGGGAAAGTGCCACAGCTACCTGATCAGCAACCACTTCCACTATCTCCATTTCCTGAATGCTCCAAACCCTTGAATCTGCATTTGGAAGCACCAAAACAAGTATAGCATAACAAGTATCAACCAATTCCGGTGTTCCCCCTTTGAAGTTCGAAACTCGAAGCATTGGCATACGGATTGCTGCCACTGCACCAGCCTCATCAGAGCCCCCACCACTTGCAGATCCAAGAGCTGAATCCGGCCTTAAACTCTTCACCCCTATGCTCTCTCTTATCTCCAACACATCGGGGTCATTAATTGGGATAGAAAGAGAATTATTTGAAGGACTAGCTCTCAACTCGTGAGTGAGGTTCATCTCTGTTCTATTCTCATTTGGCATCCAAACCGCACAATTGTGTAAATCCAACGTGTTAGAAAGCTCAACCAAAGTGGTGTATAATATGGTGTGCTTATCAAGCGACTTCCTAATTTCCCGAGTTAACATCCGGACATGCCAACTCGCTTCCTTCTTCTTCTTCATCATCCCAACTTCTTGGTCCAATTCCAGCACATTTTGCTTCAAAAACAACTCCCTCACTTTCCATTTCAAGAGGAGAGGGATCAAAGTCAAAAGAGTTATCGCAGTTGCACAAGAAACCAAGGCTGTAAGGAGTTTGGCAATAGTGAGGGATAACATTAACTGGAATGAGTGAGGACCATAATAAGTCCACCCATTGAGTAAATGGGTCAATCCACAAAGCACAATAAACGCTACAAACTGAAGAAGAACCCATTTGAATGGTACATTTGAGCAGCTAACAAAGTAAAGGAGCTCGAGGGGTATCGAAAAATAGGCTATAGCTATAAAGAAATCGCTCACTCTTTGACAATCAAGAATGTTTTGTACACTCCAAAGACCCTCTTGCTCATCATCACAGTTGCAATTTGCATACTCATGATCATCAGCAGAAACAGAGATAACAATAACAAGACAAGAAAGCAAGAATCCAAGGGTTAATGCTCTTAACATTGCACCCAACCCAAGTGACTATCTCTCTAATCCATCAACAAAGCATTAAAAGAAAACTAGTTCTAACAATACTACCGCCAACCAAAGCACCCCAAGTTTTATTTACTTATTTTTTTCACCTTTTCAACAAAACTTCAAAACCCAAAAAAAAAAAAATAATGATAATAATAATAATAACTAGTCAAGATCCAATAGACCCCCTTTAATACATTTGATGATCTAAAATACCCATATGCTTAACTCAATAAATTTGAGTATTTTCTAATAAAATAAATAAAAAAGATATAATTTTTCTCCTCGAAATGGGAAAAAAGAATGATTTCTTCAGCTTTATTTATAGTATTAGAACAAGAAATGAGGAAGCAAAACTATTAATCAAGAGATTAAGAAGAGACTCAGATATCAGAAGAAGCAAGATTCAAAGAACCCACCCAAGGCTTCTCGTGTGAAAACAACTTAGTAATGTATCAAGTTCAAGTAGTCAACATCAATGAACACAAGCTTTTATGTTTTTTTTTTTAATATTCATAATCAACTTTTTAAAGCAGAAAAATATATAAAAATTGAAAAGATTAGGAAAATCCCACCGAGGAGAATTCTTGCCGAAACAGGGAGCTCAAATGGGCTCAGTTTTATTTTAAATAAAATAAATAAATAAATAAACAGCAAAGCAACGCTTTCTCTCTCTAACTTGAAGGAAAGTCGACGCGCTAGAGGGAGAAAGCCAAAAAGAGAAGGAAAAGGCACTTCTTACAAAGCTGTTTGAAACTCTCAAAGCCAAAGCCAAAGCCAAAGCCAAAGCCAAGACTTCAGAAAGACTAGTCGAAATGTTATTTCTATTTTCTAAAAACAGAAATGAAAAAAATGAAAAAAAAAAATCTACAATTAGCAATTACTTAAAGAAAATGTTTTATGGATAAGTAAAAGATATTTAATTGATAATCTGATTTATTTTAAGGTGCGGGGCCCGCAGTTGTAGGTGAAGAGAACTTGGACAACCCCCGTCTTTGCCTTTCCTTTTTTAGTTTTTCATACAATAATACTTCTATTTGTTGTTTTGTTATTAAAATCTCATGGAGGAAGAATAGTTTATTATTTTTTTTGAGGTGATGACGTGGCCATATTGGACCGTTGCATGTAATTTGCCACGGCGGTTAATGGTTTGACTAATCTGATCTGATAGTTGGAAGTGAGGAGGAGATGGAGACATGCGATATTTTTGCAATAACTTCTCGGTTTTCGTATTATTGTACAGAAAATTACAAATTCATTGAAGTGCGAATCCAAAATTTAAGTTTTAAGACGACAGCTTCACCCTTGACTGAAGATAGACCTTGATTCTAAATCTTATTTGATGGGTGCGTTTGGATTGAGATTAAACAGTTGTAAATTTTAATTTATAATATTAAAATATTTAATAAATATTAATTATCATATTTTAAAAATTATATTGATATAATTTTTATTTATATAATAAATAATTTATTATATATTTAATAATTTTATTAAAATTAAAATTTTTATTTTATAATTATAATTTTTTTTATAACAACTATAAAAGAAATAACAACTCAATACCAAATAAGACTGACATTGATTCACTTATAAATATAAAAGAGACAATACTTCAATACCAAATATTACCGATATTGATTCACTTATAAATTGAATTTTTTTGTATAAAAAAAATCATTATGCTAGGAATATTTTAAATTAATTGTGTTTAATTTTATATTTAGCACATTCGAGTTTCTGGAATAAAATAAATATTTTGATTAGTCTAGATTCAATTGATATTTTAATCTTGATAAAACAACCGATACAAGAATCGATAAGATTTCCCATCTCACCTCTATAATTGAGATTAACAAATCTTGAACCGTGTCATCCCATTGCCACCTCTATTTAACCCAGTGACTTGTAATAAACAGTTTCAGTAATAGATTACAAGCATGATGTAGGGTTTACTCTAGCGGCATGACTCTGTAGCTGACGCTCCATCAACTTCTTTTTCATTGGATTTTGTATTATTAAAATTAAATTAGCTGGCATCAGTATCTAAATCCAGCGTGTGATTCGTTTGAATTTTCATTCATTAGCGATAATCATCCGATTATCAGCTTAGAATCTTGGATGATGACATCATGTTGAAGTTTATATGAAATAAATTAATTAAAAGTCAAAAGTGCTTTCAAACAGCCCATCAACTAAAAAGCTCCGAAAAATATCCCCTACTTCTTGATGGTGGAAACTGGGAACCTTAGCTTCAAAAAATTTAAATAATAATATAATAATAATAATAAAAGAAGAAGAAGATTCACTACTGTAATAGTTCCAAGTTGCACAACTGCTTCACTTTAATCTCATCTAGAGTTCACTTACATGATCTGAGCCAAAACAACAGCATGCCAGTGCCATGCACCATGAGCAATGGAGCCAAAATCTTTGAATCATATGCATAGTCATGGGACTTTTATGTCGCAAGCTCTAAACAGCATCAGCTTGCAAGAGTAAAGAGTGTGCCATGGATCTGTACAGACATACATATTACCACATTCCTGACAAGGTGCGTGGGTGCAAAGGAGTTGTACATCTATTTCTTTTATCTCGACAAAGCACCTATGAGCCATATTTCTATGGAAAAAGACAGTATTTTTCATATCCCAAAAGTGAATCTCTAGTCTGCAATTTGGTCATAGTCTCCATTTTCTGGAGATTGATTCCCTCCACGACCTGTTCTTCCTGCATAGACAGAACATCGCTAATCAGTTTTTTCACTCCCCCCGCCATAACCACACACAGAGATTCAGGTAAAACCGTACCTGTCATGTCATAACCAGCAGAGCTTCTGGCATCTAGGCTACCCCTCCAGTCCGTGGCTCGTGTAGGTGATACATGATTACCATATGGTTGAATCATGAAATGAGTTCCCCCAATAGTTTGAAAATCATCGTTTCCCCTGACAGGATTTCTCCCGTAAGATTCGACTGGTGAGCGGAAGCCAACACTTGATACTGATGCCCCTGCAACTGGTGATGCTAACTTGCTGCCAGAAGAATCGCCTTTTAACCCAGCACTTACATCCTTCATGGAGTCAACCTGAAAGGTACCAACAATAACCTGCAGATACAGTAGACGAGATACTGATTATTTAACTTACTTAATAACTAAAATTCCCTCTCTCTGTCTCAAACAACAATCGCACACTCATACATCACCTGTACTGGGCCAGCAGCTTTTAGGGGTCCACCAACCCCTCCTCCAATGATCTGGCCATCTGTACTGGATAGACATACACTGAGCCCACCAGTCCTTCCTCCAAGGTCAGTGCGTACATAAGATCCAGACAGAGAAACAATCTCAAACCGACCCTAATATCAGAGGTTGAAAGAGACAATTAGAATTTGACTATATAAATGTGTAAGTAATTAACTTCAGTCTTTCAGTTCTCTCTCTCTCTCTCTCTCTCTCTCTCTCGTTCTTCCTCCTTTTTTAATTTTTGTACAAATAACTTGAATCGGAAGAAGGCTATAATCTTTATGGAAATCTCTAGATCCAATATACAATTCAAACAATTCTCTATTTTTAGGACCATGATACTAATCACTTTTGACTATTCTCACAGGTGTAATAGAAGATCAATTGAAGAATCTTTCATTGAGCAAGGCAAATATGTAACTAAATTCAGCTGGTGAGACAATTTGAATTACCAACTACAACTCTGTTATGAAGATTTGAGAACAGGAGCAATCTACAGAATTTTTTTATTTCTCTCCATAATACCAGACCATGGGCACTAATCCAGCACTTAAATCTGATGCCAGAAAAATAGCTGTATATACCCATTTGAATTTCTTGTTCTTCTTTAGAATTTGTCGACAGCTTAAATTAACTGCAGTCACCTCTTCTTCTTCTTCATTTCTCTTGTATATTTTCCATCAATAATCTAAAACACTTGTTGAATATTTACTATTCTTGAATAATATCCAGCTATCTCCCCACATAGGTATAAAATTTGCTCTAAAAGGTAGGAAAAGTAAACCCATTGACTAGGCATCGTCATTCATATGAACATTGTTTATTTCCTTTCCTTCCCCCCCCCCCCCCTAAAGATGTCAAAATAAATCCTAAAACCCTTTCTTTCCCTTAATATCTAATAAAAAAAATGAAATGCACAAATAGAATGATACAATTTTTAGATTCAATTAGCAGCTTATAATTAATATTCTTTTACACGATATACCATGTTCATCATAAGTAGTTGAAAGCCTCCTCTGACTCATGACACCGTCAACAGTGTCCCAACCCCCCTGGGGGCCCGCTCTCAACTAAAACATTCACCGAAAACAAAATTATATATAAAGCAAAAAAAAAAAATTAACACTAATTTGTATTTACCTATAAGTATCCAAATGTTGTTTGAAATGTGTTCCGTCAGACCTTGTTATAGACAGAAACTACAGCCTTCCAGATGATTTTTTATCTTCTCTTTCTTGTTATTTTTTGTAATTTCCAATAAACTTATTTCTTCCTTAGGATACTCCGAACAACCTTCCTATTGCCAATTTTTTATTTATGTAACTTATTGGAGCTGCCACGAACTATATTTTAGAATGGGAAAAACAGTAAATTTAAACTACAGTAAATGGATTTTTTTTTTAAAGGTAAGGGGGGTGGGCAAGCCCAAATACAGTTTTTACCCCCCTTACCACCCCAAGAATCAAACCCAGGTTTTGGTAGAGGCTACAGCTGCACTGCAACCAACCCGACCACGCCCTTGGGGGCAAATGGAAGATTTGTCATTCTAGGTCACGCAACTGACATGGTAAGACCTCTTGGAATGGTACAAGAGGTTTGGGGATCAAATCCACTCACATTGAGGATGGAAAAGTCTCATGTTTTCATTAATGGAAAATTCAGAAAAGGAAAAAGGCAAAAAATTAATACTTCTTATTTTCCAATTCACTTTTTATTATTTCAGATAGTGATATTTGTGTAAACAAAATTAACAGGAAAGATTATATCAAAATTACCTCATATGTAATATTGCCTCCCGATGTTGCTGGCTGCCGGAGAGATGCATTAGAGATTGAACCAGATGCAGACAGAATACATATCTCACGCTTACTTTGTTGCATGAACAGCATAATCTTCTGCCCAACATCCTATTCAATCCGTTCCTTTATTCAGTCAGGAGGGTCACAGATAAGCAAAGGCAAAAGATTATTCATTTTACATAACCGATTTCGGCATGTGAACTTGGTGACAGGATAATCAAATACCAACGATAACTACTGCTAATAACATCGCATTCATATATGACGGCTTTCACTAAAATGTTCAAACAAATTCAAGGAACCATTCTACATCTAATATCTCTAACATGACAGTTCCAAAATAGTATGCTAGTTGATCCTTTCACAATCATGTAATCAAATTCAGAATAATTGTAATCCAGTATATATTTTCAGGTTGGTAAATAAACGATGAAAAAATATAAATATTCAAGAGAAAGGACCAGATTTTCCTATTTGACTGCCAGAAGGAACGAAAAGGATTGAGATATTCCCACTATCACATCTCACTTTCCAAATGTCATAAAACAACGGCAAAAACAAATACTAGAAACTTCAGTAATCAATGATTTGAATCTATGCATGATCACCTTGTGATCATTTCTAAAGCACTTGAAAATGAGAGAAACAGACATTAAAGGCCCCCCCCCCCCCCAAACCAAAAAAAAAAAAAAAAACACCAATCACTACCATACATGCCTACCATTATATAATCTATCAACCGAAGCAATAGAGCAGAATTTAAAATTAACAATTTATATACCACAACAATTCCAAGAATTATCATAAAAAATAACAAATTAAACATAAGGAGAGATAGATATAAACGCAAAGATAGATACTACCCTTCAGGAAGGGGGAATTTTTGTAAATCTTCCTGGGGTACATTAGCCTCATTAAGTCAACCCCAGGGGAAAGATAGATATAAACTCAAAGAAAAGAAAAATTTGCCCCACCACCCACCCACCCAAAAGGGTGGTGAATCACCAGGGAATATCATTTTTTATACTTTCGGGAACAAAGTTTGATACTTGATTCTTACTGCCGCCTTATGACAGACCCTCAAGTAATACATATCATTTTGGCATAATACATCAGTTTCCAGTAGTGCGAATAATTCAGATTTAATTAATAACAAAATACACAATTTTAACAACAAAAAAGGAACAAAAGGGCCCCCCCCCCCCCAAAACCAAAACTTTTAAGATGAAGCAAGAACTACACATGCACTGGATGCTCATAAGATTAATCATGAGGATGAGCAAAGGCATGTATATTTATATTTATCAACAAATATGAGTCCTTTGTGTGTCTCAACGCTTATAGAGAAAAAATTAGAAACATACAGGCGATGCATACCTCACCAGCAGCTACACTAATTACATGAGGAGTAAAACCTTGTCCTAAATTGCCTGCATCCAGAAATTGAAAGCAGGAGCAATGGTAAGTTTTGTAGGTTACACTAACAAAACAAAAGCTCAAACCCGATCCAAAACAAACAATATATAGCCAAAAGGTAAAAGGAGAAAAGCTGACAGAGGAAAATTGACAAAAGGGTAATCATATAATACATAGTCAAAAAAAAAGTGAAAATAAATATTAGGTTCACGGGATACAAGTAAATAGTCAAATATTCAATAGAGCAACCTAAATTGCTTTTTATTTATTTATTCTTTATTTTGGTGGGGAAAAAAGTGCCTTACTAGCCATTTGAAAACCAACCTTATAGTTCATAGTTTACTAAAACTTTTCCCATCCAACAACTTAATCTCGAAATGAAATGCAGAAAAGGCTACTAAGGCTCAATACCACAACTTGCAATGACATTTTCAGCATGTTATTCAACTAGCATTATGTCTCACAGCCAGACAAATAAACAGCGTAAATACAGCATAATGCACTAGATCTCAATATTTTACTAGCCATGACATCAGAATTAGTGATATAAATGGTCACAAGTATAACATCTTTAATCAATCTTAGAAGCAGAATCTTAAAATTTCTAAAATTGAATCAAGGGATCCTTGCAAATAAACCTGTAAATCCAAAAGGAAAACAAACCAGACCTCTACCTATGACTCAAATTACTTCCCTCATTAAATTTTTTTTTTAAAAGAAATATTAGCTTATTAGGCAAATAATTTGTCATAACAATTAAGATTTTCATGTGAATTTTTGAACTCTGTGATGCACACAACAATCAAGTGTAGTACTAGCATTCATCAATACTCCCTAGAAAAACTTCTTAAAGCAGAAAGATACAAGAGAGAACTAATACAAACAACACAAAGGGTTAAGTTATATTGTAAAAATAACATCATCAACTCTAAGAATTTTCAGTTAAAGCCTCTAATGGCAAATAATATTTTACCATACTTGAAAACCAGTAATTCCATCCGCTCATACATAAAATACGAATGCAAGTAAGCGAACTATCACAAAAACGCAATACAAATAAAGCAACAATTGAAACACAAATTAAAGAAAATTTGCAACAAAACCCTCAAAATCTTAGCACACTCCCAGGGAAAGCCAACAACTAAATACACTGAAAATCTGAAATTCGCAACAAAACCACAAAAAACTCAATTATACAAAATCTTGAGAATAGTTCCCGTAATTCACAATATTAACGAGTAACCACAAAAAATAAGGGCAAAACTATTGTAATTCACACCCACCAATACCACCAAGCTGAGACTTCCCCGGAGCCCCAGAGTACGACGAGCCGGAACCGCCAGAACCCAGTAGCTGCTGCTGCTGCTGATGGAGCTCTCGCTGCTCTCTCTTCCCCTTAGAATTCGAATACGCCGCCGTTTTCTTAGCGGCCAAGGCCTGTTCGGGGGTCCCGTACTTTCTGGGCCTGCCACGCTTCTTCTTCGCCGGCTCCAGCGTCGACGTCATAGCGGAGGACGCCACCGAGTGCGTGTAGACCATCCCCCCGCCACCGCCGCCCCCGTCGTTATTGTTGTTGTGGTGCTGGTGCTGAGATGGCAACAGGCCATTGGTTGGCGAGGGACCGGTGGCTGCGGCGGCGCCGGAGGTGGTGGTGGCCGTGGGGTGATGGAAGTAAGAGTTGAGTTGTTGTTGTAGTTGCTGCGTATCATTTGGTTCCATACTTTTTGTTAGAGAGAGAAAGAGGAAGAGAGAGAGATTTTTTCTTTTTTTTACAATTTTTTTATTCAATTTTTTCAATTTTTTTTATTTTGAAGGAAATGTTTTGGGTTCGGTTTTTGTTTTCGTTTTTCGAAGAGGTGGTTGATTGTCAGCCGTTGGATATGTGGTTTGACTCTGACGTTTGACTGTTTATGTGTACTTGGATAAGTTTTCATCGTTCTTTGCATTATTCTTTTGGATTTTTTATTTTGCAAACTTGCTTTAAAAAATTGGGTTTTCATATTACAAAAACAAAAAAGCAGAAATTGGGTTTTCTTTTTCCTTTTTTCTAGTCTTTTTATATTATTTAATAATCTAATCATCCTGTTCTGTTGTACAATATTATTTTATGTTGAAGAAATCATAGTATGAGCCCATACCAAAATTAAAATATGTCATAAAAATTCTATTTTGTTTTTCATATTTACAAGAAGGTGGTAATTTTGACATGAACCATGAATTTGACATAAATCTAACATAAAATAATAAGTCTAAATTGTTAAAAATTGGTACAATTACTAAATGAGTTAAATTTAGTCACCTGCTTTATAACTGTATCAAATTTGGTTTTAAGTTTTTGAAATAACTTGTCTACAATAATATTGCTTGATTATTTAATTACCTATTATTTTGACTTATTTTTCATTTAATTTATAATATATTTGTCATATTTTAAAGATTCTTTAGTTATATATTTAAAATGAAATTGTCTAGAGTTTGAGTATTTGCTATAAATATTATTATATAAAAAAAATAAAACATATGAAATAAATATATTTTTATAAAAAAAATGTTAAATGAGTGATAATAATAAAAAGGTCGGGTTAGTGTTAGAAACTCATATCATAGTTATTAAGTAGTTAAGTTCACGTTGATGTAAATTTAACATGACATAAACAAGACATGTCAACTCAAAATTTCATCTCCATATGATATTATTGAATAAATTTACAAAATGATTTAGATGTTGAACAACCATAAATACACTAAAAAAAAACACATCAAATTTTACTTAATTTTTCACTCAAAGAATTTGTGATTTTGATAGTCTTATTGAGATTAAACATAAGTAAGAAGATCTAAGAAAATCAACCCAAGGTAACAAAATAACTCTCAACATTTCATGATCATTTGACTAAACAAACTTCAATAACTTTACAAAAAAATGTTTATAAGTTTCAAATTTATTAATTGATTGTCTTGAAGCTAACAAGTAATTATAAAACAAAACTGCTAGGCTATGCATTGGAACATGAAGAAAATCCGAAAATATAATGACAGTTAGTGCGGTTTAAAAGAGGGAACCGTTTCTTCCAAACAAGAGCGGATTCCCGCTTCACTTCTTGTTCAGCCCACAAAGCCTGCAAATCTTTACCGTTTTTCTGGATTCTTTCACTTTCTATTTTCTTTTAATTGAGATCAAAACCTGGTAGATGTCACATTCAACCCAATAATTATTAAAACTTAATCAATGGTGATGGAAATCCACCCACAAGAAAAAAACGTTGTAGGAGTTCAAATGATGAAGCAAGGTTTGAGATTTCTTAGCAAACAAATCTTTAAATTCCTGGAACTATCCTGTCGATAAAGTTTCCCACCGTTGAACCTTTTCCTGTGATTGTAGGCGGAGTTGATGAGAACAAGGAGGTGGCGGTGCAACTTCAGGTTGTTGAAGGTGATTTCTCTCTGTTAGGACCCAGAAACTACGGACACTCAACTCGACACTACGACAAGCCTCTGTCTTGCTTTGGCTGTGGCATTGGATGGTTCTTGTGAGTTTCAGATTACTATTGTTCTGTCGTCATTTTGGTTTCTGAAACTCCATTGCTTAAGAGTTTTTGAGATCTGTGACAGATTTTTGTTGGGGTTTGCATTTCCTCCGATATGGTACTGTGCAACGGTTCTTTACCTTGGGAAATATTATCTCAAAGACCCCAGAGAAAGATCTGGCCTTGCAGCATCAGCAATTGCAGTAAGCAGATTATAACTTTCACATTTCCAGTTCAAGTGACCTTGCCGTTATGGAGTCCTGTGAACCATGATCTTGATTGTAGTCAATTGTTTTCGCAGGCTTTGATTTGCTCGGTTGCAGTCTTGATTTCACTTCTTGCTGTGTTCTTGTAGCAGACTATGCTGTTATCAATTTTTTGGGCACAGAAAGAGTCAGAGGTGCATAGCAGATTATGTTGTTATGCACGATGCTTTCTGAAATTGTAAATTATTGAAGTGTAATCCTTTTTGTGACTTGCATTCTGCTTTTCCTTTTTGTGTTTTTGTGTACCACAGATATGCAAAGAATAACATACCAATTGTAAGCATATGCATTAACATAACATATTATTACAAATGCAATAGCATAAACTCAACAAATGATCCGTTAATGTTGAAGAAACACCAATATACATTCAGAAGTTCTAATGCACACTCTATTCAGTGGGTACAACTATCTGGGAACAATTGTTTGATATTTCATATTTTCCATAAAAAAAAAATCAAGTTATTACAACATTATAAAACACGAGTTCTTTAGAAGGACCTCTAGGGCTCATCCTTTGGCGCCTCAGCATCATTATTCTCTTCAGTAGATGCCGTTTTCTGTGAATTCTTAAGTTCCTCTAACTGAGACAGAAAATAGTCAGGCAACTCAAGTTACATATGTATTATTTTTATTATTATTTTTAACACCATAAATAATAAATTGAAGTGTTGCGGCAAAGACAGTAATAGTTTGTGTAAATACAAACAAGAAGGATGAGAAGCAGCACTAAATATTACCGTGACGCCTTAAATCTACATGCTTTAGTTTCTTGGCAAATGTATATAAATGTTTGCTTAGCATTATGCTCATTGGGAAAAAAAACAACATTGGAAGAAGAAGAAGAAAAATTATTCAAGTTAGTCAGTTTCAGGTGAATCATCACATAGGATATCTACATCTGGATTTCAGTACTATACAGGACAATGAAGGGGGAAAAAAAGAAGAAAAAAATAAACTTGAAAGAATAAAACTAGACAGGAAGATGAGATGATTCTGTCTCTTCTGGCATCTATTTCCCTTTATATGAAAGTTTGGACGTTATCTAGCATGAATTTATTATAATGAAGTGTTTGAATAGAACCATTTTTTGCTGTCTCTGGCCACCAAAGGATGATTGATACAATACATCTAAAATGGAGCAAGAAAGGAAAAAAAAATGGATGACCAAAGTAATTTGGTGAATTACATTAAAAAGCAAACATTTTTGGAGCTCCAAAAATGCTAACCCTGTTATAGATTTCCTCTACCACTTGGAAGTTTTCCAACAATGACCAGAGTATGTCATTACATTTTTTGTGCAAGATTACTGAAGTCACAAGGAGCAGCCAGAAGAATCTGCTAATTCTATCCTTTTGTCACATGATCAACAAATATGTAGGAAACATAGATCAATGTTTTTTTTTGTTAAGCAGGAAGCCAACAACTAAAACTAGAAATGTTACTGACAAATAGCTAATAATCATAAGGTGATCGAGGAGGAAACGATCTTCAAAATCACAATCAAATAGGCAAAATGAATAAACAGGGCCCACACTGGGACAATAGCACTTCTTTTACAGGAAAGGTGATGTCTTTAATCCAGCTAGAGCCTGATAAGCCGCAGGGATGAGATGAGCTCAAACTACATTTAAGCAATCTATTAGAAAGCTCAACCTATTCCCCAAAAAATTAGACTCAGATCTCTGTCTCATATGTCTATATTATGCAACAAAATCAGTACAGAGGAAGAGCTGAAATGAAAAGAATAAACAATTTGAAGCTCATGTTTTATTTAACTTTCTTTCGATCTTTAATCAAATGGCACATATACAATGCAGCAAATGGACATTTAGTTTCATTCCACCAACAGCGGTGACCCAAACAATACCACACATTTGATTTATCGGATGAAGTTTTCTTCATATCAACATATCCAAAAGTGAAAAATCACCTCTTTGCAATTTTCTTGATGTGCAGCCAAAAGATCATTATATTTCAATTGCAAATCTGACATTTCAGCTTGCAGCTTCTCATATTCAGAGACACTAGGAGCTCCTAATTTCTGTTGAACAAACCTGCCCACCAAAATAAATAAACAAAATAGAAAAGCCCAATTTTTCAGCCAATTATATGATCCCATTTGAAAGAAGAAAAGAATTACATGAACTTACTCAAGAGCAGAAGAAGGCTTGTCATTTTGCTCATACAATGCAACAAGAACTGGAAGCAGCAACAACAACAACAACAAAATGAAACAGAAATTAAAATTCAGTTGAACCAAAAAAAAAAAGAAAAAAGAAAAAAAGAGAAGATGAACGAGAAGGAAGGAAACCTTTGGTGAGAGCATCAAGAACGCCACTAGAATCTAAGTACTTCCTGAAAGCTTCCTTTTTGGCTTCTTTTTCCTGCAAAAAGATTCAGTGGGTGGTTGAAGATTTCAGCAGATATGGTGATTATCATCAAGTGGATCAGCTGCATTATGCATACATTAGTGTTACCTCTTTGTATCGCATCATCATCTGCTCTCTAATCTTCTTCTCGTGCTCTTCTTTTTGCTGATGGTATCACTGATACTGTTCAGACAATGAAAAATCAAAAAGAAAAGAAAAAGGGAGGAAAAATCACAGAAAATTGGAAGGGTTAATTTCATTGTACCCCTTAAATCTTAATTAACTCCAAATGAAACTCTACATACTCTATTCTAGCCTAAAGTTTTAAATCCAACACAACCCAACCCAACCCACTAAACTCACGCGTGGCTTAAAGAGAAAGCAATCAATAAAAATAATAAAAATACAGCACCGATATTCAGCCCACAATAAGCACCACAATAAGCACCGAACGGTGCGTTTTTTGTTCAATATAAAAGGCTACTGTTTGAACACAAACACAATACACGCGCGTCAGATCTCACACACGCATTTTCCATCACTCTCACTCTCATTCACACCAAATCCACTCCTCACTCAAACTAGAAATCTCAGGAGCTAATTCTCCCAGGCCATTTTGCTTGTTCATATTCACAACATGTTCTATTCAAATAAGTTTCCTATTAAGATTATCATTAGAATAAGCTCTTAAATTATAGAACACACTGCAAATATGTTTCATTCTTAGATTATAGAACCAGTTGTTAGGTTTTTAATGTCATCAGGGGCAATCCCAAAAATTTCTCAAATAACGGAAGCTCATAGCAGCAGCTGCTATATCATTTAGGATTTGGATAATGACAAAATACAGCAACAATTTCATCTGGATTGGTATTTTACCAAAAACTATAATGACATAAAACAAGCTCTAGTTATAGTGATCATGGTACCATCTCTAGCAAAAGGCCATCTCCTAAGACTATAAAAAATGCAATTACAAATCAAACCTATCTAAACTAATTTGCCCATCAATCCAAGTGCAATTAAAACTGTCTCATTTGCTCACAATATCAGCTGGATTTTCAAAAATTCATAATCAACTCATGGAAATCGACTATGGCAGTTAACGATCACTGAAGCTGAGAGAGTAAAGCTGAAGCAAGCCAAGAGATGCAATCGACGATGAGAACGGAGGGGGAATCGACGACGAGAGGACAGAGAGGGCAGAGAAGAGAGAGATAGCAGATGGAGAAACCCACGGCGAGAGACCAACGGCGAGAGATTCACTGCAAGAGAAAGCCAGAGGATGAGTAGATGGAGAAACGGTGAGATTTTTGTGAGAGTAGAGAGAGCAGATGGAGAAACACTGTGTGTCGCGTGAGATCTGTTGCGCGTGTGTTGTAGTGGGTATGTGTGTGTCACGTGAGATGGGTCATTTTATACCACACCTTAAACGCACCGTTCGGTGCTTATTGTGGTGCTTATTGTGGTTCATTCTCAATGTGTTAATTGATTCTTTACCACGTTGCACGCATGATGTGCTGAGTGACCCTGTTCAAAATGTTATTTGGTTTATTCACTGTTTAAGTACTATTTATAAAGTACTATAAAATTGTGTTTCCTGTGTAGTTGTGCTCACTGTATAATTGGCGAAATTGTTTATTGAATTATTTGTAAATAACCCGACCCTACCCACTAAACTCAATAAAAAGAAAACGAACAATTAAAATATTCAAAAGATGGGATGGGTTCATTTTCATTGTCCTGATTCGACTCTTTAACGCATTACACACGTTATGCTCAATGATACTGTCCATGATGTTATTTGTTTAGCCTACGGTTTTAAATATCATTCCTATGGTGTCATAAAATTATGCGTAGAGCGTTTGAGATTAAGGTTATATAATTTTTAAATTATAATTATTATGAAAAAAATTATAATTATGAAATAAAAATTAATAATATATAATAAATATAAAATTTAAATAATAATTTTATTAAAATTATTAAAGATATAATAATTTTTTCATTATATAAATAAAAAATCATATCAATATATCTTTCAAGTTATATCAGTTAGTGTTTACCAAATACTTTAATATTATAACTGTTCAACCTCAATTCCAAACGCACTCTTAATATGGTTGGGAAAATTGCACACTGAATTATTCCTGTTTAAATAATACTGCATTATTTACATTAATTTGTTTTTATACGATAACATCATGTTTTGTTACTTGTTTAAATTTAAACAACATTCTATGTCCAATATGACTTATCTCCCAAGCTCTTGAATTTTGGTCCCAAGCAAACGCAAAACATTCGAGTTACGAAAGTTTCATTTCCATGGTGAATTATCAATCAATTAATTTGACATCGGCCCCAACTGCAAAAATGCCACACATTGAGGCAGTGAATCTCAGACATGGATAACCATTCAACCCTGAAGGAATGCAAAGCTCAGTAAAGAATATAAAAACGTACACATCAACAGCTAACCAAGATACTGAGTGCCAAATATAGTCATGGCAGTCAAACAAATTTTCAGTCAAAATTACCGGGAGAATCTTCCTTTGTTTCGGCCTGTCTGATTACAAACTAATACGGCTCATCATTGGATGACGGAGTGTGAAAAAGAATATAACAGGGAAAGTTCCGTACACAAGTGATCATGACTAAGCTGAGGCATCATCCTGAATGCAGATACATCATACATGTACAGGTTAATATGGAAGAAACCAGAGTGAGAAATTTGCTTCAACCTTTACCACGATAACCATGTGGAAATCAACAATAAAGGAAGAATTATTATCAAGCCATAGTTCACCAAGGAATCAATACGTTCAATTTTTTCCAACTTGTCCTGAAAAGCATTCCACCTACGTGTAAAAGGGCACTGTTTATCCTGCAATTGTGTTCCTCTTGTTAATACAATTGTACATGACAAAGGTAAATAATTGCCTTTTAAAGGGAACATGCAAAGTCACCTCAATTTTTGTGTCACTGGTTTGATCCTGGACATTTGAATTTATCAATTGTCTTCTCTTCTCGACTGATTGTTGCAAAGGCATTTTTGTTTCAGAGGTTATACTTGAACGAGTGGTTCTGTAGGCCGAGTCAGTATGTATTGTTTCCATGACTGAGCCAAAGAAGTTTGTCACAGGTACCTATACAGAGAGAGAGAGAAACAAGGGCAAATTCTTAGTCAAAACTCAGAAGTTATTTCAACCCCGACAAAAATTTTGAAAAAAAAGGTAGCATCAGTTTCAATACTAACCAATAAATGTAAAGCATAGAGGTGATTCACCTCAAAAAGTGATCATAGTTTGCTTCGAAATTAGTAATATTTATCATGGCAGTGGTAAACCATCCTCAATTATCCAAAATTAAGTTTAACATAGACCAAAGCCCCTTCACATCATTCAGCAAGCAACCACTAAGCCGAAGAGGTTTAACGAAACAACATCTACGTATAATTAAAAATAAGCATAAGATGTACGCAGCTTGTGCACGTTAAAAATGAGCACAAACTTCACCTAAACAACCATAAAGAATAAAAAAAAAAAAAAGATCAGGGCGAACCAGTTAGAATGGAAATGTAGAATAGAAATATTAAAAGGATCGGAGAAAAGCCCAGAACTTCCATACCTCGTCCAATTTTCTTTGGTATAGATCTGTTCGGTAATATGCAGTTGACATCAACAGAGTTGGATTGTAAGAAGTGAAAAGACTGCAAAACAACCGTCAAAACAGATAATGCTGAAGCTAACCTTGAAGAAATATGGAAATTCACAGATGTGCTATAGACAGGGATGGGCAAAATCCCGGGCCAGCTCAGGGTCTTAGGCTCCATTCGGTACTGCTGTATTGCGGCTGTGCTTCCAAAGCAAAGCTGCCAAAGTGTTTAGTAAAACACTTTCAGCTTCATTGTGGAAGCTAAGCTAATTTTACCGATAGTTGTTCTATGAAAAATTATTACCCTCACTAACTTACCTTTAACAAACTTCAAAGCTTTGATTACCAAACACTCATTTAGTTTCACTAGATAGCTAGTGCTTCCATTTCACAGAAGTCGCGGCTTCAAAGCCTCAACACCACAATCCCATAAGAAGCCTTACTGGTAGGTTATGACTAATGTGTACCCAAGCCAGGAAAATACCAAGTTTCTGGGAAGCCCCAGCTGGATCTGGTGATGTTTGGCTGGGATCAGGTTATAAAACTTATATTGGTATTCAAGCTTATGTGTCAGAGACTCTAAGATACTACTCTTATAACGAGCATAAAGTCCTACTTTCGTGTACCTGCTCAATGATGCATTGTCATACATATTCAGCTTTTCAAAGAAAGCAAGGGTATAAAATGTGAAACGATCCACGACAGATACTCCAACCTGAAGTTCATAATAAGAGATGTTCATATGTAATAACTGCAATTGTAGAAGCAAAATAAAAGATTGAAACTTCAAAAGCAGGGTATACTAGGTCCTATATGTTTAAAGGATTGGTAAACAAGAAAATTCTATCTTCTTAGCACTTACATCAGAGTCCAAGTGATGAGAATATGAGTTCTCCCCTTTCATGCTACTTCCAATAGCCAAAACACCTGGAGAATGAAGCTGCACAATTTAAAGAAGGTGTTTCCTTCAGCATCAAAACCTTTTTAAATGTATGTTAAGTTAAGAGACTCAGAAAGTCACGTCACTGGGTCCAAATTTGATTCAGAAGCTTGTTACCAAACTCAAAACTTAGGTGATAGTGACCAGTTATCTAAACAAAGAGGCATCTCCCAAAAGCCGAGGTGCACAACAATTTTAAACATAGCTTTCATGAACAAACTTTTGGGGATCTCATGCGGCGAAGTGGGTGTGTTGGCCCACAAATGAAACAGATAACTGCTTGAGTATAATGACATTTGATTCTTAAATAATTATGAGTAGTCACCAATGAAAGAGCAGGTATTAAGTGATTCGTAATTTAACCATTCAAACCGAGCAACGTAGGTTAAAGATTTTTCTTCACACTACCATGTGCATGTTTCTCCAGTTTAAAAATAATACTACAGAGAAGTAAAGTCATTAATCACTAGAAGTAACTAATATAATATTTATGAAAAGTGAAACCCATTTAAACACACCATACTAACCTGAGAGAAAAGTGTGGCAGCTTGACAAGTGTCCACCATTATCAGCAACTCCTTGAATCTAATTTTGTGGTAAGACACACAAGCTCATTATTAAGCAGGATCATAAATGTATAAATGTCAATGGCCACCAAAATCTACCATAAATGATTAGCATTTCATATCGGCATTTTCCATTGAGAAATAAATATGTTTCATCTATACATCATCCAAAATGGCAGAACTACAAGTCTATAAACCGTTTTACTTTCATTCTTATGGTTGAATGTTACTGTTAAAGGTAATAGGCATGAAAGCAGAATACAATCTCACCTGCGCTTTTCTTTCATTTGTTTCACTGCATCTGCTAGATCATGACTTTGGAGCTCTTCTGAGTCCTGAAATTTTAAAAATTCATCTCCCCCATGCCCAGTCATGTATAGAAGAATATGGCTTCCTTCATCACTTAAAAGACGCTTTGACCTAGGAACAGCAGCCCCGTGACGCCCGGTTAAAACTCTTAAAAAGTTTTCAACAGTCACTTCATAACCACGATAGTCTACCTGAGTGATTGAAGTTTAGTGAAATGAGGATCTGCTAAACTTTAATTTCCTAGAAGCAAGGCATGTTCAGTAATTATACAACCTTAAATTTAAATTCTTGATTGACTGTCTCCATAAGGTGTTCATTGAAAGCCTTATGGAGACTTATAAGGAGACGGAACCCCTTTCAAAACCTAAAGACCTAGGCAGAGTATCTGGAGAACACAGTACCAACCTCGACATTATCTCCATACAAATTAAGTTTGTGGTTCTCGTTATTGAAAACTTGTGCAGGATACTTGTTTCTAGCATTACAAGCCATGTCATCTGCCAGCATAAGTATTATCCTCTCATCGGGTATTCCTAGCCGCTTAACTGTTCTGAAAAATCAAGTTAAAGTGCACAGTCGACAAATGAAAACAGGAGGGAAGAGAAATGCAAATTACTTCACAAGACGATGCGAAAACAACAAGCTAACTGCTTACCTATATAAGGATAATGTGTTAGCCATATGACGATAATTGAACCTAAAAAAACCAATTCAGCAATTAATTCAATTGGCAAGGACATGGAATCGGTTTTTAGTTCATCAAAACAATGCCATTTGACATGGCTCAAGTATCTAGTAACTTAATGAATCCAAGCAATAAAAAACTTAAAGAATCAAGCTTATCAACAAGAATGCAGTGATATTAGCTGAAATTCAGAAGTTACAATCACAAGAAAGAGAAATTGGAACATGGGTATAATTTACAACGTAATAGCAAAGGGTTAATTCTTCCAAAATCAAATCAAAATGGGGAAAAAAATTATAAAAACTGAAAAAAAATAAAATAAAATAAAAATGAAGGTGATTTAGTTACCAAAAGCGAGAAGTGCAAACCAAGACAGCCCAATTGTTAGTGTGCATGGTTGTCTCAGCTGAAGCTCTGTACGAAATCGAAATGGAGAGAATAAAAAACAACAGCATCGCCGCCAAACTTTTGAAACCCAATGAATTGTACATCTTGAACCGGACCATCATTTTCTCGCGAATTTTAATTTCTGGGTCGAAAACTCAAAACTGTGATTTAAATTTTATTCGTTTTTGTTCCTTTCCCTCTTTTGCTGAGGATGAAATCTATTGTTGCAGTTTCAGTGACGCAAATAGTGCTCGGGCCGGATCCAGCCCCCGAAGTCGCAAATAGGATACAAATTTGTTCCCACTTCCCATCCCGTCTCGTAATCCGACGATTAAATTATCTTTAAGCCACCAAAACTTTTTGAAAATTCCTGGGCAATGGGAAATGCTATTTCTACAAAATCAAATTCCAACCCATTTTAATTTTGATTCCTGTAAGTTAAGTAAACAGCTTATACTTATTTTTATTATATATTTCGATTTCTGTTCATTCTAATTCTAAATAAGTAAATGCAGCATTAATTCATAATTCATTTGTATTTTGTGATTTTTTTCAGCTTTTGATATATATATCTATTTACTAATCCTTAATTAAAATGGATGGAATCAGAATGTTAAATGGGAATCAAAATAAATTTTTTACTTTTACTCATAGGAATTAAATACAAATGAGTTGTATTACTATTAATATATTTATTTTCTCTTGCAATCAAAATAGATTATTACAGGTTATTAAAATAACCTAAGTTGATTATGGTCATTATTTATTATAATAATTGTGATTGTGATTATTATCATCCAATATAATTATTGTTAATAACAGTAATAATAAACTTAGTAGTCATAATAAAATAAAAATAATAACAACAATAACAATGATTAAAATAATAAATAAATTTTAATAATAATAATAATAATGACATTGATAAATAATAATGGTGATGATAATGATAATGATGATGATATATTATTATTATTATTATTATTATTATTATTATTATTATTATTATTATTATTACTACTACTAATACTACTACTACTATTATTATCTTACTAATAATAAATAATTTGCGACCTATTTGCAAATGACAAAATTAGTTGAGGGTAATTTAAAATTTATAAAAAATTAATTAGGGTAAAATAAAAAAAAATTTAAAGAATAGGAACTTGATTTTCAATATTTTCTTAATTTCAAAAATATATAGGCCTCATATATTTCATTCTCATTCCCATTTCCACTTTAACAAATAAACATTAGTAATCATTCCCATTTCAAATTCTAATTCCCTAATCCTACAAATAAATACACCTCTAATATGAGCCAATCAATTTTTATTAACTTTTAAAACCAAAACACACCAAACCCTCTTAGTGGGCATCGATTTTTTTGTCCGCTCCTATCCATGCATATAAAGAAGGGCCTTATACTCCATATTTTTACACTTGGAAATGAATATAATAAAAGGGAAAACATCATGGTTGAATGAGATGAATATCTCTATATTTTGTGTTTTTATTTCTATTTAGGTGTCTTTTGTTATTTAGTGAACCTCAATTAGTAACAAATTACCCATCAGATAATTTTTTTTATTACATCCATTTTCATCTCTTTATTTTATATATATTTATTCTTTAAGTACTACATGATAATCCAACATCTTTCACAGTAATACGAACGAGATTGGAGCCTCATACTTCAGTACATACTATCATAAAAAAATTTTACAAATCGAACTAAGCACTCACAAGTTTTTGTTTCACTTACCTTGAATAATATCTCAAGTAAATGAAATATATTTTAAAAAACCCTAAACTATATATGTTGTCATTTTTGTGAAAAGAATGGATCAAAGCACAATGAGGATGCCATTGGTGATGCAAATGAGAGGAGAGATTCACACCGGCCACCTCTATTTGATGATGAGTGTTAAAATGAGAATATTCCATCTCTTGTGCATCAATCATTAGCATTCGTCATCACTACTCGTTCATGTTTGAATTCTTTAGTGGCCTCATTTAATCTAATATACGATATGGAGACCATATAAATTAAATTATTTAATATGAAATTAAAGAATGTAGGGTGGGTGTATAATAAAAGAAGTGGGAGTTATGTAATAAAAAAAAAATTACTTATTTGTAGAATTGACTTGAGGATAAAGGGGCGTGTGAATGATGTCAGGGCTGAGCTTAAAAAAAGCCCATAGGAGTGGTCTTCATGGCTCAAATAGCTTACGTAGCCCAATTATAAAATTGGGCCTTCAAAAGAGTTTCAAGTCAACCACTGTTGAACTTGTTCATCTTCATCCTGGCTTGTGACATGTTTTGGCTTTTTTTTTTTTTGGTTAATCTCTCTGATTCTTTTTAGTTTATTTATTTATTTATTTATTTTTAAATAAAATTTTATGCTAACTAGTATTATGAATATCCCTATTCAAATACGTACATGGGTAAAGTGGAATGCCTAACACTCGGTAACAATGAAAATAGTAATATTAGTAATCATTTGACAAGTTTCAGTTTATAATATAATATGTAGCCTGGTGCTTAGGTTCGGATGTTCAGATGAATTTAAAATATAGAGTTAAAAGATAAGAAAAATACAAACTAGAATATATTGTTCTTGTCTTTAGTGTATCGAAATTTATATCTTCTTTTTCTTTTTTAATCTTTCAACTCCATCATGATAATTTTAATATACGAACGTAAGCAATTAAGCATGACTCATCATATGCTATATTAATTTAAATATACATTTTGCATTAAAAAATAAACAACACTAAATTCTAGTTCGTAATTAATACTTCTAATAAAAAGACTTGTTTAATATTGTAGTAAGTATCATGCAACACCATGATTATGAGTTTTAGTTTGACCTTTAAAAACGGACAAGGATCCTCTTTTAATATTTTTTCCTCCTATTCTCTTCAAGTGAAATAACTGGTTCAGATTGAAATTTAAAATTTGATATTGACAATCAAGCTAATTTTTTTTCACTTTATTTAGAAATAAATTTATAAAGATTGAAGGACTAATAGAGATTAAAAGAGATTGAAAAAAAAAACAGAGAGAGAATCCTAATCCTTGAAGAACAAACCCAAATTCTCTATCCTATCAAATGAAATTCTAATGCAAAATAAAGAAAAATGATGGGTAAAAGTCAGTGCTCTAAAAGTGAGCGGAGAATTGATTCTTCTTCCCTTACTTTATAAAGAGATGGTGCTAATAATAATGTACTTAAACAAAGCTGTAGTAGGGAATAAACATAGCATGCTAATGATAACTAATAATGGGAAGTAATGCAGCCTGCCGTAGCATGAAATTGAAATCAGCCTAATCAGGCTAATCAATATTTTGTGTGGCAGTCTTTAGCACCTTCATTCCATCTTTTATTTGCTTACTTTTCCTATGAAGAAAAAAAGAAGAAGGAAAAAGGCAGATTTTTAGCTACCAATCAAATTCAACACCCTCAATACCTTTCGAGAGAAGTGGACATCTTTAACAATTAGGTGGCTTTTTTTTTTAAATATTTGAATACACTCTAAGTAGTCTGAATTGTAAATAAAGTTAAATGTCTGAATTTAAATAATATATTTTTTACAATTGTTAAAAATAAGTATTAAAATATTTTTAATTTAAAAAATCTGAAAACTATTATTTTTACATTTGTGCCCTTATAAATTATAAATGTGAAACAAATAATCACGCATATTAAAGAATAAAAATAAAATAATATATTATGAACACAAAAAAAAATCATGCTCAATTGAATACAATTCTTTAATATTCTTAATTAGTAGTTAATTGATTTTATTGTAATTTACGATGTTTTTATATTGTTCATAAAAAAAATATGAAGACAATAATGCTAATTTGAAGAAAATAAAAAGATAAAATAATAATAGTCTATCGTTACATCAACACAAGTTCTAGAGATAGATAATAAATTTTATTCAAGTAAGGAAGAAAATCGATTAATTAAATTGGGATATTTTGGAGAATATCTTTTAATGATTATCATTAAGACTTTTTAAATTAAGCAAAAAGTTAAAAAAATTGATTTAATAATTTAATGATTTAATGACTGAAAATTTTCGTTAAGTTGAAAAAACGAACAAACGTAATGACTTAATTGATTAAATTTAAGTTAATTAAGTCATTAAGTCAAAAAAACAAACATGCCCCTCTTTAGCTTTGGTTTGCGAGTGGTGCTGTTTACAACTCTCAAAATCTTGATAAAACCCCTCTTTTAAATTTACAATTTTAACCTTAATGGAAAATTATAAATGACACTAAAAGACAAAGACTGGAACTCATCTCTGCTCAATTCTTCATAAATTCATAATCTTCTATCACAAATGCATGTACAGTAATATTTGGTTAAGATTTAATTAGTTTTATATTCCTATCCAATAAATACAAATAATATTTCTAAAACGTTAGCAAAAAGTTCAACTCAATACTGAATTTAAATCCTATTATTATGTGTGGCCTTTGCAGTACTTCATATGTGTTTTGCTTGGTCTCTTCAGGAATTATTACATAGTTTATGATTTTATCTCTTGTTTGGTTGTTGATGTTTTTAGAATTTTGATAATATATGTAACTTCCAAGTAGTTTGAGTTTTCTTTTTTCATTTGCACAATGATTTAAAAGAATAAAAAGATGAAAAAGGTCAAGAGGAAAGTTAGGTATCCCAATATTCAAGTCCTAATTTAAGTCTCAATTGGTATAACATTTATCCATTAAATGATAGTTAAATAATTTTAAAAGTTATGAATTATATTATCTAATAAATAAATGACACATGATATTTGAATTTAAGTTGAGATTCAAATCTTGGGCTGTCTAATATTATCGAAAATTTAATACAGTAGCACTGGCCAAGTTTGAACATTCATCACACTCAAGTAACAGACAAATTGAATACATACCTCAAGAAGATCCAACAATAATACATGTCATGCTCTTATTTTATCATAGATGGCTTGGATAATTAATGAAAGCAGCAGTGTACCATACATCCTGATTTCTCAATCTTGATACTTCTTCCAGACAGCCGGCTTGTCAGAAGGATAAGGGAAATTTTTCAGATTGAAGCAACGACTAACCTCTGCATAACGTAGTATAGGCATATCCTTCAGCAAAACATTCCAATCAAGAACTAAGTTTGGCATGAACTTTAAACATAGACCCTCAAGGACCCATGTGGTGCCATTGCTATCCTGATCAGATTCAGAACTGATTTCGAAGTTGCTAATGTCTCCATCCTCAAGACAGAGATACTGCAGGCTTAAAAGGTGCCTAGGATTAATCCATTTTGGCAGAATTTCGTGGCGGTAACGCCTGAGGTAAAGCTCCTGAAGGCTTGGAGGAGGCAAAAGCTTATCCACCATCTGTGATACATGTTTTTCTTTACAATCCTCTGCATCAATAGCTAAAACCTTGAGTTTCTCGAGCTGTGATAAGACATTCGATTCGTCTTCCGAGATTTCACTCTCATTATTTATGGACATTCGTAGAACTCTTAGCTGCTTCAGTTCCAGCAGCTCGTTAAGTCGACAGCCTTGTGTGTTAGACTGACTCGCCACCCGAAATCCAGACAGCTCCTGGAGATAAATTAGCTTCTCGAGTCCATGAGGTAGATACTGGAGAGGACAAGATCCGAGGTCCAAGATGATCAACTTCTTCAAACTTGTAATTGATGGATGTAGTTTGGTGCACCTCCTCAGAACAAGTATTTGGAGATTACGAAGCTTTTGAATTGAAGATGGCAGCTCAATACTGCCTGCAACTCCGCTTAAGTTGAGACATGCAAGGCGTTGAAGTGAAGAGATCTTATCCAATAGATCCTCTACATCAATTTGATCTAGCTTACAGTATGAGAAATCCAGCACCCTCAGTGACATAAGCGATTTCACATTCCAAAGGGAAACTGGAGTGCTTGATGTCAGTATCAATGCCCTGAGCCTTGAACTTTTTTTCAGGGATTTTGGATCCATGTCACTGGTGAAACCCAACCATCGCGAGTCTTGTGTCAATTTCTGCTTGCCTTGTTCACCAAAGCTGCAAAAAGCCTCATCTTTTGCAATCTGAATGGTCATATCCCTGACCAGATCGTGCATCTTGCAACTATAGACCCTGCCATCATAGCCTCTTCGATGCACAACTTCAACCAAGCATCTGCTTACTAGCTCTGAAAGATAATCAAAGCCTAATTCCGTAGCAGTCCGATTGTCCCTGCCTCGGATGAGTCCTTCTCCCACCCACCAATGTACCATCTGTTCACCACTTATCTCAAAGTCGTCGGGATAAACAGAGAAACACAAGAGGCACTGCTTTAGAATTGGAGGGAGTTCATCATAGCTCAGTCGTAGAGAAGCCACCACCGAATTGTTCTCTCTTTCGGATGTCAAATATGCATGAAAATCATCATTGATTTTATTCCACTCACTAAGGGAATGGACTTTTGGAGCAAGCAAGCCTCCTATTGTCTTGACTGCCAGCGGTAGTCCCCCGCATTTCTTCAAGATCTCTCTGCCTTTTTTTTCAAACTCCTTATTGGGGCAGTTTCCCTTGCTCGTTAAAAATGCATGCTTGCAGAGTAATGACCAACTCTCCTCTTCATTTAAAATTTTTGGGCGATGAATTCTTGACTCATCAACTCCCATACTGTTGACAACGGTTTCATTTCTAGATGTGATGATAGCGAAGCATCTTTTTTCAGTCGGATATAAATTCTTCCACCAATCTAGATTCATTCTCCACACATCATCCATTACAATGAGACAGGTCTTGTCACTGAGCATCTGTTGAATTTTGTGCAGCAAATGATTTTCATCAATTCCCGATTCATCCTCTCCCAGCTGTTTCAACATGGCCCTCATGACTCGTTCCTCACAGAAATTCTGAGAAACTGGCACCCATATCCTCTTCTCAAAGTATGCAACCATCTCTCTGTCATTGAATATCTTTTGGGCAATGGTGGTTTTGCCTAAACCACCCATACCCACAATACCGATTTGTTGGAGCTTCTCATTACTGCTAAGGATCCACCCTTTAATCTTTTCCAAGTCCTTCTCCAAACCGATTATCTCAGATGGTTCGCGGTCCTGTGGGGAATGTTTAAATATTTGGTATGATGAATTATTAGGCCCCTGCTGGATGATTGGCTGTTCTGCTCTTCCATACACCCCCAAGCTAGACTCCATTTTCTCAATCCGTGAATTGATATGCTTCAAATCCTTGCCTGTTTGGTATATGAAAAACAAGTCACGAAGTGAGAACCTGTGGCAAAACCCATCTTTCCGATATTCATCTCTAATTTGGCAATCCGTCATTATGTCATCAGCTTCATAAATTATTTTTCTCAGGTTAGGCAAGATCTTCTGCATGAACTCCCCCCGAGTGTTCTGCTTATCAGTGCAGGAGATGAAGGCAGTCATTAGCTCAAGCTTTGTCTTCATTGCCTCAAGCTGATCTTTAAAATCAAGTGCGTACTGAGCTTGTGTCAGCAAAGCAGAAAACACTTTATCAATCAATGACCCAATCATCGCCTCTGTCGCTTTCGACGCAGCCATATCCTTGGGAAAATGTTACCTGTTAATTTCATGTTCATTATCATGTCAGTAAAATATACATCTTATGAGCTCGTATGGGCTTCTGCTACAACCATACAATCATGACGCACATAAAGTACAGATGTCAGAAAAGAGACAAGACAAAATATATAATGGATTCATCTCATTGCCATGGGACTTGACAGAACATCTATCAGAATAGTAAAGTCACCCAACAACATTGATCAGAGTAAAATTGTGTCATATGCGGGAATCGACAGAATGATAGATTGTTACTAGTCACTTTTGAACATCCTTTTGAACAAAAAACTGAGAATTGAAGCTAAGGTCTAGCTCACTTTCTTAGGACTCAGGTCTTAGGTTCGAACTTCAATAGAATAAGTTACGAATAAATTTTCTTTGTAACCAAGGATCAAATACAATAATTAATTGCTAAGGTCGCTCCAGTGGTAAAAGCGACTTTCCTAAGACTTTGGTCTTAGCTTCGAGCTTCAATAGAACAAGTTACGAATTGGTTCTCTGCGTAACCAAGGATCCAATACAATAATTTATTGAAAATATATTTATCATAACTTTAAAATTAAGTGATACGACGGCAAATATTAACTTGATACAAGATCATCATCAACCATCAAATTCTATAAACAAATTTTAGAAATTTTCATGTTTAAATTCACATCAATCACAGATTTAGCAATGGCATGGGTGAATCATAAAAGGGTTTTAAGCAGAAGCACTTACTGGAATCCTGAAAGTGTGTGTATGTATATTGCTGCTCTGGGCTGAACAGAGAGTATTCTAGAACCTGAAACCCAAAAAACAAATTGAGTTTTAACAGTCAGAGTAGATTGTTCAGCTGAATATAACAGAGGACCATGTAATCAAATTATTTTCATTTTTACTTGCAACTCCTAGCTGGCTGTTCAACGTTTCGGTTCGCTTAATCACTCACTAGCTCCCACAGGAGAAGGGATGCCAGAATTGATCAAATAACAAGCCACCTGCGCTTTGTATTTTGAGCTTACAAGAAAACTACGCGAAAAATATTTTGACTGATTAATTAAAGTTGCATTGGTTAAAGTTGAAAGCTATTGGAGATAAGAGGCACTTTTATCCTCTTCTCTTCACAACAATCAAATTTTATTTAATAAAATATCATAAAAATTATATTTTTAATTTTGGCAAATTATAAATATATAATTTGAATGAGACTGCATAGTTGCATAAGAATTTTAAGAAAAATATTGTCTTATTAGTTTATGAAAATTATTAAGTGAGACCTTTACCTCAAATTGGGACTATGTAAAATTATTATATAATAGAGTTTATAAATTTATCTGAGTATTCAATTATAGCGGATTTACTATACTAACGTAAGTGGTGATCTTATTTGTAGTATAAGAGAAGTTTTCATCGTATAGTTAATAGGAAGAAGAAGAATTGCGGTAAAAAGAGTGCGTGAAGAGAAAAATAAATCAAAATAATAATGATATTAAATTTTCTATTTTATTTCTTGCCTAATTAAGGATAATTTTGGGTTCATGTAAAATATGTAGGGATATATATGAAATTGACTCTCAAAATTAACTTTTGAAAAGCTAATATCTCCATTCTTTTTAAAATCAATTGTAAAATAGTATATATTTATTTTGTCAATAGTGATTTTTAAGAAAATTTACAAAACACTAAAGTTAACTTTTAGTTTTAAAAATTATTTTTGAGCCTTCTAACAAAAATTCTAAATAAATCCCAAAATTTTCTAAATAACTAAGTATTGCATTACTTATAAATAAATTGAAGTGGTAGGTTATTTTGTCCCAACAATCATTTCAAGCAGGGGCGAATCCAAGATTTTAAAGTACCCCGGGCTAAATTAAAAAAAAATTATATTGTAAAGTGCATAACATTTTATAAGAAAAACATGAAATGCACATAATGAGATGAGTACATTAGAAATCTTACACCAAATAATAATTACTTTAAACAAAATAATTATAGAAAAATAGAAAATAAAAATAAATTCAAAATAAAATATAACTAAAGTTGTACGTTTTTGTTTTAAAATAATTTAAACAACGGAATTCATTAATTATGGAGTCTGAATCAATAGTATCTGAAAAATTTCTCTTCAAAGCATAGACAACCATACAATTTGAAAGAAGCTCATTTTTCATCTTATTGCAAAGTGATGTCTTGATAAGGCTCACATAAAAATTAATAAATTAATTAATAATTGCAAGCTTAATTAGCATGCTTAAATAAATTAAACAATTCAATTTTATTCATCTTTTCCATTTCTAAAAAAAGTATTAGTGAAATAATAATAATAATAAATCAACTCAAACGAATAAATCACAAAGCTAATTACAAAAAAAAAAGCCAATCAAACATTCAAAATAATAAATTAAAATAATATGTAAAATAAATCAATAAAATCTATCTAAAATAAATAAATAATTTGTGCAAGTTCTAAAAGTATAGTAACATACCAATAGAAAAATGTACAGATTGCAAAGAAATTGGAAGATATCAACGGATGATGAATTGTGATTTGTGAAGCAGTGAAGGTGAATTGATGAAGAATGAAGAATGAAGATTCGTGAAGGGTTTGGAATTTTTTTTTTTTTTTCTAATGGTGTCGGTGGAAGTAAAGGAAAAGTAATAATGATGGATGGTATTTTGTAATTTAACAATTGATTGTATTTTCGTAATTAACAATTAATGGCATTTTTGTAATTTTAATCAAACTAACTGATTTTTTTTTTTATATCGGGATCCACCCCTGATTTTAAGGCCTGTATATCACATACAAGCAAAAGGTTCTGTGTCAGCCTTTATGCTTTAATATCATACACAATTTTTCATAATTTATTAGGTTTTAGTTTGAATTTCTATAATGTATTATAAAAATTTAATTTTTTTTTAATTTAAATAAAGATAATAATTTTAATTTAATTTTGAAATAAATAAAGTAATAGTAACAATAATTAATGACGTAACTAAAATATAAAATTCGAATATTAAAATAATAATTAAAATCTAAAATAAAATAATATAGTATAAGATTTGTAAATTAATCTCAATAATTATTTTATTATAAATATTAATATACTAATCTCATTAAATATAAGTTATAATCTAAACATTAATCTCATATAATTTAAAAAAAAAGCAAAAGATTCTATATGGATTCCTCTTGGTCGTTTGAATGCTCGAATGTGTCTGAGGTCACATACCATCAATAAATAGTTTGCTTATCAAGCAAAGAACTTTTTCAAAAAGCAAAAGAAAAAAGGAAGTGTGATAAAATCCTGAGAATTTGCACTTTTGCTTTGCACGTGAATTCGTACTCAAAGGGCCCGATAAAACCTGAAAATATTAATGTATACTACTCTTGTCGAATTTTTAACAGGCATGAAGGAGAATTATGGGCTTGATGTGACCCAAAATGAAGGGAATCAAAATAAAATAAGAAAGGGAAAACTGCTTTATTGACAGTAGGAAAATGCTTTATTGAAAGGGGAATCAAAATATTTTGATTTCTCTACATTTTTTTTTAAATTTATATCAATTATTTATTTTTATACTAATATTATTAAATAATTTAAACGAAATAATAATTTTACCCTTAAATAAATTAAAAAATCATTTTATCTTGTAAAAATTTTGAAAATAAAAAAATTATAATTATAAAAAGACCCCTACATTTAATAAAGAAATAAATCCAAAAATTAGAGTTTTTGTTTCCAATAAAAATTATTTTAATAAAAAATTATAATTATAAAAATAATTACAAAATTTTGGGATTTAATAAAAAGCCCCTAAATTATTAAAATTTTGGGATTTATTTTTTAATAAATAAATTCAGTTATTTTAATAAAATTTTGCAAAATTATAATTTTTAATAAATAAATTCAGTTATTTTTATTAAAATTTTGTAAAATTATAAAATTTTAATAAAAAATAATTATTAAAATTTTATAAAATATAAATTTAATAAAAATCAAATAGCACCTCTATTCTGGATTTATTTTTTAAATTTAGGAATATTTTTATAATTATAATTTTTTTATTTTTTAAAATTTTTATAAGATAAAATAGTCTTTTGATTTATTTAGGGGTAAAATTATCATTTTATTTAAATTATTTACTGGTGTTAGTGTAAAAGTGGTTAATTGATCCAAATTTAAAAAAAATGTATTCAGAAAATATTTAATTTAGAATTTTGTTATAATTTTTGGATGAACATAATTTTAAAAAAAAAAGAGTCTGATAATTTCTAAAAATAATATCATTTTTTTAATATTTTATTTATTTCATTTAAAATGATGTTTTAATATTATTTATTTTATTTAAAATAATATTTTAATATTATTTATTTTATTTTATTTAATATTATTTAGTCATAAGCTTATTATTATATTTATTCTTTTTTGAAAAGATAAATAATGTTAAATAAAATAAAATTATATTTTTTAAAAATTATTTAAATGTTAATAGTTAAAGTAAAGTACATAAATTTATAAATAAAATATAAATAAGAAAAAAATAAGGAGTTAAATAAAATTTAACGTAATAAGACAAAAATTAGTGGCACCTCGCAACTGTTAAATGCGAGGTAGCTTAAGACAAAAATTAAGCAAGCAGGTGATAGACTTGCACTTATAGATAAAAACTTTGGCATTTAAAACTCTGTGCCTCTGTGGCATTGAATTATTCACGATTTTGGCCGTTTAAATAAGACTTTTTTTTTTCCAAAAGAAAAAAAATAAATTAAAAAAGTCCATGGTTCAGAATAATTTCTGGTCTGTCCGTGGACCTCCATTGTCAGCCACCGTGAATAATGAAAATGACATTGCAAATTTGCAATTGTAGGTAGCTTCGCAAAATGACAAAGTTTTTGGAGGGACATGAGGGGAATTGTCAAAAGTTCACACATCGTGAAACATGTGTTGGATATAATTTTGTTTCGTCGCTCCTTTGGCCACACGACCACCACGGCATCTCAAATAAAGTGAACCATGATGGGTCCTCAAGTTATAATTTATATGTAAAATAAATCAATAAAATTTATGTTGTGTATATTACCGAAAAGAGTATTTCTAGCTTCAACCATGAGTCCGTGATATCAGAATTGATTCTCAGAAATTTGCCTCTTCTTTAGCATTTTTGTTAACTCAATGAGCCTGCTCTGGCTGGGAAAAAAGATAAACCATGCCCTCTTATTGCTCTCTCTTTTTCTCTCTTCTTTTTCTCACTTTCTAACATTTTTATTTACACGCAATAATTTTCTCACAACCAATTAATTATAATAGATTCATTTAAATTACTTATATCACGTGAAGGGGCGAATCCAAGATTTTTAAGTATCCCGGGCTAAATTAACAAAAAAAAGTTACATTGTAAAGTGTATAAAATTTTATAAGAAAAACATGAAATACACATAATGAGATGAGGACATTAAAAATCTTGCACTAAATAATAATTACTTTAAATAAAATAATTATATAAAAATAGAAAATAAAAATGTAATTCAAAATAAAATATAACTAAAGTTGTACGTTTTGTGGTTTTAAAATAATATGTAAAATAAATCAATAAATTTTATCTAAAATAAATAAATAATTTGTGCAAGTTCTAAAAGTATAGTAAGATAACAATAGAAAAATGTACAGATTGCAAAGAAATTGGAAGATATCAACGGATGATGAATTGTGATTTGTGAAGCAGTGAAGGTGAATTGATGAAGAATGAAGAATGAAGAATCGTGAAGGGTTTGGATTTTTTTTTTTAATTTTTTCTAATGGTGTCGGTGGAAGTAAAGGAAAAGTAATAATGATGGATGGTATTTTGTAATTTAACAATTGATTGTATTTTCGTAATTAACAATTAATGGCATTTTCGTAATTTTAATCAAACAAACTGAATTTTTTTTTTTTTCCCTATCTATACCGGGATCCACCCCTGATTTTAAGGCCAATATATCACATACAAGCAAAAGGTTCTGTATCGATTCCTCTTGCTCGTTTGAATGCTTGAGTGTCTGAGATCACATACCATCAATAAAAGAAAAAGTAAAATAGACAAGTCCATCGTTTGAATGTTACTACTTCCTAGTCATGTCCCGGGACCTCCATTGTCTGCCACTATGAATAAGTTTTGATATCTCTGTCAAAAAGAAGAAGAATAAAGAGGTTTAAAAGTTGAATGATTATTCTCCGTCGAAGCAAGGAGTGGATATGTTTGAATTAAAAGTTTCAATTATATTAAATATAAAATTAATTCTTAAAATAAAATTTTATACTGTTTTCAAGTTCTTCAAACAATTTTATTTTATTGACCATTTAAATTCAAGGATTAAAAAAATTAATTTTGGTTTTGTGCACCCCTCTGTGTTGAACAGAGTCTAAAGAATTTGTGGCTTTGTTATACATATGGCCAGATTTTGGTCGGATTTTGCTGTTTAAGCCTTCAAATGATCTTTATTTATTTATTTAAGAAATTTTAAGAATGTTTTCATTGATTTTTTATTTTATCTTCCGTCTGGTTTTTGGAATTACGGATGTTTTGTTTCATTTATTTTATTTTTAATTTATGGTAGGTTAGTAGTAATCTGATATTAAAAATTCGTGTTATTGCATTCTTGAATGCTTTCATTGATGGTTTATCTAAATGTAATCTAGGTAGCTCAAATTGTGGTGGTGTTTTTTGAGATTACAAAGGATCTTTTTTAGGTGCTTTTGGTCTTTCTTTAGGCACTAACACTGCCTACTTTGCTGAAATAGGCAGCTACATTGCCTACTAAATTTGCTTATGACAACAGTTGGTATCGTCTTTGGCTAGAAAGCGATTTTATGTTTTTTTTTATTACATAAGACTATTGCTTAAGAGTACAACTTATATTACATGAGATTATAACTGATATTTACAAATCAGACTATTACTAGGACTAATTTACATCGATTCTAATGAAGCACGCCCAGATTTTTACTCCCTCTAATATTCGGGGGATGTCTACTCTACTCACATTTCGAAAGGGAGAAAACTGCCTTTATTCAAATTGAGAAAGAAAATTAAACTTCCACAATGCGTTATGGGGATTTGAACTCATGACCTCACAATATTCGACTCTATGTTAGTCAATCATCTTTTTTCCAATCCTTCGCTTGATCCTCCATCGGGTACTCATAACAGATGATTGAATATTTGAATTGTTGTAATCTCCTCAACTCTATGGCGTTTAGATTCTCTCATATCTTCTGAGAAACCAATTATGTGGCTGATCATTTGGCTAACTTAGGTCTTATCTGTGATTCTCTCACATGGTTGCAGACTCCGCCTTCAGATGTTTTGGAGTTAGTTTCTCATGATGCCAATGGGTTTCCAACATATCATTTTATTTAGTTGCCTCTTTTGGTTTAACTTCTTACTTTTTTTCTTTTTTCTACTTTAACTTCTTACAAATTTTAAGGAATAAGACTCATTATATCCATCAGGACAGTTGTAATTTCTTTCTTTTATTTTTAATAAATTAATTCAGTTTATAAAAAGAAAAAAGAAAATTGACCAGTATTATTACTCTATGTATTAGCATTAAATCACACATTGTTAATGAAATAAAAATGATATGACAAATTCAATTTTAGTAGGTTTGATCAGTTTAATTAAAGGCAAATTAAACAAATTAATGTGAAAAAATAAAATAAACAAGAGGATTTTTACATGGTTTGGGATTCCAATCCCTGCGTCCATGGAGTCACATTTAGATATCAGATAATTCACTATGTTCAAGAGATTACAAACTATTGGAATCTTAAACAGTATGAGACACGCTCTAGTGATTGAGGCCACCTTGTCATAACCTAACCAAGTCATTACCTCGCGTGCACCACTTGTCTTGATGGAATCTGATTCAGCTACTGAGGTTTCTTAGGCTATTTCAAGTGGATCTATGTGGTGGGATTTTGCTTATCTCCTTGGTCGTGTTCGGGCATTGGTTTCTAGCCCATTTATTGTTATCAGGCATGTTTTTCGAGAAGCTACATTAGCTGTTGATTTTATGGCCAACTAGGCTTGTATTCATCAGACTTGTCAGTGATTTTTTAATTCTGGAGACTTCCAGCTGATTCATCGGCCATTTTGCATTTGGATACTCTCGAGATTCCATACATTTGACATTAATCAGATTTGAACTGGTTATATATTGATCACTAAATCATATGCTTCTCTTGAGAGGTACTGGTTTATATCCCACTTTATGTTCATTGATTGATTAATAATTTATTTACACATAGGGGTTTGGCTTAACCCCCACCACCTTGGTGGATTTTTAATTAAAAAAAAAGAGTAAACGTGCTTCTTATCTCCAATAGCTTTCGACTTTAATCAATCACAAATATCTTTAAACTTTAATCATCCCTTTGACAAATACTTTCTAATTACCCAAATAGATTCGATTTTAATTAATCCATCACAACGTTTTTCACCTTGTTTTCCTTTTTAGCTTTTTCCTTTTCTGAATTGGATAATTACTCTTGTACCCTCAAAATACAAAGCACCGGTGCGTGTTATTTAATCAAGATTGGCATCCCTTCTCCTATATAAAAATATCGGCAATAGAAATGATCGAATTAGCGCACCCAGACAGGGGCTAGCTAGTGAGTGAGCGAGCGAGCTGAAAGTTTAGAACAGCCAGATAGGAATTAAAAGTTAAAAAAAAAAAAAAATGGATGAACGTTCTGCTGGGCATCTCGTGGTTCTAATTACTAAGACTGTTTTCTTACTAATTTTGTTTCTTCTTTGTCAACTTGGCTCCGAGTTCAAATTTCAGAGTGCTGCTGAAAATGGTACTAAAGTAGGTGATCTACCTGGTCATGAAGGTAATATATGCTAATAATTCTTTATATCTCCAGTAAATTCCATAATTTTAGATGGTTTTTGGCTCTTTAGCATGCGGTTTGCATTATTATATACATACAAGTTCATAAGAATTAACTAATTCTTTGAATCAGATGTCTGAATTTTTAATATACATATATAGTCGTATATACGCATGATCAGTTTACCACACACCCACACACCCACACACCCACACACACACACACACTATATATATATGTGTGTGTGTGTGTAGTACATAAATTTACAAAAAGAGAATCTCTTACTTGAGTAGACATAAGTTAAAAGACCACCAAAAAAAAAAAAAAACTCTATTATATGTATTTTGTCTTGTAGTATATCAAAAATATGTGTTTTTTTTAAACTTGTCTCTTATATTATGAATTCCCTTATTAGAAAATCAAGAAATATTCTAATCTAGCATCTTAAAGTTTGTTATAGTCCGTGAAAGCTATTAAATTGTGCGGTTTAATAATGTAATGTCTGTGAAAATTATTAAGTCATGTGGTTTAATAGTATAATTGCATAATACTATTAAACTGCACGACATAATAGCTTTTCCAGACTTTATCCTAGACCAGATTAGAACTCTATATATATATACATATATATATATATATAAATGCGGATGTCTTCATTTTTTTAAATGTAGACTCGGGATAACACAATATAATATTCACATGTATTTATCATTTTTTGCAGTTAGCTATAATTTTATACGGTGTTATATCCGCGTTAAATAATGACTATATATATAGGGGTGGAGCTAGTATAGGGCGAAAGGGTGCCATGACCACTGTAGGATTTTAAAAAATTTAAGGGATTTTAAAAAAAAATGTGAAAAATTAGTGTAAAATATCTATATCAGCCCCTGTAGAATTAGAATTTTACATATATAATAATATAAAAATTAAAATTTTAAATTTAGTCCCCATAGAATTTTTTCCCTAGCTCCGCCCCTGTGTAAATATATATATATATATCACTAATTATCAGGTGCACATAAATTCTCTGTATTGAGAATTGCTAAAAGTTAAAACAAACGAAATTATAATTAGATAGGAAATTCGATAATGCATGCAACTTTTATAAATTAATTAAGAGTTGAACGAATGTTTTTGTCTTGTAGATATATAGCTAGCATAGATCCATTTGCTGATCATGATCAGTTTAACAACATTTGTTGACGGAAATATTATTGGCAGTGGATGATCTCACGGACATGATGTCCAGTTTGCAGTGGAGGGCACAACTTCCTAAATTGAGTTCGTATTGCCGTGAGACGCCAAAGCTTAGTTCCAATATTACCATCACTTGCCGCGTCGATAACGGGACGCCGCACATCTCCGGCATGTATACGTTCCAACTCTAATCTAATTACTTGCTTTGACAGTCATAACAAAGCAGGGTTAATTTCCATTATTAACTGCATGTTAATCATTTTGTATACAGAATCATGGAGAGTGCAGGCTTAAGTGGAAAAATCCCAGAAGATGTGGCTGCTCTGACATACCTGCAGACTCTGTATGTACAATTAATTAATTAATTAATGATCAATCGTTTTGCACAAGCTTTTATAACTAAATTTAGTAAATTAAACAACTATACACACACACACACACACATCGTCGTATGCTTGGTAAATTAATACGCATACATGTTTGATATGGTCTGATACATGTCAAAATTGAACAGTGATCTATCCGACAACACAATTTATGGTTCCATTCCTGACCAGATTGGGTATTTATTTCAGCTTATCACTCTGTAAGTCCTCGCTTGCCGTAATTCAATTACAGCTCCTTTTTTCTTTTTCTCTTTCCTTTTTTTTTTTTAATACACTGGATTTGTGTGATGAGTAGAGATTTATCAAAAAATCAATTAACTGGGACCATACCAACAAGCTTGGGGAATTTGAGGAGCTTAGAAACACTGTAAGTCTTTTTATTAGTTACTACGATCATTGAGTTAAAATTATTCCTTCATATTTTGTCTCTAAATGAAGTGTCAGATTGAGATTCTCCCCTTCACTATCCTGAATTTTTAAAGCTCTATTGACATGTGTGACTTAACCAGTTGGCCAGGCCCTTGGGGGCCAACTGCCAACAACAGACGACATTGAATTTGAAGAGGATCCAAATCGGTGAAGTGTCATGCCAAATTTTTTAAAATTCAAATTTTAGGATGTTTTATCATTGCTACTCTTTAATTTTGTACATTATGCATGCTTGTTTACACACACACACAGAGATATGAAATCTCAATAGATAGAAGATTTTTGGTTCCCTTCATTTTCTCACTATGAAGTACCATAATACGTCTATGATTTCCTGCCGTAGCAATCTGCGCCAGAACTTACTCACGGGGAAGATACCACCATCGTTGGGGCGCTTATCGTCTCTTCAATTTTTGTAAGAATCTTCACATGCAATGCAATTTATTATTATTATTTTTTTAATCAAATCTAAAGGGTACAAGAAAAATTTTACTAATAAGGGGAAAAAAAAGATGACACTTAATTGAGGGTACTTAATGAATCTTATCCCTAGAAAATTAAGAAAACAAGTTCATTTTCTTACTATGAAGTACCATCATACGTCTATGATTTCCTGCCGTAGGTCTCTGCGCCAGAACTTTCTCACAGGGAAGATACCACCATCGATGGGGCGCTTGTCGTCTCTTCAAGTATTGTAAGAATCTTCACATGCAATGCAATTTATTATTATTATTTTTTTAATCAAATCTAAAGGGTACAAGAAAAATTTTACTAATAAGGGAAAAAAAAGATGACACTTAAATGAGGGTACGTAATGAATCTTATCCCTAGAAAATTAAGAAAACAAAACATATGACCAATATAAAAAAAGAAGAGCAACATAAGCAATAATTACTAGGGGATAAGATACAACCATAAACTACCTGAACCCATAGCTTAGGAAGACCTTGAGCATCTTTTAAAAATAAAAGGCAAAATAGCGACAGGACAATCCGGCTACCAAACTGACTCAGATTCCACAACTCCCATATTAGCCAATTTATCTGAAAATATGAGTAAATCGCACTTATATTTGCTCCATCAAAATCCGACAGTGCTTCCAACGAAAAATTCAGAAGTAAAATATTGAAATATTCAATTAATTAATTACTCGAAAAATTGCATTTGCATTTATCTTACTATGTACTTTTGGGGCTTTTTAGGCAACTAAGGAGCAACCAGCTATCGGGGGAAATTCCTCGTGAACTGGGAGACCTCTCTCAGCTCTTGTTTTTGTATGAAATCTCACTGTACTTTTAAAATTATAAAGCCAGCTGCTTAAATCAATACTTAGCTTCTTTCTTTGAAAATATCAATACAATTTTTAATTTCATATATATTTTCTAATATATAGAGGTCTGCTGGAGAATGGACTCAGTGGTACACTCCCACCAGAACTTGGAAAATTAAGCAATCTTCAAGAATTGTAAGTGTGTGTGTAAGTATTTATTTATAGAATTTATAAAATGGTAAATTAGGCTGTTGTTCTCGTCGTGTATATATATGGTTGTAACTAATTATGTACTACATATATGCTTGTATTTAAAAAGTCATTTATACATTAACATGTGCATATATTTGTCTGATATGCAATTACTATATGTCAATCATTCATCTATGCACATATCAATACCGAATTAAAATTTACAACACTTCAATTTTAAACATAAATTAAAAGTAACTTTCATATGGTTGCAGGTGGTTGACATCCAACAATTTAAGGGGGGAATTGCCAAAAGATTATGAGAATCTAAAGAATCTGACGATTTTGTAAGTGTCCTGTTTGTTCATTTTCTAATTGTTATTGTTGTTGTTATTTTTAAGGATTGTAATTGATTTGGTTTAGATTTTTCTTGCTTATTTTTGAAGTCTGCAAATTTGAGTAGTGCAAATTTTATTTGTCAATGCAGTGAAATAGCAGGGAATAATTTGTCTGGTCCGATCCCCAGATTCATTGTAAAATGGGTCAACCTCTATTCTCTGTAAGCCTATTCATTTTATCCTTTTATGTGTCAACTGAAATTTGGGTACTCTCTGTGTAAACAATCTGCTTTTGTTGGAGTTTAATAATTTGCTACATAAAACTGTTAACCAAAATCTGACATATACTCCGTTGGCAAACCATGCTCAGTAAAGGTAGAATGGAGGTTGTATCATAATAGATTTGATCCAGAATAGTCGCAGTATATAAATTTCTTATTGCAATGTACATATCGCATCATATAAAAGTAAACCAATTTGCATGATGCGAGAAAACATACAAAAACAATGAATTCTCCCACACGCGCGAGCTAATTATTAATAATATTACTTTTCTTTGCTTTAATCTCACAGAAATCTGATGGGAAATAACTTCGACGGGGAGCTGCCGCAAGAAATTTTTAATATGTCAAGCCTTCAATATTTGTAAGAACAATTAATAATAAGCCAAACTCTGCTCTATATATATGCGTGTATGTGTATATATATAATCTTTCTCTAGTGCGGGCGCTCTCATTTTTTTTAATGCAAATATGATTTTAAGCAGTACGATTTAACAGAGTTAGATTTTAATGTTATTAAACCGCACGGCTTAAAAGTGTATCTGTAATAAAAAAAAATGACGCTCACACATACACACACATAAAAAATTTTCAGACTTACAAACACATAGAAAATTTTCAGTGACATTATACTATATGGCGTAATATATATTATTAACATTCTCGTACTTTAATAAAGTACAGAAAATTCATTAGATAATGACTATATATATATGTGTGTATGTATGTATGTATCCTTCTTTATTGCGGATATCCTCATTTTTTAAAAATGAGGATGGACACTAATTATATATATATATATATATATATATATATATATAAATGAGAGTTAACTTTCAATGTGGAACTCTGCTTAATTAAAAACTATCTTTTTCATGGTTTACAATGTTTTGTCATAGACAGTGTAAAGTCCATGACCCCCGGATTGGAAATTTTCTTTTTTAATTTCGCAATTAACTTAATTTCTAACTTGGCTTCGTTGTTTATTCCAGGTTTGTCACTGACCTACAAAAGAAGGGCTTATATTTCCCAAAGTCAGCTAATTTGAGTAGTATATTCAGCCTGTAAGCGGTGTATTCCAATTCCATGCATGTATAATTATTTTATGCGTTAATCATATGTTTATCTGTTTTTATTAATTAATTAATACCTGATCTGCATTTTAAATTTATTAATTGCACACTATTCCTTATAATTAATTAATTAATTAATCAAATCTTTTTAGAAATTAAATTAATCATAATAATTCTGCAGGACATTGAGGAATTGCAGCATTGCTGGTTCAATCCCACCATACATTGCCAATTGGAGTCAGTTAGGCTACCTGTAAGTTTATTTTCGTTTATTTTCTTATTAGTTTAGTAATATGAGGTCAGAGGTCATTTAAACTTGTATCATTGATCCATCTGCAACATCTATTAACCTTGTAATTTATTAATGGTCATTTAAACTAGTGTATATATTTGATTTTTGCATATATTACCTCAATTTCTAAGATTTATCAAAAAAGGGTTATTTTCAAGAATACTTTTAGAAATACACATCTGTCTTCGGAAATAGTCATTTCTGAAAGAAAATTAATAAAATATCACTGATTTTTTTATTTTTGTCATCTAATCTAATATTTCCTAAGCTTTATATATAAAATAAATTGCAGTTATATATTTGCAGACAACAAAAGCGATTGTCTTCAATAGATATTGCCTTTTTTTTTTTAATATTGCCTAAAAGTTTGTTCAATCGCCGACCTTCACCATGTTCATGGGTTGGGAAGTTGTTAATCCACTTGTGATCGTTTCATCTTGCTTTTTTTTAAATCTTTCATCAAATAATTTCCTTTTTTTTACTGAAAATTCTAGTCCATTTCCATGATACAATCTTTTTTAAAGAATTAAAGAATTAGTTTATGATAAAAAAACTAGTGAAAAAAGGAGCAGTTTGGTTAAAAAGCAGCACCGCTTGGTAGCGCCCGTTAAGAAAACAGTTTGTCTTGATATTTAATGCGAAAATTTTTTAAATAAAATAAATCCTAGTCTTAGAAAGGTTTAATTGAAATATGTCATAATCTTATAGTAAACTTAGTAAATATTAGATAAGAAGAGGATCCAAATCCTTGCTGTAAATTATCATTTTTATTTATTTTTCTCTAATCATTGATTATTAATTTGTACTGCAGTGATCTGAGCTTCAACAACTTAACAGGTGGAATTCCAAATGCTTTCGAGAACCTGTTTTTATATCAGCTGTAGGTGATTACTTTCTTGAATCCCACTAATTTTATCTTTTCTTAAAATAAAAGGGAGAATAACATTTAGACTCCTAATAATTTTTTTTATATCACACAATTACGTCCCTAACTTATAACTTTAATAATTCAAACATTTGTTGGTAAAGGGTAAATGATATTTTTTACCATACAAATCATATGTTCCTTTTGACATAAATATCTTATCTGAACTTTGTCTTCTCACTTTTTCCCTTTTGACTGACAGTAATAGTGTAATAAAAAAGAATCCAAATAATTTGTTTTTTCTGTTACTATTTTTACTTTCCAGGTATCTTACAGGAAATATGCTCAATGGAACATTGCCAGACTGGATTTACAGCAATGTTAGAAATAAGGGGTACGCTTTCTAACTATACATAAATGTTATAAAATGTTTTCAAACTTGTTCTAGTGTAAACATGATTTCCTTTCCCCATCAAATTAAACACATTTTAAAATCAAAGACGTGGGTTAGGCAAATGAAAATTTATGTAAAAAATTTCAGTTTAGAATAGTGTAATGTGTAAATGTTTTGAAGCTTCTCATTCAAATGCTAGCTGCATGTGCTTAATTAAATATATGATCGTCCCAAGTCATGAACAAACTCTAGCCTGTCATTTTGTTGAGGAATTCCTATGCCATTTGCATGCAAATACAAATTAACAATTAATGACAACACTACTTGTCTGAATTTTCATCTTGCAGGGATCTTGCGTACAATGAATTTATATTTCCAGAACCAGAGACACACAAGTAAGAAAATAGCGTTAATTAATTAAGCGACCTTGGTTCCTTTCTTTATTAATTTGCAGTTGCATGCACGCTTATCCACATGCATAATTTTATATATATAAATGAATTTCACAATTATTTTAAATTTTTATCTTGTAGGAATCTTCCCAACAACAATTCTCGGATAAATCTGTAAGCAAATTTTACTACCCCATAGTATATAATATTACCCCATAGTTTTTACTCATTTTCTTGCTTCAAATTTCAATTCCAACAGTTTCTGTCTATCTCATTTTCTGATTTTGATTTTAACTTTCAATGGACATGTGATACCGGCACGGACACTATTAACGATATTGCTGCTGTAACCAGTGAACCTAAGAATCGGTATGTTCATATTCATTTATCACATAATTATATTGTAGGTAATTTATCGGTCGATCAGCAAGCAATTATTACGTGAATTAGTGCCCATACAAAATTAATTGATCTTATTATTGTAATTACTTATATAGGACATTTCCGGATGAGATTATGAGGAAGTATTGCCCCGATGGCCAGAAGAAATCTCATTGTATGTATACGTATCCATCTGTATAGAAATGTTCTTATTAAGGATTGGTTAAATTCCGGAAAAACTGTAGTTTAATAGTATAATGATCGGAAAAATTATTAAACTATATGGTTTAATGTCCAAGATTATTTTAATAAAGTGCAGGCGTTTAAATATATTATATTTTTTTTATTATTAACTCAAGACTTGAGCTCCAAGAAGGCTGTCCTTTGCCACCGGAGCTAGACCTTGGTTTTATATACATGTTTAAATTAATCAATGTGTATATATATTGCAGACAATTATAATTTGCATATAAATGCTGGTGGCGATGAGCATAACATCGAAGGAATTCGGTATGAGGCAGATAAATCGACATCAAATTTTTATGTTAACAAACCGGCATACAACTGGGCATATAGCTGTAACGGATATTTCTATGACGATTCGTTGGCTGATTCACGTGAATTTGTACAGAAAGTAACATGTGGAGCTGCAGTGACTGGTGCATCTTTATATGACGAAGCTTGCCCCAATTCTCTCAAATACTATGGTTTTTGCTTGCGAAACGGAAATTACAATATCAGTCTTTACTTCTCTGAGATTGTTTTTACGAAAAACGATGATTACAGCAGTTCAGCAAAACGTGTATTTGATATATATATACAGGTGGGTACGCTAGCCACAAAACTTTTTAAATAATTTTAATTAGCAATTTATCCCTCCCTAGCCTCCTTTAATTAATTTTAATTTCCATGCATGCAGAGGGAGCTAAGGCTAAAGGATTTCAACATAAAAGAAATGGCCAGGCATTCAAATAATGTAACGATTCAAAGTTTTGAGGCTTCTGTACGAGAGCATCTACTGGAAATTGAGTTATTCTGGGCTGGCAAAGGATCTTTATACAGCCCACCTTCTTTTCATGGACCTCTCATATCAGCTATTTCTGTAACTCCAAGTACGGTTTAAAGTTGCAATCATTGCTCTGATGTTCAATTTTGTTAATTATCATCTCCCAATATGCCTTTTGTTGCATGCTATCAATCGCTGTTTAATTTTCAGATTTCGAAGTCAACCGACCAGGAAGACTATCTAAAATAGGGATAGTGGCAATTGTACTTGGGGCTGCGCTAGCTTTGATTCTTTTCTTGGCTCTGATGTGGAGATTAGGATGGATAGGAGACAGAGAATTGCGTGGTACGTACGGGAGCTTATTTATATATATTGGAAAATTTTTCAATTCGAAATTAAATCGCAGGATGGATTTATGATTTCGTAAATCGATTTTTACAACGTTTTGAAAATTTGTCTCGTATTTTAATTGAGTGCATAATCCCACATTAGAAGCCCACTTTATGCTATATTGCTATAGTATATGGCTTACAAAAGATATCAAGAAAAAGTATATGTATAATTGATCTGTTTCCTATCTCATTTCTTCATGAAATACACAGTGACAATGGTCAACCTACGAGGGAAGTCTTACACCCTTAAACAAGTGAAAGTCGCTACCCGAAATTTCAGCCCCAGGAATGTAATTGGCACGGGGCGTTTTGGGACAGTATACAAGGTTAGACATTAATTGCCGTATCTCTCTCTATGCGCGCGCGTGTGTGTTTTGTGTGTGCGCGCGTGCGTGCATGTGTGTATGCGCGTGCGTGTGTGTGAAAGATTTTCTAATCTGGGATTAAAATTCAGGACAAGTTATCAATGGTGTGAACATATTTTTACAATGTTATAAAAATATGTTCACAATGTTGTCAATTCGTCTTGGGCTTTAAGAAAGTCTGAGATCATAGAGTAGATCGCTACTTATTATAAATACAAGAGATCATCTAAAAGACAAAAAATACAAATACCAACCAAATGCACTACATTAGAGTGTGTTTTTCTTGTCTTTTAATTTATCTTTTACTTTAACAAAGTAAAGGATTCCTTATTGGAAAAAATTCTCTCTCTAGATCTCTATGAATATTTACTCACCAGGATCTTACTTTTATTAAAGTCCAATAAAGATATTAAAATATATAGTTTATTAGTATAATGCCACAATTAAATCATATCGCTTAATAACTTTCTTAGACTTTAACAAATTCAAGATCATTGATTGCAACATAATACTATGAAATTGTATGGCTTAATGGCTTTTCCAAGCTTTAACAAAATTTAGGATTTTGAATTAGATTAGTACTCTATATGTATGTATCCATATATGTATATGAATTGATTTTCCTTGTTAGAAATATGGTATATTAATCTGCTTGCATGGTGCAACCATGCATTACAGGCTGAATTGCCAGATCAGACTGTAGCTGTGAAGATGCTTTCTTCTCAATCAAAGCAAGTGATTGATCAAATAGGAACTGAAGTTTATGCCCTTAAAACACTGAAACATGAAAATATTGTCGAATTTTTGGATGGCTACTCTAAAAAAGACCTCAACTTGCTCATCTACGAATACATGGAAAAAGGATCGCTTGAACGAGCCTTGTTTGGTAAACCAATTTATATATTTTTTCATCATCATTTTATTTCTATTAATTTTTCAGCTTAGTGTCACCTTCTAATCGGGGAATCCTGAACTTTATGGGACGAATTTACATTTTTGTAAGCTAACGTTTTCACTATTTGTTTTTTAAAAATTGTTTCCACTCAATTCCCGATTGGAAAATTAAGTAATAGCTTATGTAACAGGTTAAAATTACTTTTTTTTAAAAAAAAATTAATAATTAATAGTTAAATATTTGCAGATGCCAATTCTTCCACGCGACTTGATTGGCCAACCAGAGTCCGTATCTGCCATGGAATAGCAAAGGGTCTAAAGTATCTACACGAAGATAATCCGAGTCGAAAAATCGTTCACAGAAATATTAAGCCTAGCAATATTCTGCTCGATGGGGATCTGAACGCTAAGGTGTCTGACTTGGGATTGGCAAAGCTTTATGACGAAGAAAATCCATACAAGTTTATCCAAGAAAAAGGGACAGTGTAAGTAGCAAATTAAATTGAGCAAGCACAAAATGCATGCCATCTTGCACAAGCAATATCATTAATTAATTAATTATGGTCGCATGCAGAGTATACATGGCACCAGAGTATGCAATGCGGAAAGCAATAACAGAAAAAGTTGATGTTTTCAGTTTTGGAATTGTTCTGCTTGAAATAATTAGCGGGCAGACAAATGCCAAGTATCAAGTAAACCAAGAGACTGAATTTCTTTTGGATACGGTAAGAAGACAACTCAACAACTAGAGTCAACTTTCAGTTCGGGAATCTCAAATTTTATAAAGTTCTACACAATACCTTTTCATGGTTTACAATATTGCAAACAGAATCCTGCACTTCCAAATTTCCAGGATTCCCAAATTGAAAATATCTCCTCTATATACATAAAATAAGGTCTTAATTTAATTTGCTAATGATGTCGCATGGCATGGGATATATCGATTAATTAATAAATAAATAATGTACACTGTGCAGGCCATTGTGTTGCATTCAAAGGGAAGGCTTTCTGAATTGGTCGACAAGCAAATGCCAAATGAGCATGTTGTGATGAAGCAAGCCAAAATAATCTTGGAGTTGGCAATGAGATGCGTGGATCAGTCACCTACTCTCAGGCCAACTATGTCTGAAGTTGTGAGCGAGCTTGAGCCCATCTCTAATTAGATCTGACCTGGTCAGCATTCTATGGTTCCATGTGGATCCTTATTGAACTCTGGACTGGAAAGTCTTGGTGAAGGTTAAGCCTATATACTACGATTATGCATAGGTATGTACACCGGGCATTATCTTATGTTGACGGTGCACTGCTGCTTTCAAATAAATATGGGTCGCTATAATGCTGTAAACTTTTAACAGCATTAATAATGTAATAAATGTATATCATTAGATTTAATTACTCTAATGCAATATTTGTGTTAAAGTAAAAGATAGCTTAATTAGTAATTATTTTAAACGGTTAAGAAAGTGTGGTAATTTTTGTAAAATTATTATAACCACCCTTATAGTTTGAAACAATTGTACTTGAATAATATTTTTATTTAAAAACCACTTTTCAATCATATTTTTTAAATAACTTGCAATTATAAGATTTATATATGGTGTAACTCTAATAAACAATACAACTAAATATGTACATTTAAGTGAATATCATAATTTTTTAAAAATAATGTTTCAAAATTTGTTACCATTGAATAAGTAAGATATGATATCTAATAGATTATCTAACACAAATTGTATAAATAACTTATAATTACAAGATTTATATATGGTGTAACTTTAATAAACAATACAACTAAATATGTACATTTAAGTGAATATCATAATTTTTTGAAAATAATGTTTCAAAATTTGTTACCATTGAATATGTAAGATGTGATATCTAATAGATTATCTAATACAAATTGTATAAATAACTTGCAATTATAAGATTTATATATGGTGTAACTCTAATAAACAACACAACTAAATATGTTCATTTAAATGAATATCATAAATTGTATAAATAATCTTTTAAGTGAGATTGTTTATATTTTATATATATTAGGACTTTTGTCTAACTGAACTGAAGCATATATTACCGTTGAAACCCATTTGGCATATATGCCAAGCTCCACCCAGGACACGTAGGCTCGGCTTGGGTTGGGTTTTCCTACTATCCCTATTGCCAAGTGATGTACTACATGGAAAATCCCCCACATGAAATGCTTTTTGATGTACCACCAGAACTATCTTGCTTAAGAGTTTTTGCTTGCTTGTGTTTTGACAAGAATTTTTACATCACAAATAAATTTGACCAACATGTAAAAGGGATATCATATATATGATATCCCTTACAATCCTTGTATTATATGCAAATTCTATTCAATTCTAAGTACGAATTTGAATTTTTTTTTACTTCTATGAATATAAATTAGGGTTGAGCTATTTAAACCCACTGTAGTACTTTATACACCCACTTTTTCATAAAAAGTTTAATTACTAAATATCCATGAGTTAATATACTATTATACCTGATTGAAATTAGCATATCCTCTCCACCATCTATGAATCCAATTAACTTAAATTAATTTTTCTACAAAAAGAATAGCAGAGAGCAATGTTTTTATTTCGTTTCATTTTCTTTTCACCTATACTCTTCCGAGTACACTTTTATAGCTATATTTTCTTTTAATGTGTGACATTGTTGGTTAGCAAACTTCTACCTCTTGGATTCAATCCCTTTTCAACTCAAATATGTTTCTCAACTAGGGACATATTTATTTTTAGAATCAGTTAAGGAGCAAAGAGAAAATAAAATCTGAATTCTTTTTTGGCTTTTCTTACATTTATGATGCAATCATGCAATGAGTTCCATGAAACTAATTAGAAAATGTGTTTGATTAAATTCATTTAGATGTTATGAATCTTGACAAGGATTAGACAATAAATTAAAAATAAAAGTCATATAATCAATCAAAAAGAAAACAAACCAAGCGAGATGGCTAAGCCATTGGTATTTTAATTTATTGTTGGGTATGATTCAAATATACTTTCACTGCCATAACATACTTTCCCAACAGGTGATTATGTATTTCTAGGGATAAAACATTTGAAATTAAAGGTATATTGGCAATGAGGTGGGTTTATAAAATAAAACTTTCATATGTAAGAGAGGTTTATTGAGAGAATGTGTTTAAAGAGTATTTTAATGGGTTCTAATAGCCCTACCCTATATATTAATATCACTACGGGATTTTACCAATGACCCATCAAAGATGTATTAGTGGGATTAATTAGCAGGTGCTTCGTTTTATATTCATAAGACCTATGACTTGTGTATTATTACTACATTGTATGTTGAAAACAGAAGAGGACTAAATTGCTCAATATTAAAACTATTTTGGTAATAGAAGAATATCCTAAACTGAAGGATTTTATTGATATTTTACAAGAAAAACACTACAACACTCACGGCTCACTCGTCTCTCTCTACAAATTCTTCACTCTTTACTGGATGCCTACAACCAAGAGCTTTAAGGATATTTGTAGTAATTTAAAACTAATATAAACCACACAAATATCAAATTACAAAAATTTAATAACCTCATTTTACAAATATCACCAAATATTCAAGAACATTCTAAATTTAGATATTTTTACTTCTATTAGATATTTTTTGAATTAGAGTCATCTCCCATTTTCTACACAATTCTTGAAACTTCCATGGATTAAACTTTGAAATTGGGCTTGGCTAAGTATAATTGGATTAGATAATGACCCAACACCAACTTTCATCCTTTGATCCATATTTAGCTGTTGCTGGAACTCTTGAAACGTTTCGATACTAAGACTTTTTTGTAAACAAATCCGTAACTTGATCATCCATCTTGATGTACAACATTTTAACTTCATCTTGCAAGACCTTTTCCTTGATGAAGTGATAGTGCACCTCCACATGCTTAATTCTCTGTTAAGCTTATAGCCAATTGGTTATCACAATACAATGATATTGCGTAATCTACTGGTTGTTGTAGCTCCTTCATCAACTGCATCAGCCAAGTGCTTTCTTGAGCTGTCATCTCTGCTAGTCTATACTCCACTTCTGTGGTGATAGTGATATAGTCGGTTGTCTCTTACTACACCAAGAAATTATTCCAGACCCAATTCTAAAAACATATTCAATAGTTGATCTTCTTGTATCATGATCTCTGGCATAGTTATCACCATAATAGCAAGTCAGCTTGTAACTTTCACTTTCTTTTACAATATACCGAAGTTGATTATACTTTTCACATGTTTTAGTATTTGTCAAACCATTTCCAAATGAAGCTTCTTTGGATTTTTTATGTAACAACTTATTACACCTATTGCATATGAAATGTCTGGTCGAGTCAACGTTAGGTAGATTAAACTTTTTACGAATTGTCGATACCTCGTTTCATCTGGTAAATCTTTGCCTTCATGTGGGAAAAATTTTGCATTGACTTCCATTGTAGTTGAGATTGGCTTGGATTCCAACATTCCAAACTTCTTCAATAAGTTTTTAGCATATTTTTGTTAGCAAAAGAATATCCCTTTTTCTATTAAATCAACCCCCATACTAGGAAAGTGCTTAAGCTAACCAAGTTCTTTCATCTAGAAATGAACTAATTAGTTCTTCCTTTGCTAGCCGAATCCATTCTCCATCGTCACCAGAAATAATCAAATCATCCCCATACCCCAATATAGTTGTTAACTTTCCTTCACTAGCTTTGACGAACAAATTAGAGTCTACATGTGCTACAACCACTCTAAGTTAGAAATTCTGCAATCTTACCATACTATGCCTTTGGTACAACTGTATAATGCCTTTCTTAGCTTGTATACATACTTCGGATGAGCTTGATTCTCAAATCCTCTTAGTTAGTTCATGTACATCTCTCGATCCAATTCTATGTAGGAAGGCATTTTTTACATCTATCTACCATAATTTCCTTTCTTTGCTGGTTGCGAGCACATGTAGAACTCTTGATGTTGTGAGCTTTACCATCGGACTAAATATTTTATCATAGTTTAGCCCGTATTGTTGTGAGAATCCTCGAGCTACGAACCGAGCTTTGTGTCTTTCAACTGAACTGGGAAATTTTTAATCTTGTACACCCATTTGCGAGATATTTTATTTCCTTTAGTTTCGGAACCAGATCCCAAGTTTGATTATGCTTCAATAAGGTGATTTTTTCCTTTTACTTTTTTCTTCTTCTACAATTACTACATTAACATGCCTGAGATTTAGCTTTCTCATTCTTTTGGATCTTTTAAGTAGAAATTTAGAAGTTCTTAGTTCTACTTTATTTGGTTCTACGTCTACAATAGAGCTCTGGTGAACACTTGTCTTTCAAGGACTTTGCGACTTATCATTCTCAATATCATCATCCCTTAGATCATCATAATCTTCAAATTCTTCATGGCTTGGGCGAATTTCGATAATTCATTCCCTTATTTGTTCTTCAATTTTTGTTGAATATAATATCTCTTTTTTTTTCTCTGAAGACTATCATGAAGATGCTTCGTCAAACACCACATTTCGTTTTGTGTAGCACCATACACTAGTAAGATCACAACACCTCCATTCTTTCATTTGACACTCGTACTCGACAAAGATACAATGATCGCCTTCTTGTCAAATTTGCTTCGTAAGTGGCTTGGTACGAAGACATAGCAAACAAAGCTAAAGGCTTTACATTCCACAACTTTTCGTAAGGTGATATGAACCCTAGTTTTGGTTAAGGAAGCCTGTTGATCACATGAGCTATCATCTTTATAGATTTGGCCCAAAAACTTCTTGGTACATTTTTCGCATGTATCATATTCTGATAGATCTCCCTTAGATGTTGCTTTTTTCATTATGCTACTTCATTCTGTTGTGGTATATTGACACAAGTGAACTAATGACATATCTTATAGTCTTAAAGATGTTGGGAGAACTCATGTGATGTATACTCTCATCCACTGTCTATTCAAAGGCAGTAAAGCTTCTTTCTTACTTCTCCTTCAACTATGTCTCTGAATTCCTTAAACTTCGAAAAAATGTCAGATTGTTTTTTTATAAAGAGGACCCAAACATATCTGGAGAAGTCATCGATAAATGTGGTCATGTATCGCATGTTGCTAATAGAAGATTGCTTGACATGTTCAAACACATCATAATGTACCAACTGTAATAGTTTTTTTGCTTTGAACTTCGACTCCTCAAATGGAAGTTGGTGAGCCTTTCCGTATTGACACCTTGCACACAGCATGTTTATTCTCACATAAAGTTGAGGCACACCTCAGAGCATTGACTTCGAACATTATCTAGCATGAATTTATTATAATGAAGTGTTTGAATAAAACCATTTTTTGCTATCCTAGGCCATGCCAAAGGATAATTGATACAATACATCCAAAATGGAGAAAGAAAGGAAAAAAATGGATGACCAAAGTAATTTGGCGAATTACATTAAAAAGGCAAAACAGTTTTGGAGCTCCAAAAATGCTGACTCTGTTTTGGATTTGCTTTACCAGTTGGAAGTTTTCCAACAATGACCAGAGTATGTCATTACATTTTTCGTGCAAGATTACTGAAGTCATAAGGAGCAGCCAGAAGAATCTGCTAATTCTATCTTTTTGTCACATGATCAACAAATATGTAGGAAACATAGATCAATGTTTTTTTTTTGTTAGGCAGGAAGCCAACAACCAAAACTAGAAATGTTACTGACAAATAGCTAAGAATCATAAGGTGATCGAGGAGGAAACGATCTTCAAAATCGCAATCAAATAGGAAAAATGAATAAACAGGGCCTCTCTGGAACAATAGCACTTCCTTTACAGGAAAGATTATGTGTTTAACACAGCTAAAGCCTGATAAGCAGCAGGGATGAGATGAGCTCAAACTACATTTAAGCAATCCATTAGAAAGCTCAACCTATTCCCTAAAATATTAGACTGAGATCTCTGTCTCATATGTCTATATTATGCAACAAAATCAGTACAGAGGAAAAGCTGAAATGAAAAAAAAAAACTATTTGAAGCTCATGTTTTATTTAACTTTCTTTCAATCTTTAATCAAATGACACATATACAATGCAGCAAATGGGCATTTAGTTTCATTCCACCAACAGCAGTGACCCAAACAATACCACACATTTGACTTAATAGATGAAGTTTTCTTCATATCAACATATCCAAAAATAAAAAATCACCTCTCTAAAATTTTCTTGATGTGCGGCTAAAAGCTCATTATATTTCAATTGTAAATCTGACATTTCAGCTTGCAGCTTCTCATATTCAGAGACACTAGGAGCTCCTAATTTCTATTGAACAAACCTGCCCACCAAAATAAATAAACAAAATAGAAAAACCTAATTTTTCAGCCAATTATATGATCCCATTTGAAAGAAGAAAAGAATTACATGAACTTACTCAAGAGCAGAAGAAGGCTTGTCATTTTGCTCATACAATGCAGCAAGAACTATAAGCAGCAAAAACAACAACAACAACAAAATGAAACAGAAATTAAGATTCAGTTGAATTAAAAAAAGAGAAAAAAAAAAGATAAAGATGAACGAGAGGAAAGAAAACCTTTGGTGAGAGCATCTAGAACGCCACTATAATCTAAGTACTTCCTGAAAGCTTCCTTTTTGGCTTCTTTTTCCTGCAAAAAGATTCAGTGGGTGGTTGAAGATTTCAGCAGATATGGTGATTATCATCAAGTGAATCAGCTGCATTATGTATACATTAGTGTTACCTCTTTGTATCGCATCATCATCTGCTCTCTAATCTTCTTCTTGTGCTCCTCTTTTTGCTGATGGTATCCCTGATACTGTTCAGACAATGAAAAATCAAAAAGAAAAGAAAAAGGGAGGAAAAACCACAGAAAATTGGAAGGGTTAATTTCATTGTACCCCTTAAATTTTAATTAACTCCAAATGAAATTCTACATACTCTATTCTAGCCTAAAGTTTTAAATCCAACCCAACCCAACCTACTAAACTCACGCCTGGCTTAAAGAGAAAGCAATCAATAAAAATAATAAAAATATGGTTCATTCTCAATGTGTTAATTGATTCTTTAGCACGTTGCACACATGATGTGCTGAGTGACCCTGTTGAAAATGTTATTTTGTTTATTCACAGTTTAAGTACTATTCATAAAGTACCATAAAATTGTGTTTCCTGTGTAGTTGTGCTCATTGTATCTGCGAACGAAATTGTTTATTGAATTATTTGTAAATAACCCGACCCTACCCACTAAACTCAATAAAAAGAAAATGAACAATTAAAATATTCAAAAGATGGGTTCATTTTCATTGTCCTGATTTGACTCTTTAACGCATTACACACGTTATGCTAAATGATACTGTCCATGATGTTATTCATTTAGCCTACGGTTTTAAACATCATTCGTATGGTGTCATAAAATTATGCGTAGAGCGTTTGGGATTGAAGTGTTATAATTTTTAAGTTATAATTGTTGTGAAAAAAAAATAATTACAAAATAAAAATTAATAATATATAATAAATATAAATTTTAAATAATAATTTTGATAAAATTATTAACGATATAATAAATTTTTTCATTATACAAATAAAAAATCATATGACCATATCTTTCAAGTTACATCAGTTAGTGTTTACCAAACATTTTAATAATATAACTGTTCAACCTCAATTCCAAACGCACCCTTAATATAGTTGGTGAAATTGCACATTGAATTATTCGTGTTTAAATAATACAATTGCAAAATTGCCACACATTGAGACAGTGAATCTCAGACATGGATAACCATTCAACTCTGAAGGAATGCAAAGCTCAGTAAAGAATATAAAAACGTACACATCAACAGCTAACCAAGATACCGAGTGCCAAATATAGTCATGGCAGTCAAACAAATTTTCAGTCAAAATTACCGGGAGAATCTTCCTTTGTTTCGGCCTGTCTGATTACAAACTAATACGGTTCGTCATTGGATGACGGAGTGTGAAAAAGAATATAACAGGGAAAGTTCCGTACACAAGTGATCATGACTAAGCTGAGGCATCATCCTGAATGCAGATACATCATACATGTACAGGTTAATATGGAAGAAATCAGAGTGAGAAATTTGCTTCAACCTTTACCGTGATAACCATGTGGAAATCAACAATAAAGGAAAAATTATTATCAAGCCATAGTTCACCAAGGAATCAATACGTTCAATTTTTTCCAACTTGTCCTGAAAAGCATTCCACCTACGTGTAAAAGGGCACTGTTTATCCTGCAATTGTGTTCCTCTTGTTAATACAATTGTACATGACAAAGGTAAATAATTGGCTTTTAAAGGGAACATGCAAAGTCACCTCAATTTTTGTGTCACTGGTTCGATCCTGGACATTTGAATTTATCAATTGTCTTCTCTCATCATGCTCGACTGATTGTTGCAAAGGCATTTTTGTTTCAGAGGTTTTCCTTGAACGAGTGGTTCTGTAGGCCGAGTCAGTATGTATTGTTTCCATGACTGAGCCAAAGAAGTTTGTCACAGGTACCTATACAGAGAGAGAGAGAGAGAAACAAGGGCAAATTCTTAGTCAAAACTCAGAAGTTATTTCAACCCCAACAAAAATTTTGAATAAAAAGGTAGCAACAGTTTCAATACTAATCAATAAATGTAAAGCATAGAGGTGATTCACCTCAAAAAGTGATCATAGTTTGCTTTGAAATTAGTAATATTTATCATGGCAGTGGTAAACCATCCTTAATTATCCAAAATTAAGTTTAACATAGACCAAAGGCCCCTTCACATCATTCAGCCAAGCAACCACTAAGCCGAAGAGGTTTAACGAAACATCTATGTATAATTAAAAATAAGCATAAGATGTACTAGGGGTGTTCGCGGATCGGATTTTACGGATTTGACATCAATCCATATCCGATCCATAATTTTACGGATTATAATTTTTCAATCCAATCCAATCCACGGATTGATTAAACTCAATCCAAATCCAATCCATATATATGCGGATCGGATACGGATTTGACTCAATCCATATCCAATCCATACGTCTGCGGATCGGATGCGGATTTAACTTAATCCATATCCAATTCACTATTTTACACATCAGTTTCTGAATTAAAAATTTTTAGTTCTCCCCAATCCATGAACTAATGAAATAAAAAAAATCTAATATAAAAATAATTTTACTACTAATTAAATTTAAAATTGAATAAAGTTTAAACAAATTAATTGTTTAAATAAAACTAAAATAATACATTCAAAGTTTCAAAATATAGCACATTGAGATTAATTATTCAAATAAAGCTACAATAATACATTTAAAGTTTCTAAATATAACACACTAAGATTAATTGTTTAACTAAAGTTACAATAATACATTAATATAACACCGAAATTAATTGTTCAAATAAAGACACAATTAATTGAAATAACAAAGTTTTTGAAACCAAACACAGTCTGATCCTTCACCAAGACTGTTGTACTTGTCGAAAAGTGGTGATTACGGAGCCGTCAACGATGGGAACCAAGAGAAGTACGGGTGGCGATCTTGAAGGTTGTGATAGTGCAATTGTTTGGCTTGAACTAGTGATTGTGAAGTGGCTCAATGGACTCGAGGAAGAAGAAGGCTTGCTCTCGCTAGAATCGCGCAGCCAACGTCCTTCAAATCGGTGTCGAGAGTGTATCGAACCAGTATTGGGTGTTGCTAGTAGGGATGACAATTTTTCTCGATGGGATGAGATTGAGGCATATTTTAGTCCCATAAAAAAATTTAGGGGCTGAAGTGAGACATTTTTTTATCCCATTTGCATATACGAAACGGGAGTGGGATTGGCAAATTCCGTCCCATCTTATCTCATTGCCGACTAAGAAAAGAAATTTTTCCAATTGGATGCGGGATCCCATCTCTTTTGGGACGAGATTGGGACATATTTTTGTCCCAAAAAAAATAAAGGGACGAGAGTGTGACGTTTTTTCATCTCACTTGCATATGCGGGGCCGGATTGGGATTGATAAATCACATCCCATCCCGTCCCATTACCAACCCCAGTTGTAGTGCGTGTGACAGCCGGGAAGCTTAGAGTTTTTTATTTGTAAATTGTTGGTGACTTATCGTTATGTTACTTTACTTTTGGGTGACTTTGTAAATTATTGGTAACTTGGTGTTATATTACTTTGCTTTTGCTAGTGCGTATGACTTTGTTTTTATTTTGTTTTATAATTTTTACAAATTATATTTGATTACTTAATTATTTTTTATTTTATATTATTATTGGGTAATGGATAAGATATATTATAGTACTTATGTAACTATGTAATATCACATTTATAATAATTTTTTAACTATATATATATATATATATATATATTTTTTTGATTCTGATAAGTATAAATCCATATTCAATCCATCGACTGCGGATTTTTAAATTTTCAATCCATATCCAATCCACGGATCCATGGATTGGATTTATACGGATCGGATTTTCACGGATCAGACGGATTGAGCGGATCGGATTGGATTCTGAACACCCCTAAGATGTACGCATCTTGTGCACGTTAAAAATGAGCACAAACTTCACCTAAACAACCATAAAGAATAAAAAAAAAAAAAAAAAGATCAGGGCGAACCAGTTAGAATGGAAATGTAGAATAGAAATATTAAAAGGATCGGAGAAAAGCCCAGAACTTCCATACCTCCTCCAATTTTCTTTGGTATAGATCTGTTCGGTAATATGCAGTTGACATCAACAGAGTTGGATTGTAAGAAGTGAAAAGACTGCAAAACAACCGTCAAAACAGATAATGCTGAAGCTAACCTTGAAGAAATATGGAAATTCACAGATGTGCTATAGACAGGGATGGGCAAAATCCCGGGCCAGCTCAGGGTCTTAGGCTCCATTCGGTACTGCTGTATTGCGGCTGTGCTTCCAAAGCAAAGCTGCCAAAGTGTTTAGTAAAACACTTTCAGCTTCATTGTGGAAGCTAAGCTAATTTTACCGATAGTTGTTCTATGAAAAATTATTACCCTCACTAACTTACCTTTAACAAACTTCAAAGCTTTGATTACCAAACACTCATTTAGTTTCACTAGATAGCTAGTGCTTCCATTTCACAGAAGTCGCGGCTTCAAAGCCTCAACACCACAATCCCATAAGAAGCCTTACTGGTAGGTTATGACTAATGTGTACCCAAGCCAGGAAAATACCAAGTTTCTGGGAAGCCCCAGCTGGATCTGGTGATGTTTGGCTGGGATCAGGTTATAAAACTTATATTGGTATTCAAGCTTATGTGTCAGAGACTCTAAGTTACTACTCTTATAACGAGCATAAAGTCCTACTTTCGTGTAGCTGCTCAATGATGCATTGTCATACATATTCAGCTTTTCAAAGAAAGCAAGGGTATAAATTGTGAAACGATCCACAACAGGTACTCCAACCTGAAGTTCATAATAAGAGATGTTCATATGTAATAACTGCAATTGTAGAAGCAAAATAAAAGATTGAAACTTCAAAAGCAGGGTATACAAGAAAACTCTATCTTCTTAGCACTTACATCAGAGTCCAAGTGATGAGAATATGAGTTCTCCCCTTTCATGCTACTTCCAATAGCCAAAACACCTGGAGAATGAAGCTGCACAATTTAAAGAAGGTGTTTCCTTCAGCATCAAAACCACTGGTTAGATAAATAAACTTTTTAAATGTATGCTAAGTTAAAAGACTCAAAAATTCATGTCACTGGGTCTAAATTTGATTCAGAAGCTTGTTACCAAACTCAAAACCTAGATGATAGTAACCAGTTATCTAAACAAAGAGGCATCTCACAAAAGCCGAGGTGCACAACAATTGTAAACATTGCTTTCATGAACAAACTTTTGCGGATCTCATGTGGCGGAGCAGGTGCGTAGGCCCACAAATGAAACAGATAACTGCTTGAGTATAATGACATTTGATTCTTAAATAATTATGAGTAGTCACCAATGAAAGAGCAGCTATGAAGTGATCCGTAGTTTAACCATTCAAACTGAGCAACATAGGTTAAAGATTTTTCTCCACACTACCATGCGCAAGTTTCTCTAGTTTAAAAATAATCCTGCAGAAAAGTAAAGTCTAATAATCATTAGAAGTAACTAGTCTAATATTTATGAAAAGTGAAACCCATTTAAACACACCATACTAACCTGAGAAAAGAGTGTGGCAGCTTGGCAAGTGTCCACTGTTATCAACAACTCCTTGAATCTAGTTTTGTTGTAAGACACACAAGCTCATTATTAAGCAGGATCATAAATGCATAAATGTCAACGGCCACCAACATTTCACGTCGGCATTTTCCATTGAGAAATAAATATGTTTCATCCATACACCATCCAAAATGGCAGAACTACAAGTCTATAAACCCTTTTACTTTCATTCTTATGGTTGAATGTTACTGTTAAAGGCAATAGGCATGAAAGCAGAATACAATCTTACCTGCGCTTTTCTTTCATTTGCTTCACTGCATCTGCTAGATCATGACTTTGGAGCTCTTCTGAGTCCTGAAATTTTAAAAATTCATCTCCCCCATGCCCAGTCATGTATAAAAGAATATGGCTTCCTTCGTCACTTAAAAGACGGTTTGATCTAGGAACAGCAGTCTCGTGACGCCCGGTCAAAACTCTTAAAAAGTTTTCAACTGTCACTTCATAACCGCAATAGTCTGCCTGAGTGATTGAAGTTTAGTACAATGAGGATCTGCTAAACTTTAATTTCCTTGAAGCAAGGCATGTTCAGTAATTATACACCCTTCAATTTAAATTCTTGGTTGACTGTCTCCATAAGGTGTTCGTTGAAAGCCTTATGGAGACTTATAAGGACACGGCACCCCCTTTCAAAACCTAAAGACCAAAGCAGAGTGTCTGGAGAGCACAGTACCAAACTCAACATTATCTCCATGCAAATTAAGTTTGTGGTTCTCGTTATTGAAAACTTGTGCAGGATACTTGTTTCTAGCATTACAAGCCATGTCATCTGCCAGCATAAGTATTATCCTCTCATCGGGTATTCCTAGCCGCTTAACTGTTCTGAAAAATCAAGTTAAAGTGCACAGTCGACAAATGAAAACAAGAGGGAAGAGAAATGCAAATTACTTCACAAGACGATGCAAAAACAACAAGCTAATTGCTTACCTATATAAGGATAATGTGTTAGCCATATGCCGATAATTGAACCTAAAAAAACTAATTCAGCAATTAATTCAATTGGCAAGGACATGGAATCGGTTTTTAGTTCATCAAACAATGCCATTTGACATGGCTCAAGTATCTTGTAACTTAATGAATCCAAGCAATAAAAAACTTAAAGAATCAAGCTTATCAACAAGAATGCAGTAATATTAGCTGAAACTCAGAAATTACAATCACAAGAAAGAGAAATTGTACCATTGGTATTGTTCATCATCAACACTGTTAAAAATGGGGTATAATTTATAATGAAATGGGAAAGTTTTAATTCTTCCAAAAATTAAATCAAAATCGGGAAAAAATATAAAAGCTGAAAATAAAATAAAATAAAATAAAAATGAAGGTGATTTAGTTACCAGAAGCGAGAAGTGCAAACCAAGACAGCCCAATTGTTAGTGTGCATAGTTGTCTCAGCTGAAGCTCTGTACGAAATCGAACTGGAGAGAATCAAAAGCAACAGCATCGCCGCCAAACTTTTGAAACAAAATGAATTGTACATCTTGTACCGGACCATCATTTTCTCGCAAAATTTAATTTTCTGGGTGGAAAACTCCAAACTGTGATTTAAATTTTATTCGTTTTATCCTTTTTCCTCTTTTGCTGAGAATGAAATCTATTGTTGCAGTTTCAGTAACGCAAACAGTGCTCCGGCCGCCGGATCCACGTCCCAAAGTTGAAAATAGGATACAAATTTAAATTTAGCCGCGTTTGATGTGGAAATTGAAATGGAATAAAATGTTTATTTTATAATTTATGATAAAATTTGTATTTGTTAAATTTTATAAAAACTGCTCATTTTAATAATTTTTTTTTAAAATTTTGATAGCAACAATTTTTTTTTATTTAGAGTACTACTTTTCATAAACAGTTCATTAAATAAATTATTATATTTTTTTAAAGTTTCTATTACAATCTTAATATTTTTTAAAAATAATTATATCTTATTTTTTCATATAATATAATATTAAATCATTAGATATCATATTACTGCCACAATTAAATTACAGCTACAATTAATGTATATTCTCTCTAGTATTAGAGTTTTAATATAGTAAGTTCATATTTTTTATCTTTTACTTTTATTTCTTATTATAAGATTAAAAAAAGGTTTGCATATAATTATGTAAATTTTTTTTAACTTTGAACAATTTTACATGAATTAACCATAACTTTTAAAATAAAATTCACAAACATGGTTTTTAATATTCAATCTATTTATTATTTTCTGTGTTTATTGCATCAAGTTTAATATTAATGTAATGTATATTACTTAAATTCATAAACATAGAATTTTATGCTAACTAGTATTATGAATATCCCTATTCAAATACGTACATGGGTAAAGTGGAATGCTCAACACTCGGTAACAATGAAAATAGTAATATTAGTAATCATTTGACAAGTTTCAGTTTATAATATAATATGTAGCTTGGTGTTTAGCTTCGGATGTTCAGATGAATTTAAAATACAGTTAAAAGATAAGAAAAATATGAACTAGAATGCACTGTTCTTGTCTTTAGTGTATCGAAGTTTATATCTTCTTTTTCTTTTTTAATCTTTCAACTCCATCCTAATAATTTTAGAATATGAACGTCAGCAATTAAGCATGACTCATCATATGCTATATTAATTTAAATATACATTTTGCATTAAAAAATAAACAATACTAAATTCTAGTTTGTAATCAATCCTTCTAATAAAAATACATGTTTAATATAGTAGTAAGTATCCTGTAACACCATCATTATGAGTTTTAATTTGACTTTTAAGAACGGATAAAGATCCTATTTTAATATTTTTTCCCCTAATCTTTTCAAGTGACATAAGTGGTTAAGATTGAATTTAAAAATTTGATATTGACAATCAAGCCAAATTTTTTTCACTTTATTTAGAAATAAATTTATAAATATTGAAGGACTAAGAGAGATTAAAAGAGATTGAAAAAAGAAGAGAGAATTCTAATCCTTGAAGAACAAACCCAAATTCTCTATCCTATCAAATGAAATTCTAATGCAAAATAAAGAAAAATGATGGGTAAAAATCAGTGCTCTAAAAGTGAGCAGAGAATTGATTTTTCTTCCCTTACTTTATAAAGAGATGTGCTAATAATAGTATACTTGAACAAAGTTGTAATAGGGAATAAACAGAGCATGCTAAAGCCTAATAATAACTAATAATGGGAAGGGATGCAGCCTGCCGTAGCATGAAATTGAAATCAGCCTAATCATGCTAATCAATATTTTGTGTGGCAGTCTTTAGGAAGAAAAAGGCAGATTTTTAGCTACCAATCAAATTCAACACCCACAATACATTCCGAGAGAAGTGGACATCTTTAACAATTCGGTGGCTTTTTTTTTTTAATATTTGAATACACTTGAATTAGTCTGAATTGTAAATGAAGTTGAATGTCTGAATTTAAATAATATATTTTTTAAAATTGTTAAAAATAAGTATTAAAATATTTTTTAACTTAAAAAATCCGAAAAGTATTATTTTTACATTTGTGTCCTTATAAATGTGAAACAAATATTCACACATATTAAAGAATACAAATAAAATAATATATTATGAACACAAAAAAATCATACTCAATTGAATACAATTCTTTAATATTCTTAATTAGTACATGTTAATTGATTTTGTTGTAATTTATGATGTTTTTTTATATTGTTCATAAAAAATATGAAGATAATAATGCTAATTTGAAGAAAATAAAAAGATAAAATAATAATAGTCTATCATTACATCAACACAAGTTATAGAGATAGATAATATCATAATAACGTTAATTATTAAATTTTATTCAAGTAAGAAAGAAAATCGATTAATTAAATTGGGATATTTTAGAGAATATCTTTTAATGATTATCATTAAGACTTTTTAGATTAAGCAAAAAGCTAAGAAAATTGGTTTAATAACTTAATAATTTAATGACTGAAAATTTTCGTTAAGTTGAAAAATAAACAGACTTAATGACTTAATTGATTGAATTTAAATTAATTAAGCCATTAAATCAAAAAAAAGAAAAAAAACAGGCCCCAACTTTAGCTTTGCTTTGCGAGTGGTGCTCTTTACACCACTCAAAATCTTGATAAAACCCCTCTTTTAAATTTACAATTGTAACCTCAATGGAAAATTATAAATGATATTAAAAGACAAAGACAGGAACTCATTTGTGCTCAATTCTTCATAATCTTCTATCACAACTACATGTACATTAATATTTAGCTAAGATTTAATTAGTTTTATATTCTTATCTAATAATTACCAATTATATTTCTAAAACGTTAGCAAAAAGTTTAATTCAATGCTGAATTTAATTCCTATTATTATGTGTGGCCTTTGCAGTACTTCATATGAGTTTTGCTTGGTCTCTTCAGGAACTATTAGATAGTTTATGATTTTATCTCTTGTTTGGTTGTTGATGTTTTTTGAATTTTGATAATATATGTATCTTGCAAGTAGTTTGAGTTTTTTTTTCCCTTCATTTGCACAATGATTAAAAGAATAAAAAGATGAAAAAGGTCAGGAGGAAAGTTAAGTATCCTAATATTCAAGTCCTAATTTAAATCTTAACTGATATAACGTTCATCCATTGAATGATAGTTAAATAATTTTAGAAATTATGAATTATATTACTTAATAAATGAGTGACACATGATATTTAGATTTAAGTTGAGATTTAAATGTTGGGATGTCTAATATTATTGAAAACTTAATACAGCAACACTGGCAAAGCTTGAAGTTTGACTATTCATCACACTCAAGTAACAGACAAATTGAATACATACCTCAAGAAGATCCAACAATAATACATGCCATGCTCTTATTTTATCATAAATGGCTAGTATAATTAATGAAAGTAGCAGTGTACCATACATTCTGATTTCTCAATCTTGATTCTTCTTCCAGACAGCCGGCTTTTCAGAAGGATAAGGGAAATTTTTCAGATTGAAGCAACGACTAACCTCTGCATAACGTAGTGTTGAAAAGTCAAAGAACTTTGGTGAATTTTTCAAAGTCGGCACCAAATTGCTAGCTGTAGAATTTTTGGCATTTGACAATCCTGCACTATTTGAAGAATTTTTGCAAGTCTATGAAGACTTTTATGATGCAATTGAAGAGTTTTTCAAAAGGTAGAAATGGTGGCCGAAATCCTTGAAATAATTGCATGCAAATTGGATGTTAGGTGCAAGCGTGGTGCCTATAAATAGAGAGCATTTCTTCATTTCATTACATCCCAAAAAAAAATTGTTAAGCTTAATAAGTTTTAAGCTTTTGAGAGTTCTGAGAGTGTGAGCAATTGGAGAGTGTGTGTGAGAGTACTGGGTGTATTTGGGTTCTGGGAAAGTGAGATTTCTTTACTCAAATTTGTACTCAAATAATTGTCAATAATACAATTATTTTTCTCTTGCTCCCGTGGACGTAGGCATATTGCCGAACCACGTAAATTTTGTGTCCTTTATTTTTCTATAATTATTCGGTGCGCTTGATTCCGCATTTCGCGCACAACAAGTGGTATCAGAGCCGACGGTTCGTACTTGGGGGGATACGGTACTGTTCACGTATACGGTACTGTTCACGTATACAGTACTATTCCTGTATACGGTATTATTCATATATGGTACTGTTCACGAATACGGTGGAGACGGCCATTTGTACTTGGGAGACAGTCTATTGTAAGTAGTGTGTATTTTTGCATGTCTAGGAAAGTTACATCAACAAGGCGATAAGAGCCTAAGGATTTGGTTTTTAATTGGGACCAGGAGTTCCGTCCAGTCTCCGGGAACTTTCTGGTGCATTTATTCTTGAAATTAACATCATAGACCGTTTTTTCAAGTGGAAATAGTTCGTTGAGAAAATGGTAGAAGGTGAAACTTCCAGGGTGGGGGAGATCTACTGAGACTATTTCAGGAGACACTTCAGGTGGGAGGCGAGATTTGTCAAATCGCTATTCAGCACCTGTTATAGGAGGCCAGAAGATCGATGTTGAAAAGTTTGATGGGAAAATCAACTTCGGCATGTGGAGGCGCGAAGTTATGGATGCCCTTATTCAAATCGATCTCGATGTTGTTTTGAAAAATAAAAGACACTTGTATGATGAAGAAATTTGGGATCGTATGAACGAGAAAGCTTGTGGTCAGATTAGATCTTGTTTGACCAAGGAGGTGAAATACTTGGTGAAAGATGAGGAGTGTGCGATGACTTTGTGGCGTACATTCTTACTTTGAAAAGTCTGAAAATCGCCTTCATGCAATGAGCCAAGTATATGGCTTTCGAATGAAGCCTGGGGTGTCAATGCACGATCATGTCTCAAGATTTGAAAAGTTACTTGCTGATTTGAAGAATCTTGATGAAGATATTAAGGATGAAGTCAAGGCTATGATTCTGTTACACTCACTACCAGAGGAATATAACCATTTTGTGACGACCTTGATATATGGAAAGAGTGTGATCGTCTTCAAAGATGTTTGTACAGCATTGACTAACTTGGAGATTCGGACTAATGATAAAAAGTCGAGAACGAGCATCGTCTGAAGCTTTGGTGGCGAGAGATTGGGCGATGGAGAAAAAGAAGAAGCGTGGTGGAAAGAATTCTCGATCAAATCGAGAAGCGAGAAATATAGCTCGAGATGAGTGTGCTTTTGTCATGAAAAGGGCCATTGGAAGAAAGATTGTCAGAAGGCTCAAAAAGAGATGGGAAGAAAGAAAGACAAACATGGCACGTAAAGATGAAGACTCGATTATTCATTAAGTATTACTCCTACAAAGATCGTGGCTAGTGCGGCGAAAGTGGATACTTGATCTTTGGAGCAACCTACCATTTGTGTCCTATTAAGGAATGGTTTCTGATTTTTCGTAACTGGAATGCAGTGCGATCGTGATGGGGAATGATCAACCTTGTCGCACAATGGGGGTAGGAACAATTCAGCTCAAAATGTTTGATGGAATGGTCGAGAAGCTGAAAAGAGGTTAGATATGTTCACTTTAAAGAAAAAGTGGGTGCTCAGAAGCTAAAGGTTACAAGGTTACCATTGAAAATGGTACAATGAACATCAAAGGGGTTCGGCGTCACAATTTGTACTATTTGAAGGGAGGTACAATTGATGAAGCAAATGTTGCTGAGACGCACAATGACACCACCGAGCTATGGCATGTACGTTTGGGACATGCTGGAGAGAAGTCTTTGCAAACTCTGATGAAGCACGGACTCTTAAAAGGTACCAAAACCTGTAAATTAAATTTCTGTGAGCATTGTGTAGTAGGTAAGAAAACAAGGGTCAAATTTGGTACGGCTAATCACGATACTCGTGAGATCCTTGAATATGTTCACAGTGATGTATGGGGACCAACCAAGACTGCATCAATTGGTGGAAGCCATTATTTTGTTACATTTGTTGATGATTTCTCTAGGACGTGTGTGGGTGTACACCATGCGAGCAAAGGATGAAGTTCTAGAGATTTTCGTGAAATGGAAGCGGTGGAGACTCAAACTGGCGGAAAGATCAAAGTATTGCGTTCGACAACGGGGTGAATATACTTCTGATCCATTCTTGCAAGTGTGCTAGAGTGAGGGCATAAAAAGACATTTCACGATGAGACATACTCATAACAGAGCGGCGTATTTGAGCGTATGAATCGTACTTTCTTGGAGAAGGTACGATGTATGTTATCTAATCTTTGGTTTAGATAAAAAATTTTGGGTGAAAGGATGAGCTACGCAAGTCACTTGATAAACGGTTGCCTTACTGCTGCAATTGGAGGTAAAACTCCTATGGAAAAGTGGTGCGGAAAGCATGCACAAGACTATGATTCCCTTCGTATATTCGGGTGTCGACTTATTATCATGTCAAAGATGATAAACTGGATCCTCGTGCTAGAAAAGCTATCTTTGTGGGATTCAAAGGTGGAGTAAAGGGCTTCAAGCTTTGGGATCTCGAAGATAAAAAAGCTTGTGTGCAATAGAGATGTCACGTTTGATGAAGTTTCAATGATAAAAGCTTCAAGTTCTCAGCAGGTGGAGAACAAGACCACAGAGGTATTGCAGCGGGTGGAGTTTGATGCAACTCCATATGTACCAGTTAGTTCTACATCAGAGAAGGGTTCGACTATGGAGGTGACACCTAGAGTTGAAGAAGAGGTTGTTTCTTCTGATGTCCCACAAAATGAAGAAACAACTAATGATGTAGATAATGATGATTCTATAGCAACAAGGAGGCCAAAAAGAGAGATAAAGAAACCCGGATGGCTTACTAAAGATATGGTGGTAGCTTATGCACTTCTAGTTATTAATGATGACATCCCCAACACTTTCGGTGAAGCATTACGCTGTAGCGAAAGTGATCAGTGGAAGTTAGCCATGGAGGAAGAGATGAAATCTCTCCATCAAAACCAGACTTGGGAACTTGTAAAGTTACCAAAGGGGAAAAGGGTTATTGGCAATAAATGGGTCTACACCAAGAAGCAAGCATCTCCGAATCAAACAACTCCTCGATACAAGGCAAGGCTCGTGGCAAAAGGTTTTGCTCAGAAGGAAGGTATTGATTATAATGAAGTTTTCTCTCCAGTCGTAAAACATACCTCCATTCGTATCCTACTTGCCTTGGTAGCTGAATATGAGTTAGAGTTGGCTCAATTGGATGTTAAAACAGCGTTCTTACATGGAGATTTGGAGGAGGAAATCTACATGACTCAGCCTTGTGGTTTCAAAGATTCTTTGGAAAGGAGAATCATGTGTGTAGATTGATTAAATCTTTATACAATTTGAAGCAATCACCAAGGCGGTGGTACAAAAGATTTGATCAATTTATGGAAGTGAACACGATCACTGTGTTTACTTTAGAAGACTACTAGATGGAGCTTTCATCTATCTGTTACTTTATGTCGACGATATGCTAATAGCTTCGAAGAATAGAGGTGAGATTGAAAGATTAAAAAAGCAGCTGGCTTCTGAGTTCGAGATGAAAGACTTGGGTGATTGAGAGAATACTTGGGATGGAGATTCGTAGAGACAAGAAGAATGGGAGCGTATGGTTGACTCAAAAGTCTTATTTGAAGAAAGTGCTAGAAAGATTCGGTATTGATGACAAAACTAAACCGGTATGTACACCTCTAGCTCCTCATTTCAAATTAAGCTCTTCTTCATGTCCTAGATCTCAAGAGGAGCGCGATTACATGGCTCGTGTTCCATATGCTAGTGCTGTGGGTAGTCTGATGTATGCTATGGTGTGTACGAGGCCTGATATATCTCAAGCAGTGAGCATGGTTAGTAGATACATGCACAATCCGGGTAAAAATCACTGGCTTGCGGTGAAGTGGATTCTCCGATATCTGTATGGGACAATTGATGTTGGGTTATTGTTCAAGAAAGATTGCGGTCAACAATGTGTTGGGTATTGTGATTCTGATTTCGCTGGAGACCTAGATAAGCGAAGATCAACAACGGGCTACGTATTCACATTGGGTGGAGGTCCGGTTAGCTGGAGGTCGATTCTACAATCGACAATTGCTTTGTCCACTACAGAAGCAGAATACATGGCAGCAACTGAAGCTGTGAAGGAAGCTATCTGGTTGAAATGCTTGTTGGGTGATTTGGGAGTAATCCAGGAGAACATTACGGTCTTCTGTGATAATCAAAGTGCGATATTCCTCGCGAAGAATCAAACATATCACGCTCGGACGAAGCACATAGATGTGAAATATCATTATGTGAGGGAGATTATCGAGGGCAATGTTATGTTGTTGAAAAAGATCAATACCAAAAATAATCCATCAGATATGTTGACGAAGGTAGTTTCTGGAGTTAAGTTTCAACACTGCTTGAAACTAATTCAAATTCTTCGATTATGTTAAGTTTTTTCCTTCGGGAATTATGAACTACGGTTGGCTTGATCCCAAATTTTGGGTACGTAGGCAGTCACAGAGATGCAGCCACTTTGGGGATGATGATTGGTTGGTAGTCGGCTCAGATTTGGACAAATCTTTGCCGAGGTGGAGAATTGTTGAAAAGTCAAAGAACTTTGGTGAATTTTTCAAAGTCGGCACCAAATTGCTAGCTGTAGAATTTTTGGCATTTGACAATCCTGCACTATTTGAAGAATTTTTGCAAGTCTATGAAGACTTTTATGATGCAATTGAAGAGTTTTTCAAAAGGTAGAAATGGTGGCCGAAATCCTTGAAATAATTGCATGCAAATTGGATGTTAGGTGCAAGCGTGGTGCCTATAAATAGAGAGCATTTCTTCATTTCATTACATCCCAAAAAAAAATTGTTAAGCTTAATAAGTTTTAAGCTTTTGAGAGTTACGAGTGTGAGCAATTGGAGAGTGTGTGAGAGTACTGGGTGTATTTGGGTTCTGGGAAAGTGAGATTTCTTTACTCAAATTTGTAATCAAATAATTGTTAATAATACAATTATTCTCTCTTACTCCTATGGACGTAGGCATATTACCGAACCATGTAAATTTTGTGTCCTTTATTTTTCTATAATTATTGGTGCGCTTGATTCCGCATTTCGCGCACAACACGTAGTATAGGCATATCCCTCAACAAAACATTCCAATCAAGAACTAAGTTTGGCATGAACTTTAAACATAGACCCTCAAGGACCCATGTGGCGCCATTGCTATCCTGATCAGATTCAGAACTGATTTCGAAGTTGCTAATGTCTCCATCCTCAAGACAGAGATACTGCAGGCTTAAAAGGTGCCTTGGATTAATCCATTTTGGCAGAATTTCGTGGCGGTAACGCCTGAGGTAAAGCTCCTGAAGGCTTGGAGGAGGCAAAAGCCTATCGACCATCTGTGATACATGTTTTTCTTTACAATCCTCTGCATCAATAGCTAAAACCTTGAGATTCTCGAGCTGTGATAAGACATTCGATTCATCTTCCGAGATTTCACTCTCATTATTTATGGACATTCGTAGAACTCTTAGCTGCTTCAGTCCCAGCAGGTCGTTAAGTCGACAGCCTTGTGTGTTAGACTGACTCGCCACTCGAAATCCAGAAAGCTCCTGGAGATAAATTAGCTTCTCGAGTCCATGAGGTAGATACTGGAGAGGACAAGATCCGAGGTCCAAGATGATCAACTTCTTCAAACTTGTAATTGATGGATGTAGTTTGGTGCACCTCCTCAGAACAAGTATTTGGAGATTACGAAACTTTTGAATTGAAGATGGCAGCTCAATACTGCCTGCAACTCCGCTTAAGTTGAGACATGCAAGGCGTTTAAGTGAAGAGATCTTATCCAGTAGATCCTCTACATCAATTCGATCTAGCTTACAGTATGAGAAATCCAGCACCCTCAGTGACATGAACGCTTTCACATTCCAAAGGGAAACTGGAGTGCTTGATTGCAGTATCAATGCCCTGAGCCTTGAACTTTTTTTCAGGGATTTTGGATCCATGTCACTGGTGAAACCCAACCATCGCGAGTCTTGTGTCAATTTCTGCTTGCCTTGTTCACCAAAGCTGCAAAAAGCCTCATCTTTTGCAATCTGAATGGTCATATCCCTGACCAGATCGTGCATCTTGCAACTATAGACCCTGCCATCATAGCCTCTTCGATGCACAACTTCAACCAAGCATCTGCTTACTAGCTCTGAAAGATAATCAAAGCCTAATTCCGTGGCAGTCCGATTGTCCCTGCCTCGGATGAGTCCTTCTCCCACCCACCAATGTACCATCTGTTCACCACTTATTTCAAAGTCGTCGGGATAAACAGAGAAACACAAGAGGCACTGCTTTAGATGTGGGGGGAGTTCATCATAGCTCAGTCGTAGAGAAGCCACCACCGAATTGTTCTCTCTTTCGGATGTCAAATATGCATGAAAATCATCATTGATTTTATTCCACTCACTAAGGGAATGGACTTTTGGAGCAAGCAAGCCTCCTATTGTCTTGACTGCCAGCGGTAGTCCCCCGCATTTCTTCAAGATCTCTCTGCCTTTTTTTTCAAACTCCTTATTGGGGCATTTTCCCTTGCTCGTTAAAAATGCATGCTTGCACAGTAATGACCAACTCTCGTCTTCATTTAAAATTTTTGGGCGATGAATTCTTGGCTCATCAACTCCCATACTGTTGACAACGGTTTCATTTCTAGATGTGATGATAGCGAAGCATCTTTTTTCAGTCGGATATAAATTCTTCCACCAATCTAGATTCATTCTCCACACATCATCCATTACAATGAGACAGGTCTTGTTACTGAGCATCTGTTGAATTTTGTGCAGCAAATGACTTTCTTCAATTCCCGATTCATCCTCTCCCAGCTGTTTCAACATGGCCCTCATGACTCGTTCCTCACAGAAATTCTGAGAAACTGGCACCCATATCCTCTTCTCAAAGTATGCAACCATCTCTCTGTCATTGAATATCTTTTGGGCAATGGTGGTTTTGCCTAAACCACCCATACCCACAATACCGATTTGTTGAAGCTTCTCATTACTGCTAAGGATCCACCCTTTAATCTTTTCCAAGTCCTTCTCCAAACCGATTATTTCAGATGGTTCGCGGTCCTGAGGGGAATATTTAAATATTTGGTATGATGAATTATTAGGCCCGTGCTGGATGATTGGCTGTTCTGCTCTTCCATACACCCCCAAGCTAGACTCCATTTTCTCAATCCGTGAATTGATATGCTTCAAATCCTTGCCTGTTTGGTATATGAAAAACAAGTCACGAAGTGAGAGCCTGTGGCAAAACCCATCTTTCCGATATTCATCTCTAATTTGGCAATCCGTCATTATGTCATCAGCTTCATAAATTATTTTTCTCAGGTTAGGCAAGATCTTCTGCATGAACTCCCCCCGAGTGTTCTGCTTATCAGAGCAGGAGATGAAGGCAGTCATTAGCTCAAGCTTTGTCTTCATTGCCTCAAGCTGATCTTTAAAATCAAGTGCGTACTGAGCTTGTGTCAGCAAAGCAGAAAACACTTTATCAATCAATGACCCAATCATCGCCTCTGTCGCTTTCGACGCAGCCATATCCTTGGGAAAATGTTACCTGTTAATTTCATGTTCATTATCATGTCAGTAAAATATACATCTTATGAGCTCGTATGGGCTTCTGCTACAACCATACAATCATGACACACATAAAGTACAGATGGCAGAAAAGAGACTAGCACTTTCAGTACTAGGGGGGACAAGACAAAATATATAATGGATTCATCTCATTGCCATGGGACTTGACAGAACATCTATCAGAATAGTAAAGTCACCCAACAACATTGATCAGAGTAAAATTGTGTCATATGCGGGAATCGACAGAATGATAGATTGTTACTAGTCACTTTTGAACATCCTTTTGAACAAAAAACTGAGAATTGAAGCTAAGGTCTAGCTCACTTTCTTAGGACTCAGGTCTTAGGTTCGAACTTCAATAGAATAAGTTACGAATAAATTTTCTTTGTAACCAAGGATCAAATACAATAATTAATTGCTAAGGTCGCTCCAGTGGTAAAAGCGACTTTCCTAAGACTTTGGTCTTAGCTTCGAGCTTCAATAGAACAAGTTACGAATTGGTTCTCTGCGTAACCAAGGATCCAATACAATAATTTATTGAAAATATATTTATCATAACTTTAAAATTAAGTGATACGACGGCAAATATTAACTTGATACAAGATCATCATCAACCATCAAATTCTATAAACAAATTTTAGAAATTTTCATGTTTAAATTCACATCAATCACAGATTTAGCAATGGCATGGGTGAATCATAAAAGGGTTTTAAGCAGAAGCACTTACTGGAATCCTGAAAGTGTGTGTATGTATATTGCTGCTCTGGGCTGAACAGAGAGTATTCTAGAACCTGAAACCCAAAAACAAATTGAGTTTTAACAGTCAGAGTAGATTGTTCAGCTGAATATAACAGAGGACCATGTAATCAAATTATTTTCATTTTTACTTGCAACTCCTAGCTGGCTGTTCAACGTTTCGGTTCGCTTAATCACTCACTAGCTCCCACAGGAGAAGGGATGCCAGAATTGATCAAATAACAAGCCACCTGCGCTTTGTATTTTGAGCTTACAAGAAAACTACGCGAAAAATATTTTGACTGATTAATTAAAGTTGCATTGGTTAAAGTTGAAAGCTATTGGAGATAAGAGGCACTTTTATCCTCTTCTCTTCACAACAATCAAATTTTATTTAATAAAATATCATAAAAATTATATTTTTAATTTTGGCAAATTATAAATATATAATTTGAATGAGACTGCATAGTTGCATAAGAATTTTAAGAAAAATATTGTTTTATGAGTCTATGAAAATTATTAAGTTAGACCTTTACCCCAAATTGGGACTATGTAAAATTATTATATAATAGAGTTAATTAATTTATCTGAGTATTCAATTATAGCGGATTTACTATATTAACGTAAGTGGTGATCTTATTTGTAGTATTAGAGAAGTTTTGATCGTATGGTTAATAGGAAGAAGAAGAATTACGGTAAAAAGAGGGCGTGAAGAGAAAAATAAATCAAAATAATAATGATATTAAATTTCCTATTTTATTTCTTGCTAATTAAGGATAATTTTGGGTTCATGTAAAATATGTAGGGATATATATGAAATTGACTCTCAAAATTAACTTTTGAAAAGCTAATATCTCCATTCTTTTTAAAATCAATTGTAAAATAGTATATATTTATTTTGTCAATAGTGATTTTTAAGAAAATTTACAAAACACTAAAGTTAACTTTTAGTTTTAAAAATTATTTTTGAGCCTTCTAACGAAAATTCCAAACAAATCCCAAAATTTTCTAAATAACTAAGTATTGCATTACTTATAAATAAATTGAAGTGGTAGGTTATTTTGTCCCAACAATCATTTCAAGCAGGGGCGAATCCAAGATTTTAAAGTACCCCGGGCTAAATTAAAAAAAAGTTATATTGTAAAGTGCATAACATTTTATAAGAAAAACATGAAATGCACATAATGAGATGAGTACATTAGAAATCTTACACCAAATAATAATTACTTTAAACAAAATAATTATAGAAAAATAGAAAATAAAAATAAATTCAAAATAAAATATAACTAAAGTTGTACGTTTCGTGGCTTTAAACAACGGAATTCATTAATTATGGAGTCTGAATCAATAGTATCTGCAATTTCTCTTTCAGCATAGACAACCATACAATTTGAAAGAAGCTCATTTTTCATCTTATTGCAAAGTGATGTCTTGATAAGGCTCACATAAAAATTAATAAATTAATTAATAATTGCAAGCTTAATTAGCATGCTTAAATAAATTAAACAATTCAATTTTATTCATCTTTTCCATTTCTAAAAAAAGTATTAGTGAAATAATAATAATAATAAATCAACTCAAACGAATAAATCACAAAGCTAATTACAAAAAAAAAGCCAATCAAACATTCAAAATAATAAATTAAAATAATATGTAAAATAAATCAATAAAATCTATCTAAAATAAATAAATAATTTGTGCAAGTTCTAAAAGTATAGTAACATACCAATAGAAAAATGTACAGATTGCAAAGAAATTGGAAGATATCAACGGATGATGAATTGTGATTTGTGAAGCAGTGAAGGTGAATTGATGAAGAATGAAGAATGAAGATTCGTGAAGGGTTTGGAATTTTTTTTTTTTTTCTAATGGTGTCTGTGGAAGTAAAGGAAAAGTAATAATGATGGATGGTATTTTGTAATTAACAATTGATTGTATTTTCGTAATTAACAATTAATGGCATTTTTGTAATTTTAATCAAACTAACTGATTTTTTTTTTTATATCGGGATCCACCCCTGATTTTAAGGCCTGTATATCACATACAAGCAAAAGGTTCTGTGTCAGCCTTTATGCTTTAATATCATACACAATTCATAATTGTGAGGTTTTGGGTTTGAATTTCTATAATGTATTATAAAAATTTAATTTTTTTTTTTAATTTAAATAAAGATAGTCGTTTCTTTTTCGAAATATGAGTGGAGTGGACGTTCTTCGAATATTAAAGAGGGTTAAAATCTAAACTGTGTTATATAAGATTTGTAAATTAATCTCAATAATTATTTCATTATAAATATTAATATACTAATCTCATTAAATATGAGTTATAATCTAAACATTAATCTCATATAATTTAAAAAAAAAAGCAAAAGATTCTATATGGATTCCTCTTGGTCGTTTGAATGCTCGAATGTGTCTGAGGTCACATACCATCAATAAATAGTTTGCTTATCAAGCAAAGAACTTTTTCAAAAAGCAAAAGAAAAAAAGAAGTGTGATAAAATCCTGAGAATTTGCACTTTTGCTTTGCACGTGAATTCGTACTCAAAGGGCCCGATAAAACCTGAAAATATTAATGTATACTACTCTTGTCGAATTTTTAACAGGCATGAAGGAGAATTATGGGCTTGATGTGACCCAAAATGAAGGGAATCAAAATAAAATAAGAAAGGGAAAACTGCTTTATTGACAGTAGGAAAATGCTTTATTGAAAGGGGAATCAAAATATTTTGATTTCTCTACACTACATTTTTTTTTAAATTTATATCAATTATTTATTTTTATACTAATATTATTAAATAATTTAAACGAAATAATAATTTTACCCTTAAATAAATTAAAAAATCATTTTATCTTGTAAAAATTTTGAAAATAAAAAAATTATAATTATAAAAAGACCCCTACATTTAATAAAGAAATAAATCCAAAAATTAGAGTTTTTGTTTCCAATAAAAATTATTTTAATAAAAAATTATAATTATAAAAATAATTACAAAATTTTGGGATTTAATAAAAATCCCCTAAATTATTAAAATTTTGGGATTTATTTTTTAATAAATAAATTCAGTTATTTTAATAAAATTTTGCAAAATTATAATTTTTAATAAATAAATTCAGTTATTTTTATTAAAATTTTGTAAAATTATAAAATTTTAATAAAAAATAATTATTAAAATTTTATAAAATATAAATTTAATAAAAATCAGCTGAGCACCTCTATTCTGGATTTATTTTTTAAATTTAGGAGTATTTTTATAATTATAATTTTTTTATTTTTTAAAATTTTTATAAGATAAAATAGTCTTTTGATTTATTTAGGGGTAAAATTGTCATTTCATTTAAATTATTTAATGGTGTTAGTGCAAAAGTGGTTAATTGATACAAATTTAAAAAGAAATGTGGTGCAGAAAATATGTTAGAATTTTGTGGTCGTTGGATGAACATAAAGTAAAAAAAAGGTGGTGCAATGATAATTTCTCTAAAAATAATATCATTTTTAATATTATTTATTTCATTTAAAATGATGTTTTAATATTATTTATTTTATTTAAAATAATATTTTAATATCATTTATTTTATTTTCTTAATATTATTTAGTCATAAACTTATTATTATATTTATTCTTTTTTGAAAAGATAAATAATGTTAAATAAAATAAAATTATATTTTTTAAAAATTATTTAAATGTTAATAGTTAAAGTACATAAACTTATAAATAAAATATAAATAAAAAAATAAAGAATTAAATAAAATTTAATGTTATATAAAACAAAAATTATTGGCACCTTGCAACTGTTGCTGCGAGGTAGCTTAAGACAAAAATTAAGCAAGCAGGTGATAGACTTGCACTTATAGATAAAAACTTTGGCATTTAAAAACTCTGTGCCTCTGCGGCATTGAATTATTCACGATTTTAGCCGTTTAAATAAGATTATTTTTTTTTCCGAAAAAAAAAAATAAATTAAAAAAGTCCATGGATCAGAATAATTTCTGGTCCGTCCGTGGACCTCCATTGTCAGCCACCGCGAACAATGAAAATGACATTGTAATTGTAGGTACCTTCGCATAATGACAAAGTTTTTGGAGGGACATGGGGGGGGGAGGGGAGGGAATTGTCAAAAGTTCACACATCGTGAAACATGTGTTAGATATAATTTGGTTTCGTCGCTTCTTTTGCCACAGGACCACCACGACATCTCAAGTAAGGTAATGAGAACCATGCTGGGTCCTCAGAGTTTAAAAATGGAGTAGTGCCAGAGAGAGAGAAGCACGAGAGAAGGACGAGAGAATTTTGTTCTCTCTCTCTACCCACTCACTCTCTCTCTACCCCTTTCTTCATTGTTTCTCTCGTTTTTCTCTCGTGCTTCTCTACACCAAGCATTTTCCTTAAAAATGTTGTCAAAATTTAATCTTCAGGACCCACGCCGCAGACTAAAATTGTCCTTAATCAAATGCAGCCAACTTTGGCCTTGTATCCCTGCAGTGGCGTCAGACTGTTGACCATTTTGATTGTTTTTGACTTTTTATTTACGCTCACGGTAGCATTGTATTATTCACCATTTTAGTTGTTTAAATAAAATTTTATTTTTTAAAAAATAAAATAATATTTATATCCTCAAAATTTTAAAAAATAGTTATATAGATCCTAAAGTTTCAATAAAAAACACCAATAAATTTTTTAACTATAATATTATTAATAAATTGTGATCAAAAGAACTTACTTCAAAATTTTACTACATATAAATATAATTTAAATAATTTAAATTTTCTAGTAAACTAATATATATATATATATATATATATATATATATAGTTTCAATAATTTTTTAAAAATGTAAATTAATATATTTATCTTGATAATATATTTGCATTTATTATAAAATTTTAAATAAATCGTTAGGTTAAATAGATTTTACAATTAATAGAATATTTCACATATTTTATATGACACCGAAAATAATTTATATTTTTATGTATTTATTTTAATATTATGTCTCTATTTACCATAATTTGGTTTAATATAATATGAGATTGTAAAATACTAAAATATTCTTAAATATTGAATTATTTTAAAATGGTTATGTTGTTATATTTATTTTATTATTACAGTTATATTTATTATAAAACATTAGAATCAAAATTTTTAAGTTAATAAAATTAAAAATATTTACAATAAAAAAAAATCTTATTATCTCTTATTTGAAATATGAGGTCCAACAAAATTATTTTCCCCCAACGGTTGTGCTTTCCTCATTTTCAAAAGAAAAAATAAAGTATCCTTTCAAAAAAAAAAAAGAAAAAGTAAAATAGACAAATCCATCGGTCACGAGAACTGACTAGTTACTACTTACTCGTCATGTCCCGGGACCTCCATTGTCTGCCACTATGAATAAGTTTTGATATTCTGTCAAAAAGACGAAGAATAAAGAGGTTTAAAAGTTGAATGATTATTCTCCGTCGAAGCAAGGAGTGGATATGTTTGAATTAATAGTTTCAATTATATTAAATATAAAATTAATTCTTAAAATAAAATTTTATGCTTTTTTCAAGTTCTTCAAACAATTTTATTTTACTGGCCATTTAAATTCAAGAGATTAAAAAAATTAATTTTGGTTTTGTGCACCCCTCTGTGTTGAACAAAGTCTAAAGAATTTGTGGCTTTGTTACACATATGGCCAGATTTTGGTCGGATTTTGCTGTTTAAGCCGTCAAATGATCTTTATTTATTTATTTAAGAAATTTTAAGAATGTTTTCATTGATTTTTTATTTTATCTTCCGTCTGGTTTTTGGAATTACGGATATTTTGTTTCATTTATTTTATTTTTAATTTATGTTAGGTTAGTAGTAATCTGATATTAAAAATTCGTGTTATTGCATTCTTGAATGCTTTCATTGATGGTTTATATAAATGTAATCTAGGTAGCTCAAATTGTGGTGGTGTTTTTTGAGATTACAAAGGATCTTTTTTAGGTGCTTTTGGTCTTTCTTTAGGCACTAACACTGCCTACTTTGCTGAAATAGGCAGCTACATTGGCTACTGAATTTGCTTATGACAAAGGTTGGTATCGTCTTTGGCTAGAAAGCGATTTTATGTTTTTTTTTATTATATGAGACTATTGCTTAAGAGTACAACTCATATTACATGATATTACAACTGATATTTACAAATCAGACTATTACTAGGACTAATTTACATCGATTCTAATGAAGTACGCCCAGATTTTTATCCCCTCTAATATTCGGGGGATGTCTACTCTATTCACATTTCGAAAGGGAGAAGACTGCCTTCATTCAAATTGAGGAAGAAAATTAAACTTCCACAATACGTTATGGGGATTTGAACTCATGACCTCACAATATTCGACTCTATGTTAGTCATTCATCTTTTTTCCAATCCTTCGCTCGATCCTCCATCGGGTACTCATAACAGATGATTGAATATTTGAATTGTTGTAATCTCCTCAACTCTATGGCGTTTAGATTCTCTCATATCTTCTGAGAAACTAATTATGTGGCTGATCATTTGGCTAACTTATGTCTTATCTGTGATACTCTCACATGGTTGCAGACTCCGCCTTCTGATATTTTGGAGTTAGTTTCTCATGATGCCAATGGGTTTCTAAAATATCATTTTATTTAGTTGCCTCTTTTGGTTTAACTTCTCACTTTTTTTTTTTTTTCCTACTTTAACTTCTTACAATGGAGGGCAGCAGTTCGAACCCCCACATCATCATTGTGGGGGTATTTCTTCCTCAATACAAAATTGAGTGAAAAAAGTTTACTTCCTTAGCCAAGTGTGAGAAGTAGACATCCCTCGAATATTAGTGAGGGTTAAAAATCTGGGCAGAGCTTCATTAGTATTGATGTATGTTGGTCCCAGTAATAGTCTGATTTGTAAATATCAGTTGTAGTCTTATGTATATGAGTTGTAATATGAGCAATAATCTCATGTAATCAAAAAAAAAAAACTTCTTACAAATTTTAAGGAATAAGACTCATTATATCCCTCAGGATAGTTGTAATTTTCTTCTTTTATTTTTTGATAAATTAATTCAGTTTATAAAAAAGAAAAAAAGAAAATTGACCAGTATTATTACTCTTGTATTAGCATTAAATCACACATTATTAATGAGATAAAAATGATATGACAGATTCAATTTTAGTAGGTTTGATCAGTTTAATTAAAGGCAAATTAAACAAATTAATGTGAAAAATAAAATAAACAAGAGGATTTTTACATGATTCGGGATTCCAATCCCTGTGTCCATGGAGTCACATTTAGATATCAAATAATTCACTATGTTCAAGAGATTACAAACTATTGGAATCTTACACTGTAACACCCCAAAAATTACCCATGAAAATACAAGGGTAAAATTGGAATGAAACCTCACATCATTTATTCTTATTAATAAATCTCAAGATAGACAATCATTATTCATACTTCAACTGAATCCTTACATAAAACATCTGAAATAAAGTCTCCAATACAAAAAAGCCTCTAACCCCAAAATAAAAAGTCTAGCCAAATTTAATCTTTAAAGCAACTCCAAAGATCCACTAATAAAAATTCTCCATCTAAGAACCCAAGCCACATGTCTAATCAATCTGTAAAATATTGAAGACGAGGGGTGAGCCGTCAACTCGATAAGTAAATCCATGCACCATCTTATAATAACATTTTATAACATTTTATAATAATATCTTCATTTAGCATAAGGGGTGGATTCATGTAAAAGCATTAAAAACATTAAAACATTCATAAAAACATTAGAACATAAACATTGGTAGCTCATGCCGCGTAGTCATCATCATACATCATTCATCATTTAGGGTGTTATACCCCGCATTGTTCGTAACATCCTTGTGCACAAGATCATCATCATACCAGCAAGTTGGCCATAGCATTACATAACTTCATAACATTTGCATTGTATACATTACTACGGACTATGAGCCAAAACATTTTTGAATCCACCTTACATCCTTTCATGAATAACATTTAAAGTCTCTTAAAACATTTAAGAAGTTTTCTTTGAACATTTAATTCTTTCAGAAAATTCTTTAAGAAAATATTTTTGTTTGAGAAAACTAATTTCTTAAGAAAAATTCATTTTAAAATACATTTATATAAATTCATTTAAAAGAGTTTTTATTTTACAGAATTCATTTAAATATTTTAGAAATTAGTTTTGAATAAATTTTCATTTAAACATAATTCTTATTTATTATAAAGCATATCATGCATGAATTTACTTACCTCGATCCGTAGCAATCAGTTCAATACCTCGAGAACAACCAACAAGCTCACCCACGTCCTATAATCATCTATATCATCTCTAACCTCAAACATAATCCCAATCATCCTTAAATTATAGGCACTTAAACTAGCTTAATACTTATACATATTCTAGACATATCTTATACTTATGAGTATCCTGCACATGCTAATTTTTAATAACCTATTCACATGTCGGAAAAGCATGAAAATTTACAGAGGCACTGTGAACATGCACAGCATTGCATACAATATTTCACAAAAATCAGCAAAGTCAAAATCGAGTCAGAATATTGACCTTTCATCAAAGTAACAAAACTGTCCAGCATTAACCAAAACAGACCTTTACAATTTAGGAAATTCATAAAATATTCTTTAGTACTCAAAATCACATGTTTCTTTTTGCTAATTACAGAAGACATATTCAGCAAGCACATAATTAAAATTCATAATTTTTGGACTCTTGAAACTATTTTAAAATGTTTTATTTCCGAGAACATCTAACCAGTCCAGAAAATTCCAGATTTGAAAATAGAATTTGAAAATTTTGTATCTTTTATTTTACATGCCCAAAAATCACGATTTCAGTTTTTAAAGACAGAGAAAACATTAAAATTTCATTATAAAATCCTAACATGACATGTAATATTCATAATTTAGCCCAACTGTTACACGTTCCAGCTTCTGCAATTCTGGAAAACAGTTTCCAGATTTGCAGCAGCCACATGTTACAATTTTTAATACTTTAACCATAAAGAATAAAACTACGAAATTAAACATGCAAGCATAGGAGACATAGATCTGTTGATACAAAAATCATCATAATTTTTAAGGATCTGTAACCTTACAGACAATTTCCAGAATTGAGAACCGCTGCTGAAAATCGGAATTTTCCAGCACCAGTAACCCAACTTCAAAAACCCGTAACAATTTGCATACTCAGACGATTTCAATACAAAACCTACTAATGAAAATCTTAGGATGTCTGGTTCTATGACATGTAAGCATATTCACGTGATTCTAAATAAAGAAAACGATTTCAAGAAAGGAATAAAGACTGTTCATATCATCACACCATTACAAACACACATATATTACCCAAATCATATTACAAGTAAGTAAAGGCAAACAATTCATAAAAATAAATCATACAAGTCAAAGAAAAACTCAATACCTTAAGGCAAACACTAAGAAGTTATAAAACTTTCTTTTTCCTTCTCCAAAGACTTTTGTTTCTTCCTTTTCTTTTTAGGATTTGTAACGGTGTAGAAAATAAAAGACGCTTTCTCTTAAAAAGATGACTTCCTCTTAATACTATCCTACTGAATTTAATAAAAAGAGGAAACAAATAAATGACTAAATAAAAGTGGGCGTTACATACACAGTATGAGACACACTCTAGTGATTGTGGCCACCTTGTCATAACCTAACCAAGTGAATGCCTCGCATGCACCACACGTCTTGATGGAATCTGATTCAGCATACTGAGGTTTCTTAGGCTATTTCAAGTGGATCTGTGTGGTGGGATTTTGCTTATCTCCTTCGGGCATTGGCTTCTAGCCCATTTATTGTTATCAGGCATGTTTTTCGAGAAGCTACATTAGTTGCTGACTTTATGGCCAACTAGGCTTGTATTCATCAGACTTGTCAGCGATTTTTCAATTCTGGAGACTTCCAGTTGATTTATCGGGTATTTTGTATTTGGATACTCTCGAGATTCCATACATTCGACATTAATCAGATTTGAACTGGTTATATATTGATCACTAAATCATATGCTTCTCTTGAGAGGTATTAATTTATATCCCTCTTTATGTTCATTGATTGATTAATAATTTATTTACATATAGGGGTTTGGCTTAACCCCCACCACCTTGGTGGATTTTTAATTAAAAAGAAAGTAAACCTGCTTCTTATCTCTAATAGCTTTCGACTTTAATCAATCACAAATATCTTTAAACTTTAATCATCCCTTTGACAAATACTTTCTAATTACCCAAATAGATTCGACTTTAATTAATCCATCACAAAGTTTTTCACCTTGTTTTCCTTTTTAGCTTTTTCCTTTTCTGAATTGGATAATTACTCTTGTACCATCAAAATACAAAGCACAGGTGCGTGTTATTTAATCAAGACTGGCATCCCTTCTCCTATATACTGGCATCCCTTCTCCTATATAAAAATATTGGCAATAGAAATGATCGAATTAGCGCACCCAGACAGGAGCTAGCCAGTGAGTGAGCGAGCGAGCGAGCTGAAAGTTTAGAACAGCCAGATAGGAATTAAAAGTTAAAAAAATAAAATAAAATGGATGAACGTTCTGCTGGGCATCTCGTGGTTCTAATTACTAAGACTGTTTTCTTACTAATTTTGTTTCTTCTTTGTCAACTTGGCTCCGAGTTCAAATTTCAGAGTGCTGCTGAAAATGATACTAAAGTAGGTGATCTACCTGGTCATGAAGGTAATATATGCTAATAATTCTTTATATCTCGAGTAAATTCCATAATTTTAGAGGGTTTTTGGCTCTCTAGCATGCGGTTTGCATTATTATATACATACAAGTACATAAGAATTAACTAATTCTTTGAATCAGATGTCTGAATTTTTAATATGTGCGTTTTTTTTTAAAAGACCAAGTTAATAGAATTAATAGACATAAGTTAAAAGACAAAAAAAAAAAAAAAATCCTATTATATGTCTTTTGTCTTGTAGTATATAAAAAATATGTGTGTTTTTTTTTACTTGTCTCTTATATTATGAATTCCCTTATTATAAAATTAAGAAATGTTTCAATCCAGGATTTTAAAGTTTGTTATAGTCTATGAAAGTTATTAAACTGTGTGGTTTAATAGTGTAATGTTTGTGAAAACTATTAAACCATGTGGTTTAATAGTATAATTACATAATGCTATTAAACCGCACGACATAATAGTTTTTCTGGACTTTATCCTAGACTAGATTGGAACTATATATATACATAAATATAAATGCGGATGTCTTCATTTTTTTAATGCAGACTCGGGATAACACAATATAGTATTAACATGTATTTATCATTTTTTGTGGTTAACTATAATACTATACGGTGTTATATCCGTGTTAGATAATGACTATATATATGTATGTGTATATATATATATATGATCACTAATTATGAGCTGCGCATAAATTCTCTGCATTGAGAATTGCTAAAAGTTAAAACAAACGAAATTATAATTAGATAGCAAATTCAATAATGCATGCAACTTTTATAAATTAATTAAGAGTTGAACGAATGTTTTTGTCTTGTAGCTATATAGCTAGCATAGATCCATTTGCTGATCATGATCAGTTTAACAACATTTCTTGTCGGAAATATTATTGGCAGTGGCCGATCTCACGGACATGATGTCCAGTTTGCAGTGGAGGGCACAACTACCTAAATTGAGTTCATATTGCCGTGAGACGCCAAAGCTTAGTTCCAATATTACCATCACTTGCCGCGTCGATAACGGGACGCCGCACATCTCCGGCATGTATATGTTCCAACTCTAATCTAATTACTTGCCTTGACAGTCATAACAAAGCAGGGTTAATTTCCATTATTAACTGCATGTTAATCATTTTGTATACAGAATCATGGAGAGCGCAGGCTTAAGTGGAATAATCCCAGAAGATGTGGCTGCTCTGACACACCTGCAGACTCTGTATGTACAATTAATTAATTAATAAATTAATGATCAATCATTTTGCATAAGCTTTTATAACTAAATTTAGTAAATTAAACAACTATATACACACACACATATCGTCGTATGCTTGGCTTTCCCTTAATTAATACGCATACATGTTTGATATGGTTTGATACATGTCAAAATTGAACAGTGATCTATCCGACAACACAATTTATGGTTCCATTCCTGACCAGATTGGGCATTTATTTCAGCTTATCACTCTGTAAGTCCTCGCTTGCCGTAATTCAATTACAGCTCCTTTTTTCTTTTTCTCTTTCCTTTTCTTTTAATACACTGGATTTGTGTGATGAGTAGAGATTTATCAAAAAATCAATTAACTGGGACCATACCAACAAGCTTGGGGAATTTGAGGAGCTTAGAAACACTGTAAGTCTTTTTATTAGTTACTACGATCATTGAGTTAAAATTATTCCTTCATATTTTGTCTCTAAATGAAGTGTCAGATTGAGATTCTCCCCCTCACTATCCTGAATTTTTAAAGCTCTATTGACATGTGTCACTTAACCTGTTGGCCAGGCCCTTGGGGGCCAACTGCTAATAACAGACGGCATTGAATTTGAAGAGGATCCAAATCGGTGAAGTGTCATGCCAAATTTTTTAAAATTCAAATTTTAGGATGTTTTATCATTGCTGCTCTTTAATTGTGTGCATTATGCATGCTTGTTTACACACACACACGCACACAGATATGAAATCTCAATAGATAGAAGATTTTTGGTTCCCTTCATTTTCTTACTATGAAGTACCATCATACGTCTATGATTTCCTGCCGTAGCAATCTGCGCCAGAACTTTCTCACGGGGAAGATACCACCATCGTTGGGGCGCTTGTCGTCTCTTCAAGTATTGTAAGAATCTTCACATGCAATGCAATTTATTATTATTATTTTTTAATCAAATCTAAAGGGTACAAGAAAAATTTTACTACTAAGGGGAAAAAAAAAGATGACACTTAATTGAGGGTACTTAATGAATCTTTTCCCTAGAAATTTAAGGAAACAAGTTCATTTTCTTACTATGAAGTACCATCATACGTCTATGATTTCCTGCCGTAGGTATCTGCACCAGAACTTACTCACGGGGGAGATACCACCATCGTTGGGGCGCTTGTCATCTCTTCAAACATTGTAAGAATCTTCACTTGCAATGCGATTTAATTTTTTTCTTTTAAGGCAAATCTAAAGGGTACAAGAAAAATTTTACTACTAAGGGGGAAAAAAAAAAAAAGATGACACTTAAATGAGGGTACGTAATGAATCTTATCCCTAGAAAATTAAGAAAACAAAACCTATGACCAATATAAAAAAAGAAGAGCAACATAAGCAATAATTACTAGGGGATAAAATGCATGTAACAATGCAAATACAACCATAAACTACCTGAACCCATAGCGTAGGAAGACCTTGAGCATCTTTAAAAAATAAATGGCAAAATAGCGACAGGACAACCCGGCTACCAAACTGACTCAGATTCCACAACTCCCATATTAGCCAATTTATCTGAAAATATGAGTAAATCGCACTTACATTTCCTCCGTCAAAATCCGACAGTTCTTCCAACGAAAAATTCAGAAGTAAAATATTGAAACATTCAATTAATTAATTACTCCAAAAATTGCATTTGCATTTATCTTACTATGTACTTCTGGGCTTTTTAGGTCTCTATGGAGCAACCAGCTATCGGGGGAAATTCCTCGTGAGCTGGGAGACCTCTCTCAGCTCTGGTTTTTGTATGAAATCTCACTCTACATTTAAAATTATAAAGCCAGCTACTTAAATCAATACTTAGCTTATTTCTTTGAAAATACAATACAATTTTTAATTTCATATATATTTTCTAATATATAGATATCTGCTGGAGAATGGACTCAGTGGTACACTCCCACCAGAACTCGGAAAATTAAGCAATCTTCAAGCACTGTAAGTGTGTGTGTGTAAGTATTTATTTATAGAATTTATAAAATGGTTAATTAGGCTGTTGTTCTCGTCGTGTATATATATGTTTGTAACTAATTATGTACTACATATATGCTTGTATTTAAAAAGTCATTTATACATACACATGCGAGCGCGCGCACACGCATATATTTGTCTGGTATGCAATTATTATATGTCAATCATTCATCTATGCACATATCAATACCGCATTAAAATTTACAACACTTCAATTTTAAACATAACTTAAAAGTAACTTTCATATGGTTGCAGGTGGTTGACATCCAACAATTTAAGTGGGGAATTGCCAAAAGATTATGAGAATCTAAAGAATCTGACGATTTTGTAAGTGTCCTGTTTGTTCATTTTCTAATTGTTATTGTTGTTATTTTTAAGGATTGTAATTGATTTGGTTTAGATTTTTCTTGCTTATTGTTTGAAGTCTGCAAATTTGAGTAGTGGAAATTTTATTTGTCAATGCAGTGAAATAGCAGGGAATAATTTGTCTGGTCCGATCCCCAGATTCATTGCAAAATGGGTCAACCTCTATTCTCTGTAAGCCTATTCATTTTATCCTTTTGTAACTTTTGTTGGAGTTTAATAATTTGCTACATAAAACTGTTAACCAAAATCTGACATATACTCCGTTGGCAAACCATGCTCAGTAAAGGTAGAATGGAGGTTGTACATAATAGATTTGATCCAGAATAGTCGCAGTATATAAATTTCTTATTGCAATGTACATATCGCATCATATAAAAGTAAACCAATTTGCATGATGCGAGAAAACATACAAAAACAATGAATTCTCCCACACGCGCGAGCTAATTATTAATAATATTACTTTTCTTTGCTTTAATCTCACAGAAATCTGATGGGAAATAACTTCGACGGGGAGCTGCCGCAAGAAATTTTTTACATGTCAAGCCTTCAATATTTGTAAGAACAATTAATAATAATCCAAACTCTGCTCTATATATGTGTGTATGTGTGCATATATAATTCTTCTCTAGTGCGGGCGCCCTCATTTTTTTTAATGCAAATATGATTTTAAGCAGCGTGATTTAACATAGTTAGATTTTAATGTTATTAAACCGCACGGCTTAAAAGTGTATCCGTAATAAAAAAAAAAATGAGGGCGCCCACATGCTCACACATACACACACATAAAAAATTTTCAGACTTACACACACATATAGAAAATTTTCAGTGAAATTATACTATATGGTGTAATATATATTATTAACATTCTTGTACTTTAATAAAGTACAGAAAACTCATTAGATAATGACTATTTATATATGTGTGTGTGTATGTATGTATGTATCCTTCTTTAATTCGGATATCCTCACTTTTTAAAAATGAGGATGGACACTAATTAATATATATATATAAACACACACACACACACGAGAGTTAGCTTTCAATGTGGAACTCTGCTTACAATATTAAAAACTATCTTTTTCATGGTTTACAATGTTTTGTCATAGACAGTGTAAAGTCCATGACCCCCGGATTGGAAATTTTCTTTTTTAATTTCGCAATTAACTTAATTTCTAACTTGGCTTCGTTGTTTATTCCAGGTTTGTCACTGACCTACAAACGAAGGGCTTTTATTTCCCAAAGTCAGCTAATTTGAGTAGTATATTCAGCCTGTAAGCGGTGTATTCCAATTCCATGCATATATAATTATTTTATGCGTTAATCATATGTTTATCTGTTTTTATTAATTAATTAATACCTGATCTGCATTTTAAATTTATTAATTGTACACTATTCCTTATAATTAATTAATTAATTAATTAATCAAATCTTTTTAGAAATTAAATTAATCATTATAATTCTGCAGGACATTGAGGAATTGCAGCATTACTGGTTCAATCCCACCTTACATTGCCAATTGGAGTCAGTTACGCTACCTGTAAGTTTATTTTCGTTTATTTTCTTATTAGTTTAGTAATAATGTGGTAAAGCAAATTACGAAACTAGTGTATATATTTGATTTTTGCATATATTACCTCAATTTCTAAGATTTATCAAAAAAGGGTTATTTTCAAGAATTCTTTTAGAAATACACATCTGTCTTCCGAAATAGTCATTTCTGAAAGAAAATTAATAAAATATTACTGATTTTTTTATTTTTGTCATCTAATCTAATATTTCCTAAGCTTTATATAAAAAATAAATTGCAGTTATATATTTGCAGACAACAAAAGCGATTGGCTTCAATAGATATTGCCTTTTTTTTTTTTAATATTGTCTAAAAGTTTGTTCAATCGCCGACCTTCACCATGTTAATGGGTTGGGAAGTTGTTAATCCACTTGTGATCGTTTCATCTTGCTTTTTTTTAAATCTTTCATCAAATAATTTCCTTTTTTTTACTGAAAATGTTGTTATTTTTTGAAAGTTTTATTTATAAGTACTATGATTATGCATTCAATTCTAGTCCATTTCCATGATACAATCTTTTTTAAAGAATTAATTGTCAGTATTTCTCTAGTTTATGATAAAAAAACTAGTGAAAAAAGGAGCAGTTTGGTTAAAAAGCAGCACCGCTTGCTAGCGCTCGTTAAGAAAACAGTTTGTCTTGATATTTAATACGAAAAATTTTAAATAAAATAAATCCTAGTCTTAGAAAGGTTTAATTGAAATATGTCATAATCTTATAGTAAACTTAGTAAATATTAGATAAGAAGAGGATCCAAATCCTTGCTGTAAATTATCATTTTTATTTATTTTTCTCTAATCATTGATTATTAATTTGTACTGCAGTGACCTGAGCTTCAACAACTTAACAGGTGGAATTCCAAATGCTTTCGAGAACCGGATTTTATATCAGCTGTAGGTGATTACTTTCTTGAATCCCACAAATTTTATCTTTTCTTAAAATAAAAGGGAGAATAACATTTAGACTCCTAATAGTTTTTTTATATCACACAATTACGTCCCTAACTTATAACTTTAATAATTCAAACATTTGTTGGTAAACGGTAAATGATATTTTTTCCTTTTGACATAAATATCTTATCTGAACTTTGTCTTCTCACTTTTTCCCTTTTGACTGACAGTAATAGTGTAATAAAAAAGAATCCAAATAATTTGTTTTTTCTGTTACTATTTTTACTTTCCAGGTATCTTACAGGAAATATGCTCAATGGAACATTGCCAGACTGGATTTACAGCAATGTTAGAAATAAGGGGTACGCTTTCTAACTATACATAAATGTGATAAAATGTTTTCAAACTTGTTCTAGTGTAAACATGATTTCCTTTCCCCATCAAATTAAACACATTTTAAAATCAAAGACGTGGGTTAGGCAAATGAAAATTTATGTAAAAAATTTCAGTTTAGAATAGTGTAATGTGTAAATGTTTTGAAGCTTCTCATTCAAATGCTAGCTGCATGTGCTTAATTAAATATATGATCGTCCCAAGTCATGAACAAACTCTAGCCTGTCATTTTGTACAATGAATTCCTATGCCAATTTGCATGCAAATACAAATTAACAATTAATGACAACACTACTTGTCTGAATTTTCATCTTGCAGGGATCTTGCGTACAATGAATTTATATTTCCAGAACCAGAGACACACAAGTAAGAAAATAGCGTTAATTAATTAAGCGACCTTGGTTCCTTTCTTTATTAATTTGCAGTTGCATGCACGCTTATCCACATGCATAATTTTATATATATAAATGAATTTCACAATAATTTTAAATTTTTATCTTGTAGGAATCTTCCCAACAACAATTCTCGGATAAATCTGTAAGCAAATTTTACTACCCCATAGTATATAATATTACCCCATAGTTTTTACTCATTTTCTTGCTTCAAATTTCAATTCCAACAGTTTCTGTCTATCTCATTTTCTGATTTTGATTTTAACTTTCAATGGACATGTGATACCGGCACGGACACTATTAACGATATTGCTGCTGTAACCAGTGAACCTAAGAATCGGTATGTTCATATTCATTTATCACATAATTATATTGTAGGTAATTTATCGGTCGATCAGCAAGCAATTATTACGTGAATTAGTGCCCATACAAAATTAATTGATCTTATTATTGTAATTACTTATATAGGACATTTCCGGATGAGATTATGAGGAAGTATTGCCCCGATGGCCAGAAGAAATCTCATTGTATGTATACGTATCCATCTGTATAGAAATGTTCTTATTAAGGATTGGTTAAATTCCGGAAAAACTGTAGTTTAATAGTATAATGATCGGAAAAATTATTAAACTATATGGTTTAATGTCCAAGATTATTTTAATAAAGTGCAGGCGTTTAAATATATTATATTTTTTTTATTATTAACTCAAGACTTGAGCTCCAAGAAGGCTGTCCTTTGCCACCGGAGCTAGACCTTGGTTTTATATACATGTTTAAATTAATCAATGTGTATATATATTGCAGACAATTATAATTTGCATATAAATGCTGGTGGCGATGAGCATAACATCGAAGGAATTCGGTATGAGGCAGATAAATCGACATCAAATTTTTATGTTAACAAACCGGCATACAACTGGGCATATAGCTGTAACGGATATTTCTATGACGATTCGTTGGCTGATTCACGTGAATTTGTACAGAAAGTAACATGTGGAGCTGCAGTGACTGGTGCATCTTTATATGACGAAGCTCGCCTTTGCCCCAATTCTCTCAAATACTATGGTTTTTGCTTGCGAAACGGAAATTACAATATCAGTCTTTACTTCTCTGAGATTGTTTTTACGAAAAACGATGATTACAGCAGTTCAGCAAAACGTGTATTTGATATATATATACAGGTGGGTACGCTAGCCACAAAACTTTTTAAATAATTTTAATTAGCAATTTATCCCTCCCTAGCCTCCTTTAATTAATTTTAATTTCCATGCATGCAGAGGGAGCTAAGGCTAAAGGATTTCAACATAAAAGAAATGGCCAGGCATTCAAATAATGTAACGATTCAAAGTTTTGAGGCTCCTGTACGAGAGCATCTACTGGAAATTGAGTTATTCTGGGCTGGCAAAGGATCTTTATACAGCCCACCTTCTTTTCATGGACCTCTCATATCAGCTATTTCTGTAACTCCAAGTACGGTTTAAAGTTGCAATCAGATGTTCAATTTTGTTAATTATCATCTCCCAATATGCCTTTTGTTGCATGCTATCAATCGCTGTTTAATTTTCAGATTTCGAAGTCAACCGACCAGGAAGACTATCTAAAATAGGGATAGTGGCAATTGTACTTGGGGCTGCGCTAGCTTTGATTCTTTTCTTGGCTCTGATGTGGAGATTAGGATGGATAGGAGACAGAGAATTGCGTGGTACGTACGGGAGCTTATTTATATATATTGGAAATTTTTTCAATTCGAAATTAAATCGCAGGATGGATTTATGATTTCGTAAATCGATTTTTACAATGTTCTAAACTGATTTACGATATAATAAATCTATCTCGAACTTTAATACTAGATTTTAAGCCTGGGTATCATAAGGCACTGTAATAAATGCGAGATGAATTTTTACAATATTGCAAGTTTAGTGGGGTGCAGGACGGATTTTTAAAGTCTGTTTGCAACGTTTTGAAAATTTGTCTCGTATTTTAATTGAGTGCATAATCCCACATTAGAAGCCCACTTTATGCTATATATGCTATAGTACTTTATGCTATATTGCTATAGTATATGGCTTACAAAAGATATCAAGAAAAAGCATATGCAAAATTGATCTGTTTCCTTTCTCATTTCTTCATGAAATACACAGTGACAACGGTCAACCTACGAGGGAAGTCTTACACCCTTAAACAAGTGAAAGTCGCTACTCGAAATTTCAGCCCCAGGAATGTAATTGGCACGGGGCGTTTTGGGACAGTATACAAGGTTAGACATTAATTGCCGTATCTCTCTCTATGCGCGTGCATGTGTGTATGCGCGCGTGTGTGTGTGAAAGATTTTCTAATCTGGGATTAAAATTCAGGACAAGTTATCAATGGTGTGAACATATTTTTACAATGTTATAAAAATATGTTCACAATATTATCAATTCATCTTGGGCTTTTAGAAAGTGTGAGATCATAAACTAGATCGCTACTTATTATAAATACAAGAGATCATCTAAAGGACAAAAAATACAAATACCAACCAAATACACTACATTAGAGTGTGTTTTTCTTGTCTTTTAATTTATCTTTTACTTTAACAAAGTAAAGGATTCCTTATTGGAAAAAATTCTCTCTCTCTATGGATATTTACTCACCAGGATCTTACTTTTATTAAAGTCCAGTAAAGATATTAAAATATATAGTTTAATAGTATAATGCCACAATTAAATCATATCGCTTAATAACTTTCTTAGACATTAAGAAATTCAAGATCATTGATTGCAACATAATACTATGAAATTGTATGGCTTAATGGCTTTTCCAAGCTTTAACAAAATTTAGGATTTTGAATTAGATTAGTACTCTATATGTATGTATCCATATATGTATATGAATTGATTTTCCTTGTTAGAAATATGGTGTATTAATCTGCTTGCATGGTGCAACCAAGCATTACAGGCTGAATTGCCAGATCAGACTGTAGCTGTGAAGATGCTTTCTTCTCAATCAAAGCAAGTGATTGATCAAATAGGAACTGAAGTTTATGCCCTTAAAACACTGAAACATGAAAATATTGTCGAATTTTTGGATGGCTACTCTAAAAAAGACCTTAACTTGCTCATCTACGAATACATGGAAAAAGGATCGCTTGAACGAGCCTTGTTTGGTAAACCAATTTATATATTTTTTCATCATCATTTTATTTCTATTAAATTTTCAGCTTAGTGTCACCTTCTAATCGGGGAATCCTGAACTTTATGGGATGAATTTACATTTTTGTAAGCTAACTTTTTCAGTATTTGTTTTTTTAAAATTGTTTCCACTCAATTCCCGATTGGAAAATTAAGTAATAGCTTATGTAACAGGTTAAAATTACTTCTTTTTAAAAAAAATTAATAATTTATAGTTAAATATTTGCAGATGCCAATTCTTCCACGCGACTTGATTGGCCAACCAGAGTCCGTATCTGCCATGGAATAGCAAAGGGTCTAAAGTATCTACACGAAGATAATCCGAGTCGAAAAATCGTTCACAGAAATATTAAGCCTAGCAATATTCTGCTTGATGGGGATCTGAACGCTAAGGTGTCTGACTTGGGATTGGCAAAGCTTTATGACGAAGAAAATCCATACAAGTTTATCCAAGAAAAAGGGACAGTGTAAGTAGCAAATTAAATTGAGCAAGCACAAAATGCATGCCATCTTGCACAAGCAATATCATTAATTAATTAATTATGGTTGCATGCAGAGTATACATGGCACCAGAGTATGCAATGCGGAAAGCAATAACAGAAAAAGTTGATGTTTTCAGTTTCGGAATTGTTCTGCTTGAAATAATTAGCGGGCAGACAAATGCCAAGTATCAAGTAAACCAGGAGACTGAATTTCTTTTGGATACGGTAAGAAGACAACTCAAAAACTAGTCAGCTTTCAGTTCGGGAATCTCAGATTTTATAAAGCTCTACACAATACCCTTTTCATGGTTTACAACACTGTAAACAGAATCCTTCACTTAAAAATTTCCAGGATTCCCAGATTGAAAATATCTCCTCTATATACATAAAATAAGGTCTTAATTTAATTTGCTAACGATGTCGCATGGCATGGGATACATGGATTAATTAATAAATAAATAATGTACACTGTGCAGGCCATTGTGTTGCATTCAAAGGGAAGGCTTTCTGAATTGGTCGACAAGCAAATGCCAAATGAGCATGTTGTGATGAAGCAAGCCAAAATAATCTTGGAGTTGGCAATGAGATGCGTGGATCAGTCACCTACTCTCAGGCCAACTATGTCTGAAGTTGTGAGCGAGCTTGAGCCCATCTCTAATTAGATCTGACCTGGTCAGCATTCTATGGTTCCACGCGGACCCTTATTGAACTCTGCACTGGAATGTCTTGGTGAAGGTTAAGCCTATATACTACGATTATGCATAGGTATGTACACCGGGCATTATCTTATGTTGACGGTGCACTGCTGCTTTCAAATATATATGGGTCGCTATAATGCTGTAAACTTTTAACAGCATTAATAATGTAATAAATGTATACCATTAGATTTAATTACTCTAATGCAATGTTTGTGTTAAAATAAAAGATAGCTTAATTAATAATTATTTTAAACGGGTAAGAAAGTGTGGTAATTTTTGTAAAATTATTATAACCACCCTTATAGTTTGAAACAATTGTACTTGAATAATATTTTTATTTAAAAACCACTTTTCAATCATATTTTTTAAATAACTTGCAATTATAAGATTTATATATGGTGTAACTCTAATACACAACACAACTAAATATGTACATTTAAGTGAATATCATAATTTTTTGAAAATAATGTTTCAAAATTTATTACCATTGAGTATGTAAGATATGATATCTAATAGATTATCTAACACAAATTGTATAAATAACTTGCTATTATAAGATTTATAATGGTGTAACTCTAATAAACAACACAACTAAATATGTACATTTAAATAAATATCATAAATTGTATAAATAAAATTTTAAGTGAGATTGTTTGTATTTTATATATATTAGCACTTTTGTATAACTGAACTGAAGCATAGTGTTGCGGACCGCCCAAGTTACTAGCCCAATTGCCCACCATCTCGGGCTAGAGAGCCAAGATAAGGCCAAGAGTGCTAGCTTGGCCCAATTCCGAAAGCTTTTAGGCAATTTTAGCACATGTGAGCTTGTAAATAATCTACAATACTCTATAACTTTCCAGCACATGTATAGTTGGCAAGCACTTGTATAGAATTCTCTAGAATCTCTAGAACTTGCAAGCGTCCCCTATAAAAAGGGCATGGCACCTAGCATTTGAGCAACAAGCTTAGAGCAAGCAACTCAAGCATTGTAACTCTCTCTTGTAATCTTTCCTTTGAGTAATACAATTCCTCTTATTCGGCTCCATTGCTCTCTTCTCTCTAGCTCTTTGAAAACCTCTTAGGCTTAGCTAGTCGAGAAGCTCAAAGGCTTACTTAGCAACTTTCGGCAAAGGTTGTCTAAGTGCCGCACGGGTTCGTTGCGCAAAACACTCATCCCGTGACAATAGATTACCTTTGAAACCCATTTGGCATATATGCCAAGCTCAACCCAGTACACGTAGGCTCGGCTTGGGTTGGGTTTTCCTACTATCCCAATTGCCAAGTGATGTACTATATGGAAAATCCCCACATGAAATGCCTTTTGATGTACCACCAGAACTGTCTTACTTAAGAGTTTTAGATTAAAAATAAATTTGACCACCATGTAAAAGGGATATCATTTACATGATATCCCTTACAACCCATGTATTATATGCAAATTCTATTCAATTCTAAGTACGAATTTGATTTTTTTTATTTTAATGAACATAAATTAGGGTTGGGCTATTTAAACCCACCATAGTACTTTATACACCAACATTTTCATAAAAAATTTAATTACTAAATGTCCATGAGTTAAATTACTATTCTATCTTATTGAAATTAGCATATCCTCTCCACCATCTATGAATCCAATTAACTTAAATTGATTTTTCTCTAAAAAGAGTAACAGAGAGCAATGTTTTAATTTCGTTTCATTTTCTTTTCACCTATACTCTTCCGAGTACACTTTTATAGCTATATTTTCTTTTAATGTGTGACATTGTTGGTTAGCAAACTTCTACCTCTTGGATTCAATCCACTTTCAACTCAAATATGTTTCTCAACCAAAGACATTTATTTTTAGAATCAATTAAGAAGCAAAGAGAAAATAAAATCTGAATATTTTTTGGGCTTTTTTTACATTTATGATGCAATCATGCAATGAGTTCCATGAAACTAATTAGAAACTGTGTTCAATTGAATTCATTTACATGTTATGAATCTTGACAAGGATTAGACAATAACTTAAAAATAAAAGTCGTATAATCAATCATAAAGAAAACAAACCATGCGAGATGGCTAAGCCATTGGTACTTTAATTTATTGTTGGATATGATTCAAATATACTTTCACTGCCCTAACGTACTTTCCCAACATGTGATTCTGTATTTCTAGGGATAAAACATTTAAATTAATTTGGTAAAGGTATATTGGCAATGAGGTGCGGGTTTATAAAGTAATGCTTTCATATGTAAGAGAGGTTTATTGAGAGAATGTGTTTAAAGAGTATTTTAATGGGTTCTAAAAGTCCTACCCAATATATTAATATCACTAAGGGATTTTACCACTGACCCATCAAAGATGTATTAGTGGAATTAATTAGCAGATGCTTCGTTTTATATTCATAAGACCAATCACTTGCGTATTATTACTACATTGTATGTTGAAAACAGAAGAGGACCACACTGCTCAATATTAAAACTATTTGGGCAATAGAAAAATTTGCTAAACTGAAGGACTTTATTGATATTTTACCAAAAAAATGCTACAACACTCACAGCTCACTCGTCTTTCTCTCCACTAATTCTTCACTCTTTACTTGATACCTACAACAAAGAGTTCTAAGGATATTTACAGTAACTTAAAACTAATATAAACCACACAAATATCAAATTATAAAAATTTAATAACCTCATTTTACAAATATCACCAAATATTCAAGAACATTCTAGATTTAGATATTTTCACTTCTATTAGAAAACTTTTGAATTAGAGTCATCTCCTATTTTCTACACAATTCTAGAAACTTCTATGGATTAAACTTTGAAAGTAGGCTTGGCTAAGTATAATTGGATTAGATCATGACCCAACACCAACTTTCATCCTTTGATCTATATTTAGTTGTTGCTGGAACTCTTGAAACTTTTCGATACTAAGAATTTTTGTAAATAAATATGCAACTTGATCATCCATCTTGATGTACAACATTTCAACTTCATCTTGCAAGACCTTCTCCCTGATGAAGTGATAGTGCACCTCCACATGCTTAGTTCTTGTATGGAAAACTTGATTTTCCGTTAAGCTGATAGCCGATTGGTTATCACAATAGAATGATACTGTGTAATCTACTGGTTGGTGTAGCTCCTTCATCAACTGCGTCAACCAAGTGCTTTCTTAAGCTGTCATCGCTACTACTCTATACTCTACTTCTGTGGTGATAGTGATATAATTGGTTGTCTCTTGCTACACCAAGAAATTGTTCCAGACTCAATTCTAAAAACATATATAGTAGTTGATCTTCTTGCATCATGATCTCCAGCGTAGTCAGCATCATAATAGCAAGTCAGCTTGTTACTTTCACTTTCTTTTACAATAGAGCAAAGTTGATTGTACTTTTCACATATTTTAGTATTTGTCAAACCATTTCCAAATGGGGCTTCTTTGGATTTTGCATGTACTAGCTTATTACACATATTGCATATGAAATGTTTGGTCAAGTCAACGTTAGGTAGATTAAACTTTTTACGAATTGTCGATACATCGTTTCATCTTGTAAATCTTTGCCTTCATGTGTGCAAAATTTTGCATTGACTTCCATTGTAGTTGAGATTGGCTTGCATTCCAACATTTCAAACTTCTTCAACAAGTTTTTGGCATATTTCTGTTAGCAAAAGAATATCCCCTCTTCTATTCGATCAACCTCCATACTAGGAAAGTGCTTAAGCTAACCAAGTTCTTTCATCTAGAAATGAACTGATTAGTTCTCCCTTTGCTTACCGAATCTCTTCTCCATCGTCACCAGAAATAATCAAATCATCCCCGTACCCCAGTATAGTTGTTAACTTTCCTTCACTAGTTTTGATGAACAAGCTAGAGTCCACATGTGCTACTGCCACTCTAAGTTAGAAATTTGGCAATCTTGCCATACTATGCCATTAGTACTTACTTTAAATCGTATAATGCCTTTCTTAGCTTGCATACATACTTTGGATGAGCTTGATTCTCAAATCCTCTTAGTTAGCTTACGTAGATCTCTAGATCCAATTCTGTGTAGGAAGGCATTTTTAAATCTATAGGCATTTTTAAATCTATCTGCCATAATTTCCTTTCTTTGCTGGCTGCGAGTACATGTAGAACTCTTGATGTTGTGAGCTTTACCATCGGACTAAATGTTTTATCATAGTCTTGCCCATATTGTTGTGAGATTTTCGAGCTACCAACCGAGCTTTGTGTCTTTCAACTGAACCATCTGGGCAATTTTTAATATTGTACACCCATTTGCAAGATATTTTATATCCTTTAGTTTCAGAACCAGATCCCAAGTTTGATTATGCTTCAATAAGGTGATTTCTTCCTTATCGCCTTCATCCAATGAGAATTCTCTGCTACTTATTCAAATGTCTCAAGTTCTTTTACTTTTTTCTTCTTCTACAACTACATTATTAACGTACCTGAGATTTATCTTTCTCATTCTTTTGGATCTTTTAAGTTGAAATTTAGAAGTTCTTGGTTCTAGTTTATTTGGTTCTTCATCTACAATAGAGCTCTAGTGAATACCTGTCTTTCAAGGACTTTGCACCTTATCATGCTCGATATCATCATCCCTTGGATCATCAGAATCTTCAAAATCTTCTTGGCTTGAGTGAATTTTCATAATTCATTCCTTTATTTAGTCTTCAATTTCTTTTGAATCTAGTAGCTCTTCTTTTTCTGAAGACTAACATGAAGATGCCTCGTCAAACACCATATTTCGTTTTGTGTAGCACCGTCCACTAGTAGGATCACAACACCTCTATTCTTTCCTCCGACAGTCATACTTGACAAAGTTACAATGATCACCTTCTTGTCAAATTTGCTTCGTAAGTGGCTTGGTACGAAGCCATAGCACGCAAAGCTAAAGGCTTTACATTCCACAGCTTCTCGTAGGGTGATATGAAACCTAGTTTTGGTTAAGAAATCCTGTTGATCACATGAGCTATCATCTTTATAATTTTGGCACAAATACTTCCTGGTACATTTTTCGCATGTATCATATTTCGATAGATCTCCCTTAGATGCTACTTTTTTCATCTTGCTACTCTATTCTGTTGTGGTATATTGGCACAAGTGAACTGATGACATATCTTATAATTTCAAAGGTACTGGGAGAATTCATGAGATATGTACACTCTTATCCACTGTCTATTCATAGGCAGTAAAGCTTATTTCTTACTTCTCCTTCAACTATGTCTCTGAATTTCTTAAACTTTGAAAAAATGTCATTTTTTTTAATAAAGAGGACCCAAACATATCTGGAGAAGTCATCGATAAATGTGATCATGTATCGCATGTTGCTAATAGAAGATTGCTTGACATGCCCAAACGCGTCAAAATGTACCAATTGTAATAGTTTTTTTACTCTGAACTTTAACTCCTCATATGCGAGTTGGTGAGCCTTGCCGTATTGACACCTTGCACACGCAGTGTTTATTCTCACATCAAGTTAAGGCAGACTTCTGAGCATTGACTTCGGACGTTATCTAGGATGAATTTATTATAATGAAGTGTTTGAATAAAATCATTTTTTGCTGTCCCTAGCCATGCCAAAGGATAATTGATACAATACGTCTAAAATGAAGAAAGAAAGGAAAAAAATGGATGACCAAAGTAATTTGGTGAATTACATTAAAAAGGCAAAACAATTTTGGAGCTCCAAAAATGCTAACTCTGTTATAGATTTCCTCTACCACTTAGAAGTTTTCCAACAATGACCAGAGTATGTCATTACATTTTTCGTGCAAGATTACTGAAGTCATAAGGAGTAGCCAGAAGAATCTGCTAATTCTATCCTTTTGTCACATGATTAACAAATATGTAGGAAACATAGATCAATGTTTTTTTTTTGTTAAGCAGGAAGCCAACAACTAAAACTCACTAGTACAAAAATGGCCTTCTCTGATACTATTTCAGTATCAGTAACGGTTTTTAGTGACACCGAGTTTAGTGTCACTGATCACGGTGCAAGAAATCTTCTGACACATATTTTTTATATCAAAGATTCCATGACACCTTAGTATCAAAGAAATGCTTACAGTAAAAACATCACCAACGCTTTGATATTACAGTGTCAAACAATTTGTGATTCGATAATATCAAAATAATTGTGGTTCTATACAGTCACGCAAATAGTGATTCTACGGTATAAAGTATGTTTTGATGCGCTAGTATCATTTGTGTTGTGATTTAAAAATATTAATATTTGTAGATGCTAAATTAATGTCAATAGATTTTGAAAATTTTAAAAAATAATAAAATTTTCTTTATTACAATCACCAATAGCTTAAAATTAAAGCCATTAAACGATAATTTTTAACAATAGTTATGGAACAAAATATTGGATTCAAAACCCAATAATCTTTATTTAACAAATGTCATCAAGCTCCATTATACATTTAACAATCAACATACAATTCACCAAAGTAGTTCAACAAGAACTACAATTAATAATTTTCAACAATAGTTATGGAACTACAGTTAATACGAAATTCATGAAATATAACTTGATTGGCATAATATTAGCAAAAACTATAGTTAATTTCGAAACAAAGGAAAATCTTGTTTTGGAAACAACTTTAGTAGCAGTTAATAAGGCAAATAGACTAGAATAAGAAGCAGCTACTGCAACATTGGTCTATCCCTTGGCCTGAGTAGCAGCAAAACATTGGAGGCAAATGCAGCAAAAGAAAAGGCAGCAGTAGCATTGCTATCTTCAATTTCCTGAGTAGCAGTAGCAATAAAAGGCAGTCAGACTTATGATTAATCCCAACAAAATCAAAGCAACACAGGCACATTGCAGCACATGCATAGGCACATCCCAACAAAATCAAACCAACATAGGCACATTATTCATGAACCTTTAATTATAAAACACAAACAAATAAGTGATATTTACCTATTTTCTTAAACTAGTGATTAAGTTAGCCATATATGCAGCCTACTCATCACGAACCTTTAAAATATCCTCATCAGTATACTCCATTATCCCCTTGAACTTTAATTATAGGAAAATGAGAAAGAAAATTATTATATAAATAAAATGTTCATAATTAAAATAACTAATGAAGCAGAGGTTTGAAACTTACATTTTGCTTCCATATGTTTAGATTTTGCACAATGTCTTGCATGTACTTCATAACAAAATACCCACATTCAAAATCGCTTAATTGCTGAGGGCACTATAAATTTATGAAATTAGTTTTAGTATCAATTATATTATACCAAAAGCTATTTAGTCAAAATGAACATATCATTTATATCCTTACTTGGACTAAAATCTATTTCAAATTCAGCTTTGTTTTTTGCTTTGTTGCATGATACATCCTAACTCCCCTGAATATGAAAGCATACAGTGAATATAACCCTCAATCTACTAAATTTTAACCATATAAAACATTAAAATATAAGTATGGAAACTTAACTGCTCTATTATTCGCTCTAAATGACAGTTCACTTTATGGGTTAATACTGAATCCAAATCTATTTCAAAATGAACATATCATTTATATCCTTACTTGGACTAAAATCTATTTCAAATTCAGCTTTGTTTTTTGCTTTGTTGCATGATACATCCTAACTCCCCTGAATATGAAAGCATACAGTGAATATAACCCTCAATCTACTAAATTTTAACCATATAAAACATTAAAATATAAGTATGGAAACTTAACTGCTCTATTATTCGCTCTAAATGACAGTTCACTTTATGGGTTAATACTGAATCCAAATAATACATAGTAGAGGCCAACATATCGATTGCAACTAACACCCAATGATTGCTACAACAGTAAGAATAAAACCATTATATCTAGCTATATCGATATATAAAATAACTATATATTCTATGATTTCTGAATTGTGGATGTTAATATATTGAACATATGAAGATAGAAGTCCTTACCCTGGGTTGTATAAGATTAATACCAACTGTCCAATTAGAGCCGCTTTCAATAGTTCATATACACAACGAGACTTTGTTGTTATAGCCTCCTCTGTTGGATTGAGTGAACTGATCATAACTTGGCTAAATCCCACTAGAAACGACTCCCCATCATTTTTCATAACTTCATGTAAATGCCTATGTGACAATACATCCAAGATCAATAAAATTATTATTAGTGTTCTTAGTGCAATGGCTTACTTAAAAAAGTTAAATAAAATATTAATAATTTAAAAATAATGACTTACTTTGCCTATAGCTCGATCACCTCATTTCTCAGACAACTAAAATCAATGATGACTTGACAAACAGCCTTGTTCAACAATGTTTTCGATGCATAACCAAAAATTGACTCATCATTTTCGATCAATAACTCTTCGTCAAGAAAACTGTCAACTATTAAGGAAAACATATTAATACTTTGACTAGTGTTCTTTCTCTGTTGTGCAGTTGACCTAGTGTTCTTTCTCTGTTGTGCAGCTGACCTATTGTTCTTCCTCAAAACCAGCTTCCTATTGGCATTTGGTTTCATCACCTTTGCCTTCATTGGAGGAGGAGGCTTAACTCCAACTTCGATAACATAAGGATTTGCTGCTTTGCTTTGTCGGGCTGTAGTCTCTTTCAGTCTAGGAGACTTTCTTGGGGTCTTTATTGAAGTCTTCTTCGGAGTCCTTCTTGGAGTCTTTTTGGCTTGTTTTGCCTCAGTTTCAATTGGAATTGGAGGAGTTCGTGTGCTGACACCATCATCCTCCATGTTCACCTTGTTCAATGATGTCAATTTTAGAGATGGTTCATTCACAAAATCCGTAACCTATTCAATAAGTAAACATTAAATCTCAATTTATTAAATAAATTAAATATAAAATTAAAAAATTTACAAAGATAATAATATTTATCTTTAGCTTTGATTGAGCTTTCAAGCCAGCATCACAACTAATGGGCAATTTGGTATTGACTACACTGCAACTACCAACCTCTGTTCAACTATAAGCATTTAGTTTTGCATCCATCATATCTAGCCGAGTCATCATCATCTAACACCTTTCCTCAAAAACCTTTCTTTCCATACTCATTCTGTCTATGTTTGAGTTTAATGCAGTTGACACATGAAAATACATATATGGGGTTATTGACACCCCCAGACCTTAGACTCTACTACCATTTGGCTGCTTTTCAAGAGCTATAGTTAGAATGTCATTGACCTCATGACAGTTAAAAGAGCCTTGCTCTACCTGATCTTTAAATCCTCCTGTAATAACATTAGTATAAAATATAACCTCAATAACTTACAAGGCATTGAATTAAAAAAAAAAATTAACGAAATCATTGCAAACCAAGTAACAAAAAAGTAACACCTACAAACTTCTCTGCCACTTGTTGTACATCATCTTCATAACTACCACTGCTGTTCTTTCGAGCCATCAACCATAATTGATTATAGTTGATCTTTTTAATAGACACTCCAAGCTCTTCCTTCTATTTTATGTTAACAACAAAAAAATATAACTAATTTTTCTTAAATTTACACAGCCAACATGAAGCTTCTACACATCTGAAGTGTATGGAATTCAAAGTAGAAGAGGTTGTGATAAGATACCTTTCGATATAGTAGGCCACCATATCCTGAACTACCTAAGCGATGGTTGTATTTAATTTTGCATGTAATTGCTTCCCTTTGTGGCTTCTTTCCTTAGAGAAACTATTTAAAATTCATTAATCATTTCCATTCACAAAGTAAGAGTAACAAAAGAATTAATCACTATTGTAATATAATTTACTTGAAATTCAATACCAAGTATCCTATCAACAAACTTTTTCCACTCTGACTTTGTAATTCTAAGATACTCTATAGGTGGCAACTTTAACTTATTCTGATGATCCTTGTTTGACTGGATAAATTCAGTGTTTAAGGCTTATCTGAAGCTCCTTAAAGAAGTTCTCATTGTCCGTAGCACATATCTTTTGCTCCTCATGTCCAATACAAACTTACTATGTTCCAACATATGCGTAAGAAATAAAATAAATTTATTTTCAGAACTAAATTATAGAATTACTGAAATAAATAAGAAATCATATATTACCAACACATGGTCCCAAAGTTTTTCTTTAATCTTCAGGGGAACACATCGCCAATCATCATATAAAATTAAAACATTATCTATGACCACAACACTAATGTATGATCTCAATTCAGAGACACCTTCTCCAACATGAATTCCATAGTCATTATACTCGACTATGATGTTGTTGTCAGGTGTTAATTTCATCAAATGCTTCTTCTTTGTTTTTGTCTTCCTCGTCGGTCTCTCATCACATTCGGGTACACTCATCTCTTCATTTTCTTCTTTGTCAGACATCTCACTAAAATTTAAAACCAATGCACAAATTATTAATCAAAACAGATTGCAGAAAACATGAGTAGTCAACGTAAATATATATGTAAAAAGTAGAACAAAGTTAAGAAACTTGTAAAATAAACTACCTTTCATTCCTCTGCTGAGTCATTATCAATAGAGACATCATCACAATCAGGTCTATCATAAATTCCAACATCATCTTGATCCATATACATGTTCGGAGATGGATATTCTTTAGATAAAAGTTCATGTATGACTATGTCAACATTCCCATCATAACCTACTGATTTATTGACTCTTTGACCCACTGAACAAACAATTGATTTTTTTGGATCTACTTGATCTTTCACATAAAATACTTGCTTTGCATGTGAAGCTAAAATAAAACAATCACACTTATGACCAACACAATTAAGATCAACGATAGTGAACTCTAAATCATCAATCTTAACCCACCTACTATCTACGTAGTCACACTTAAAAATAACTCTCTTGGCCATGAGATATTCAAGCTCCCAAATCTCAACAAGGACCCCATAATACTCCATTACACCAGTGTGTGGATTTTTATCCTTTGAACTTGAAACTTGTAATGTTGTTGCTAAAACATTGACTCCACTATTTTGTGTAACACGGTTATTATCACGGTCCTTAGTTGTAAATTTGAAACCATTAATAAAATACCCAGAATATGCTATAACAGTAGAGCTAGGTTTGTTAACCAACCACTTTACTGTTTCTGGTACATGTATACCAACTGTAATATCATTTGCTACTTACAATTAAATAAACACTTATAAATTTTAAAAATAAATGAAATAATGTTAGTTTAAACTAGTTATATATTCAAACCTTATGCTGTAACCAATCAGTAAAGGTATGAACATGCTCAATTTCTAACCAGTGGCCACGTTTTGATTGCTTTGGGTATTTTGTTTGTAAGTACAATTTATGCTCCCTACAATATGATTATGAAAATGTCAGTTGTTTTAAATTTGCTATAAGTTAAATTAGTTTTCAACAAGAACAATCACCGATTATAATAAACTTACTTGATATAAGTTTCACACTCAATGGTGTTTTCCAAAACACAAAGATGTGCTTGCTGCAACAATGAAGCATCAACCACCATAGCCTCTCCGCCTCCTAAGGGATTTTCAATTGTATAATCTACCAAGCAATTAGGTGGCGGTCCAATGAAATCATGATTGGACAAATATTCAGCACAAAATTCAAGTGCTTCCTCTACCACATAACACTCGACAATGCATCCCTCAGGGCGACAATGGTTACGAACATAACCCTTTAGTGATTTCATGTTTCTCTCAAACAGATATATCCAGCAAATGTGAACCGGTCCACATAATCGGACTTGGTCAACAAGATGCACCGTTAAGTGGACCATTATGTCAAAAAAAGAAGGTTGGAAGAATTCCTCAAACAAGCACATAGTGACATAATGTTGTTTTTCCAGTTTGTCAAGAGATTCTATTTCTAGCACCTTACTATACAATGTATTGTAATAAAAGCACATCCTAATGATAGCTTTTCTAGCATTTTCTGGCAAACAACCACGAATTGCTAAGGGCAGCAATTGTTGCATCAAAGTGTGGCAGTCATGAGATTTAAGACCTTAAAGCCGACAATCATCCAAGTTTACAAGACTCCTGAAGTTGGAAGAATAAACTTCTGGAACTTTGGTTTCAAACAAAGTTTGACAGAACATTTTTTTCTCTTTTTTACTCAAGGTGTAAGGTGCTGCAGGTATGGAATTTTTATCATTTTCACTAGGAATTAATTTACCCTTAATCTGTAATTCAAATAGATCTCTTCTAGCCTTGACCCCTTCTTTCATCTTTCTAGGTTGATAAAGTAATATTCCATAGATGCTCTCACTAACATTTTTCTCAGTGTGCATCACATCTAACACATGATGAACTAATAAATGTTGCCAATACTCTAAATAAAAAAAATGATTTTCTTTTGAATAATTTGTCAATATCATCATCAAAATCATCACGCTTTCGTTTACTGCCTCTATGCTTACCACTTTCATAGTTAATACCATCTACCAGTTTTAAAATTTCTTGACCAAACAAAACTTTTGGAGGTTCATTCTATTTTGCCTTATTATTGAAAACCTTCTTTAGTGATCTAAATGAGTGGTCGTGTGGCAAAAATCGATAGTGCCCTAAAAATACACACTTTTTACTATGTGTAAGCCACTGTGACTTTTTGTCTAGGCCACAGTCTGGACAAGCATAGAAACCTTTAACAGTACAACCTGAAAGATTTCCAAATGCGGGAAAGTCACTAATAATCCACATCAAGACAGCCCGCAAATTGAAGGTTTACTTTTTAAAAGCATCATAAGTTTCTACACCAACATTCCAAAGGGTTTTCAAATCATCAATTAAGGGTGCTAGGTAGACATCTAGATCATTCCCTGATTGTTTAGGCCCAGATATCAATAAAGACAATATAAAGAATTTTCTCTTCATGCACATACATGGAGGAAGATTGTAAATGACCAACCAAACTGGCCAGCAACTGTAGGTAGAACTAAGAGGGCTGTGTGGATTAACGGTTAGCCTATATGGCTATAAATATTGATTTTGATGATAACAAACCATATGTGTTGATTCAAGAAAATTGATTGTAGTTAAAATAAAGTTTTACATATTGTGCTTTTAAAATAAGAAAATGATTTTATGGAGTTAAGTTATTTTTCAAAGTTGTGAGCCAAAATGAAAGAATTTTACAATCTTTGATTTTAATCAATATTGTTTTGAATTTCGGATTTGGACCTATTGAGAAATATTTATATATTTTGGATCATTCTATAACTTTACATAGTTTGGGCGATATCATAATTTCAGAAAGTTTTGGGATTCACAAAGTAATATTTACAAATTTTGAAATTGGACTTAATTGTAAAATATATAACGTTTTAGACCATAATATAGTTATATAAAGTTTTGGAGTCAAACTGTAATTTTAGCAAATAGTTCATTATACCGTTACTGTAGCTAGCGGCAAACCAGATATGCTAAACAAAAATTTGGTTAAGGGGCAGAAACTCTCCGGATGAAAAACGGCAATCCGGATTCCGTAAGCGGTAATCCGGTTGTTGGGCAGCAAGCTTCTGGAGTATAAACGGCAATCTGGATATCATAAGCGGTATTCCGGATAACGGTATTTCGGATGTTCTAAATTCAAATTTTTGCCTTAACGGTAACATGCAAGCGGAATTCTGGATACTATAAACGGTAATCCGATTATGAGTAAAAAGCTCATAACGGCTAGTTTTTTAGCTCCAATTATAAAAATTCAAATCCAATTCATTTTCAAGCTCTTTAGAAAGCAAAAACAAAAAGCACACAACTAATCTTGAGCTCTCAATTCACAAATCATTATTCATTGAATCATTATTGTTCGTCAATTTGTTCATCTACTCTTTAAAAGAGTTTTTATTGTAATTTTCATTTCCTCATCTAAATTTTGAGTGTTTGAGTGTGTGAGACACTTAAGTGAAGAGATTGAGATATAATCTCATTATTGTAAAGGTTCATTGACACCTTGAAGTCAATTGTAAGCATTTTAAGCCTTGGAAGGCTTGGATAGTGAAAACCTCAAGCTTGGATTGCTTGGAGGCATGGACGTAGGCGGGGAGTACCGAACCACGTAAAATTTCGTGTGTTTGTTTCTCTTCTCTCTTACTTATTTATTATTGTACTTTGATTGAATTTATTACTTTCGAATTTATTAAGGCTTTAGATTGGATTGTTGTGTGGTTTTGTTAGGATAATTTTTAAAATACCAATTCACCCCCTTCTTGGGTTGCACACTTGTATTTCATTTGGTATCAGAGTAAGGTACGCTTGTTTAGACTTAACCGTTTAGAGCTAAAGATCAATAGCAACTCATAATGATTCTACATTTAGGGAAGGACAATCCACCACTACACCACCATATTTTAATGGAAACGATTACCCGTATTGAAAAACTAGGATGATAATTTACTTGCAAGCTTTAGATTACGAAATTTGGGAAATCGTTAATGATGGTTCTTTCATGCCTTTGACTAAAAACGAAGTCGGAAAAAATATTCCAAAACTTTTACGGGAATGAAATGAATTGGAAAAGAGAAAGGCTTCTCTAAATTCTAAAGTTAAGAATGCCTTATTTTGTGTACTAGATAAGAAAGAGTTTTATAGAGTGTCTAGTTGTGAAAGTGCTAATGAAATGTGGCCCAACCTTGAAGTTGTTTATGAAGGCACGAATCAAGTGAAAGAGTTAAAAATTAGTAGGTACACTTGACAATATGAATTGTTCTAAATGGAACAAAATAAGAGTGTATATTCTATGTATACCAGATTTACGGACATAGTAAACACTCTAGGAGCCCTAGGAAAAATATTTTCTAATAGCGATAAAGTTAAGAAAATCATTAGGTCACTACCTAAGGAATAGAGACTAAAAAAGACTGCTATTGAGGAAGCCAAAGATTTAAATGTCTTACCTATTGATGATTTAATTGGCTCTCTCATTTCATATGAAGAGGATTTGACAGCAAAAAAAAGGCATGAGAAAAAGAAAAAAAGCATTGCTCTCAAAGCCTCAAAACGTGAGAGTGATGAGGAAAGCGAGATGGATGATGCGGAGTTGGCAATGTTGGCTAGAAGATTCAGAAAATTTTATAAGAAGAATAATAAGCAGAGAAAGTTCAGAGGTTACAAGAATAAAAAGGAGAAGAATGAGCCAATCACTTGCTATGAATACAAGAAGCCCGGACACATACGACCAGAATGTACTATCCTCAACAAACTCAAGAAGAAAGTTATGGTGGCCACATGGGATGATAGCAATGAGGAAACAAGTGATGAGGAAGAGCAACAAGAAATGACAAATTTAGCTCTCATGGCTTTTGAGGAAGAATCATGTGATGAACTTGATGAGGTAAGTGATTTTCCTACATATGATGAATTACATGATGCCTTTAAAGAATTGCATGATGAATTGATGAAAATGGGTAAAAAGAATGTTTGCCTTAAGAAGAAAATGGTAGAGCTTAAAAATGAAAATGAATCATTTAGTACAAAGATTACATGCTTAGAATTAGAGAATAAAACATTGCATGATAAAGTTGTATTATTTGAGAATTCTAGCACTTCACATGAGCATTTAGAATCACATGTGAATGAGTTGAAAAATGAAAATGAAATGCTTAGAAAGAAGAACAATGATCTAAATGAGATTGTGCTAAAATTTACAAGTGGGCAAAAGATGTTGGATAACTTGTTAAACTCCCAAAAATATGTATTTGACAAAGGAGGTATTGGCTATAAGCCTAATTTGAAGCAAAAGTATTATAAGAACTATTTTGTGAAGAATACATCTATTAACAATCAAGTTGTATGTCATTACTGTAATCAAGATTGTCATATGAAAAATATATGTCCAGTGAAGAGAAATGCATATTATGATATGAAATGTGTTTGGGTCCAAAATAAACCATCACTAACTCTCAAGGACCCAAAAAGGTTTGGTTACCTAAAACTTGAGACTTTCTCTGCAGGGCTTGAAGAAGAAGAAGAATAAGTGGTACTTGGACAGTGGTTGTTCAAGACACATGACAGAGAATTATTCTTGGTTTTCAAGTTTTACCAAGATCGAAAATTATAGAGATGTATCATTTGGAGATAATTCAAAAGAAAAAATCATTGGCATTGGCAATGTCGGTAATGTATCCTCTACTTTCATTGAAAATGTGTGTTTAGTTGAGAATTTAAAACACAACTTGCTTAACATTAGTCAATTATGTGATAAAGGATATAGAGTTATCTTTGATGAATCAAAATGTATTATTGAGAATACATGTGATGGCAAGGTTTTATTTGTAGGAAATAGACTGTCTATACCATCAATATAGATTGTACATCCTCAAATGATAAATGTTTCTCCACATTGCATGATGATGGTTGGTTGTGGCATAGAAGATTAGGTCATGCAAGCATGGATTTGATTTCAAAAATTGTGAAAAATGATTTGGTTAAGGGTCTCCCAAAAATCAATTTTCAAAAAGATATAATTTGTGAAGCTTTCCAATTTAGAAAACAAATCAAAACTTCTTTCAAAAGCAAGAAAAATATCTCTACTTCAAAACCTCTTCAATTACTTCATATAGATTTATTTGGACCTTCTAGATATGCTAGTTTAAGTGGCAAATATTATACTTTTGTGATTGTGGATGATTGCTCTAGATTCACATGGGTATTGTTCTTAGCGAATAAGGATGATGCTTTTGATGCATTTAGAATTTTCTGTAAAAATGTTCAAAATAAAAAAGGATATTCAATTACTTGTATTAGAAGTGACCATGGTGGAGAATTTGAAAAACATGCATTTGAGAATTTTTGTAATGAGTTTGGCATTGAGCATCAATTTTCATCACCTAAGACTCCTCAACAAAATGGAGTTGTAGAGAGAAAGAATAGGTCTATTCAAGAAATGGTTAGGGCCATGCTAAATGAAAACTCTTTGCCAAAATATTTTTGGGCCGAAGCCATCAATACCGCTTGTTATGTTTTGAATCGTGTGTTGATTATACCTAATCTTAATAAAACTTCATATGAGCTTTGGAAAGATAGAAAACCCAACATTGGCTATTTCAAAGTTTTTGGATGCAAATGTTTTGTTTTGAACACAAAAGATAATTTCGGTAAATTTGATTCAAAATCCGATGTTGGTATTTTTCTTGGTTATTCAAACTCAAGCAAAGCTTATAGAGTGTATAATAAAAGAACTTTGGTTGTGGAAGAATCTATGCATGTCATATTTGATGAGTCTAATCCTTCCTCTGTGGAGAAAGGAGTTGTTGATGATAATGCAGAAGAGGAACATCAAGAAGAATCATCAAATGACAACCAAAAGGATGCACGTCATGGAATTCAAGAAGAGCATCATGAAGAAACAAATGCAGAGCAAAATGAAGGTACTTCTCAAACACTCCCCAAGGAGTAGAGGTATGTTTCTTCTCACCCTAAAGGGTTTAGGTCTAGTGCTGAGTTCATCTATACTCAACTCTTCATAATCTTCTATCACAAATGCATGCATGGTAATATTTGATTAAGATTTAATTAGTTTGATATTCTATCTAATAACTACCAATTATATTTCTAAAATGTTAGCAAAAAATTATATTACATAGTTTATGATTTTCAATTACATAGTGTGGCCTTTGCAGTACTTCATATGGGTTTTGCTTGGTCTCTTCAGGAACAATTACATAGTTTGTGATTTTATCTCTTGTTTAGTTGATGTTTTTTGAATTTTGATAATATATGTAACTTGCAAGTAGTTCGAGTTTTTTTTTCCCTTTATCTGCACAAAGATTTGAAAGAATAAGAAGATGAAAAAGGTTAAGAGCAAAGTTAGGTATTCTAATATTTAAATCCTAATTTAAATCTCAGCTGATATAACATTCATCCAATGAATGATAGTTAAGTAATTTTAAAAGTTGTGAAGTACATTATCTAATAAATAGGTGATACATGAAATTTGGATTTAAGTGAAGATTTAAATGTTGAGATATCTAATGTTATTGAAAGCTCAATACAGTAACACTGGCCCAGTTTGGATATTCATCACACTCAAGTAACAGACAAATTGACTACAGACCTCAAGAAGATCCAACAAGAATACATGTCATGCTCTTATTTTATCATAAATGGCTTGTATAATTAATGAAAGTAGCAGTGTACCATACATTCTGATTTCTCAATCTTGATTCTTCTTCCAGACAGCTGGCTTGTCAGAAGGATAAGGGAAATTTTTCAGATTGAAGCAACGACTAACCTCTGCATAACGTAGTATAGGCATATCCTTCAGCAAAACATTCCAATCAAGAACTAAGTTTGGCATGAACTTTAAACATAGACCCTCAAGGACCCATGTGGTGCCATCGCTATCCTGATCAGATTCAGAACTGATTTCGAAGTTGCTAATGTCTCCATCCTCAAGACAGAGATACTGCAGGCTTGAAAGGTGCCTAGGATTAATCCATTTTGGCAGAATTTCGTGGCGGTAACGCCTGAGGTAAAGCTCCTGAAGGCTTGGAGGAGGCAAAAGCTTATCCACCATCTGTGATACATGTTTTTCTTTACAATCCTCTGCATCAATAGCTAAAACCTTGAGTTTCTCGAGCTGTGATAAGACATTCCATTCATCTTCCGAGATGTCACTCTCCTTATTTATGGACATTCGTAGAACTCTTAGCTGCTTCAGTCCCAGCAGCTCGTTAAGTCGACAGCCTTGTGCATTAGACTGACACGTCACCCGAAATCCAGACAGCTCCTGGAGATAAATTAGCTGCTCGAGCCCATGAGGTAGATACTGGAGAGTACAAGATCCCAGGTCCAAGATGATCAACTTCTTCAAACTTGTAATTGATGGATGTAGTTTGGTGCACCTCCTCAGAACAAGTATTTGGAGATTACGAAGCTTTTGAATTGAAGATGGCAGCTCAATATTGCCTGCAACTCCGCTGAAGTTGAGACACGCAAGGCGTTTAAATGAAGAGATCTTATCCAGAAGATTCTCTACATTAATTCGATCTAGCTTACAGTATGAGAAATCCAGCACCCTCAGTGACATGAGCGATTTCACATTCCAAAGGGAAACTGGAGTGCTTGATGTCAGTATCAATGCCCTGAGCCTTGAACTTTTTTTCAGGGATTTTGGATCCATGTCACTGGTGAAACCCAACCATCGGGAGTCTTGTGTCAATTTCTGCCTGCCTTGTTCATCAAAGCTGCAAAAAGCCTCATCTTTTGCAATCTGAATGGTCATATCCCTTACCAGATCGTGCATCTTGCAACTATAGACCCTCCCATCATAGCCTCTTCGATGCACAACTTCAACCAAGCATCTGCTTACTAGCTCTGAAAGATAATCAAAGCCTAACTCTGTAGCAGTCCGATTGTCCCTGCCCCGGATGAGTCCTTCTCCAACCCACCAATGTACCATCTGTTCACTGCTTATCTCAAAGTCGTCGGGATAAACAGAGAAACACAAGAGGCACTGCTTTAGATGTGTGGGCAGTTCATCATAGCTCAGTCGTAGAGAAGCCACCACCGAATTGTTCTCTCTTTCGGTTGTCAAATATGCATGAAAATCATCATTGATTTTATTCCACTCACTAAGGAAATGGACTTTTGGAGCAAGCAAGCCTCCTATTGTCTTGACTGCCAGTGGTAGTCCCCCGCATTTCTTCAAGAGCTCTCTGCCTTTTTTTTCAAACTCCTTATTGGGGCATTTTCCCTGCTCGTTAAAAATGCATGCTTGCAGAGTAATGACCAACTCTCCTCTTCATTTAAAATTTTTGGGCGATGAGTTCTTGACTCATCAACTCCCATACTGTTGACAACGGTTTCATTTCTAGATGTGATGATAGCGAAGCATCTTTTTTCAGTCGGATATAAATTCATCCACCAATCTAGATTCATTCTCCACACATCATCCATTACAATGAGACAGGTCTTGTCACTGAGCATCTGTTGAATTTTGTGCAGCAAATGACTTTCTTCAATTCCCGATTCATCCTCTCCCATCTGTTTCAACATGGCCCTCATGATTCGTTCCTCACAGAAATTCTGAGAAACTGGCACCCATATCCTCTTCTCAAAGTATGCAACCATCTCCCTATCATTGAATATCTTTTGGGCAATGGTGGTTTTGCCTAAACCACCCATACCCACAATACCGATTTGCTGAAGCTTCTCATTACTGCTAAGGATCCACCCTTTAATCTTTTCCAAGTCCTTCTCCAAACCGATTATTTCAGATGGTTCGCGGTCCTGTGGGGAAAATTTAAATATTTGGTATGATGAATTATTGGGCCCCTGCTGGATGATTGGCTGTTCCGCTCTTCCATACACCCCCAAGCTAGATTCCATTTTCTCAATCCGTGAATTGATATGCTTCAAATCCTTGCCTGTTTGGTATATGAAAAACAAGTCACGAAGTGAGAACCTGTGGCAAAACCCATCTTTCCGATATTCATCTCTAATTTGGCAATCCGTCATTATGTCATCAGCTTCATAAATTATTTTTTTCAGGTTAGGCAAGATCTTCTGCATGAACTCCCCCCGAGTGTTCTGCTTATCAGTGCAGGAGATGAAGGCCGTCATTAGCTCAAGCTTTGTCTTCATTGCCTCAAGCTGATCTTTAAAATCAAGTGCGTACTGAGCTTGAGTCAGCAAAGCAGAAAACACTTTCTCTATCAATGTCCCAATCATCGCCTCTGTTGCTTTCGACGCCGCCATATCCTTGGGCAAATGTTGCCTGTTAATTTCATGTTCATTATCATGTCAGTAAAATATACATCTTATGAGCTCGTATGGGCTTCTGCTACAACCATACAATCATGACACACATAAAGTACAGATGGCCGAAAAGAGACTAGCACTTTCAGTCCTAGGATGGGCAAGACAAAATATGTAATGGATTCATCTCGTTGCCATGGGACTTGACAGAACATCTATCAGAATAGTAAAGTCACCCAACAACATTGATCAGAGTAAAATTGTGTCATATGCGTGAATCGACAGAATGATAGATTGTTACTAGTCAGAACATAATAATGTACCGAACAAAAAACTGAGAATTGAAGTTAAATTCTTGCTCCAGTGGTAAAGAACAGACTTTCTTAGGACTCAGGCCTTGCGTTCGAGCTTCAATAGAACAAGTTACGAATAAATTCTCTGCGTAACCAAGGATCCAGTACAATAATTTATTGAAAATATATTTATCATAACGTTAAAATTAAGTGATATGACCGCAAATATTAACTTGATAAAAGATCATCATCAACCATCAAATTCTATAATCAAGTTTTAGAATTTTTCATGTTTAAATTCAGATCAATCAGAGCAATTGCATGGGTGAATCATAAAAGGGTTTTAATCAGAAGTACTTAATGGAATCCTGAAAGTGTGTGTATATATATTGCTTGACTGGGCTGAACAGAGAGTATGGTAGAACCTGAAACCCAAAAAACAAATTGAGTTTTAACAGTCAGTGTAGATTGTTCAGCTAAATATAACAGAGTACCATGTAAACAAATTATTTTTATTTTTACTTGTAGTCGCTTAATCACTCAGTAGCTTCTATCTGGCTCTGCCAAGTTGATTTATATCCCCGATATTTATTATATAGGAGAAGAGATGCCAGAATCGATCAAATAACAAGCCACCTGCGCTTTGTATTTTGAGGGTACAAGAAAGGAAAAAGAACATCTACACCCCAAAGTTTGGGAAAATGGTCACCAACATCCTCAAGTTTTCAAAGAGGGACACCAAGACCCTCTTTTGACAATTATACCCATTATCTCTTTTATCTCAAAAGAATTAACTCTAATATTTTACAATAAATAGAAATATAATATTAAAATAAATGTAATAATATATACATTTTAAAATAATTTCAATATTTAAAAAATATTTTAATATTTTATAATCTATTATATATTTTTTATTATATTAAAGTAAATTTTACGATAAATAGAATCATAATATTAAAATAAATGGATTAAAAATTTAAATTATTTTGAATATTATGTAAAATAATAATTTTAACAATATTAGTATGTGAGAATGTTTTTAATTGTAGAACGTATTTAATGCAAATATATATTTAAAATCTCTACAATGGATAAAAATATATTATTAAAATAAATATAATAATTTACATATTAAATTTATTAAAATATTAAATATTTTAATATTGTTAGTCTACTATGGAGATTACATTATTTATATGGTATTTGTATTTACTAAAAATTTTAAAGTTAATTTTTTAGAATAATAGAGGTAAAGGGTATAATGGTGGGTCTTGGTGTCCCTCTTTGAAAACTTGGGGGTGTTGGTATTTCTCCAAATTTTAGGGGTGTAGATGTCCTTTTCCTACAAGAAAACCAGGTGAAATATATTTTGACTGATTAATTAAAGTTGAACTGGTTAAAGTTGAAAGCTATTGGAATTTGGAGATAAGAAGCATTTTTATCCTCTTCTCTTCACAACAATCAAATTTTATTTAATTAAATATCATAACAATATATTTTTAATTTTAACAAATTATAAATTTATAATTTGAATGAGACTACATAGTTGTATAAGAATTTTAAGAAAAAATATTATCTTACTAGTTTATAGAAATCATTAATTAGACCTTTAGCCCAAGTTCGGACTATGTAAAATTATTATATAATAGAGTTTAGCAACTTATCTGAGTATTAAATTATAGCGGGTTTACTATATTAACCTAAGTTGTGATCTCATTTGGAGTATTGGAGAAGTTTTGATGGTACAGTTAATAATAAGAAGAAGAATTGCGGTAAAAAGAGTGCGTGAAAAAAAATCAAAATAATAATGAGCTTAAATTTTCTAATTTATTTCTTACATAATTAAGGATAATTTCGAGTTCACATAAAATATGTAGGAATATATATGAAATTATATTGAACGTAAAATTGATTCTCAAAATTAAATTTTGAAAAACTATTATCTCCATGCTTTTTAAAATCAGCTGTAAGATAGTATACAGTTATTTTGTTCAAAGTGATTTTTAAGAAAATTACTAAATAGTAAAGTTAACTTTTAAATTTAAAAATTATTTTTAAGCCTTCTAACAGAAATTTCAAACAAATCCTAAATTTTTCTAAATAACCAAGTGTAACATTACTTATAAATAAATTGAAGTGGTAGGTTATTCTGTCCCAACAGTCATTTCGAGGCCAGTATCGATTCCTTGGTAAAAATTTTCGATTCCTCTCACTTGTTTGAATGCTCGAATGACTGAGGTCACATACCATCTATAAATAGTTTGCTTATCAAACAAAGAACTTTTTCAAAAAGCAAAAGAAAAAAAGAAGACTCTTGACAAAATCCTGAGAATATATGCTTTTTCTTTGCAGGTGAATTCGTATTCAAAGGGCCCGATAAAGCCTGAAAATATTAATTGATACTATTCTTGTTGAAGTTTTAAGAGGCATGAAGAGCAATTATAGGCTGGCATTATTGATCTAACCCAAAATGAAGAGAATCAAAATAAAACAAGAAAAGGGAAACTGCTTTATTCACAATAGGAAAATGAAAGTACATATATTCGTCACAAAAGTCAAAATCAAAATTTTTTTTTGATATTTCTGTCAAAAAGAAGAATAAATAAAGAGGTTTAAAAGTTTAATGATTATTCTCGGTTGAAGCAAGGAGTGGATATGTTTGAATTAAAAGTTTCAATTAGATTAAATATGAAATTGATTCTCAAAACAAAATTTTATACTGTTTCCAAGTTCTTCAAACAATTTTATTTTACTGACCATTTGAGTTCAAGAGATTAAAAAAATTAATTTTCGTTTTGTGCACCCCCTCTATCTTTTACGGGTGGGGTAAAATTTTGAACAAAGTCTATAGAATTTGTGGCTTTGTTACACATATGGCCAGATTTTGGTCCGATTTTGCTGTTTTAGCCTTCAAATGATCTTTATTTATTTGTTTAAGAAATTTTAAGAATGTTTTCATTGATTTTTTTTATCTTCCCTCTGGTTTTTGGAATTAAGGATACTTTGTTTCATTTATTTTATTTTTAATTTATCGTAGGTTAGTAGTAATCTGATATTAAAAATTCGTGTTATTGCATTCTTGAATGTTTTCATTGATGGTTTATGTAAAGGTAATCCAGGTAGCTCAATTTGTGGTGGTGTTTTTGGAGATTACACGGGATCTTTTTAGGTGCTTTTGGTTCTTTAGCATTAACACTGCCTACTTTGCTGAAATTATGGCGGCTACGTTAGCTGCTGAATTTGCTCATGACAACGGCTGGTATTGTCTTTGGCTAGAAATTAATGTGTAGGTTTACCGAGTTTAATTAAAGGCGAATTAAACAAATTAATGTGTAAAAATAAAACAAACAGCAGGATTTTTACATGGTTCAAGATTCAAATCCCTGCGTCCATGGAGTCACATTTAGATATCAAATAATTCACTAGGTTTAAGAGATTACGAACTATTGAAATCTTACACAGTATGAGACACCCTCTAATGATTGTGGCCGCCTTGTCATAATAACCAAGTTAACACCTTGTGTGCACCACATGTCTTTTGCTTCCTCTCTTGAGCTTGACTTCTTAGTCAATGGTATGTCACCTCTTCGTAAAATCCCTCTATTGCGAACATGTGACCCTTTTTCTGAAAAGACCAGAGACAATGGCTCCGAAATCAAAGAATGATCACAAGTTTGTACCCTTTAAAGTAGACTCCTTTTAGTAAAATTTATGAATGACTCGCCTTCATATAGTGGCAGGTGAATCACGTGTAATGAAGAGTCTAAATTTTTTTCCCTTGATAGCTCCCAAAGCCTTTAGATATATAAGGAACTCTTTATGATAGTATTGCAATATTGTCTCTTCAATATCTATTTATCATCTGCTTTAAATCAAAACAATTTAATCTCAATCTTCAATGATCACGCCAATTGTAATTTCCATCTCAAGGAATACTGCTTGCTTGATCTCGATAGATAACTTCTATGAAGAGATTGATTTATCTTCAACTACTTTGATCTTGATGTCCCCATGTGAAGTAACACCCATGTCTTGTATCTTCTCTATGATTCACGCCAACTTCATCATATAATTTTGCCTTATGCGTTTCCCTCATGCTAAAATATCTCTGTATAGACTTACGTGGACCTCACATACATAAAATATGTAAAATCCTAATTTGCCCGTATTTACGTAGCACTGTTGTAATACTTGAGATAAACTAAATTAGGTAGGTATTAAAATATGAGTAATGATATAACCACAAATTCTTATACAAATTTATTTTGTACAAACTAATATGGCATGATAAAGTTGGTTGAATTAAATATCTCTTGGCCCATATGATTTATTTATATTATTTTATATTTTCATTCAACCAATGAATTAATGCCACATCAATGTGTACAAGAGTTTGTAACTGTATCATCACTCATTAAATATTAATGAAGACTCAATGATGTGTACAATGAGGATGGCAACGTACAAATATTAAATTGATTTTGTATAGAAATACCAACATCCATACAATGAAATCCCTCCCCCCCTCCCCCCAAAACTGAATATTGAAACTGATTCAATTTCAATCACCTGCCCTAAAGGTTGCATGACAGCTAGCACGGATCCAAGAACACAAAAAGTCTGCGAATTAAAGGACCAGAAAATTGGAGAATTACTTTATCGTAGCATCTTTCTTTTCCTTTAATGGAGTGAATTGTGTAGTCTGGGAATTATTTAAGAATCTAAATAGCAACAATCTGTCACCACTGATACTTGCTGGATTATATTAGTGCCATTCCTGAAGTTTGAAGAGCTTTAGAGCCACGAAATCTAATCCCATGTGAACATTTTTTTTTTGGGATAAGCTGCATGGAAATTTCAAGAAATCGCTGAGTGCGAAAAACAAGTGGCAAACATTTAAGACCAATGAGTGGTTAAAACTTAACACGCCACCTGAGATCCGTGTCTTCCTTCAGAAGGATGCTTCCAAATCCCTATAAAATCGCTTTAGTTGATTCGATGCTTAGTGTTTTGTTGGCTTGTATTTTTTTTAAATTGAGAGGCTTGGCTTTCTCTCAAAGACTCAACTCCTTGTTTTTATTTTACTCTTTTTCTAGTTTTATTTTAAGTTTCTTCTCGACATTGTCGAGGACCATTTATTTAAAAAAAAAAAAAAACTTAAAAGACTACATGTATCTCGGTTAAATTAATCACGTATGCCTATGTCGTTTTATAAAGACATTCCGCACTTGAACTAAAATTTTATAAAATTGAAACTATAATTTTTATTAAAAAAATCTACAATTTTATTGATGACATAAGAAATTAGTTTTTTTAAAACCTTATTTATCATGAGACTCCATAATAACTTGAACTTAATATTGGGTTACTATTACATGATAGTCGACCATGCATAAACTAAAGATAAAATAAATGAAGCCAAGGACCCTTAATCCAACAACCAGAACATATAAATCAATGAAAACATTCTAAAAATTTCTGAAATAAAGAAATAAAGATCATTTGAGGGCTTAAACAGCAAAATTCGACAAAAATTTGGCCACATTTAAACAAAGCCAAAAATTCTTTAGATTTCATTCAAAACTTGAAACAAAATATCATGGAGGGTCAAATGGAAATAGATGCCAACACATTCACACTTTGCTCTGACCGACCTACAATTAGTTATTATACTTTTAAACTCTTTTTCTATATATATATATATATCCTGAGCTTTGCTAAAGTATTAGAAATCTACTAAATCACGTAGTTTAATAATATAATGGCACTATACCATTAAATCAGATAGCTTAATAGTTTTTTTTAACGTTAACAATGTTGGGTCTATCTCATTTGGGGGTCCAAAAGTCTAAAGTCTATATAAGTTTGCTTGGTTTGTAATTATTACTAAGACTTGGACTTCGATAAAATTTACCATGTAATTTGGCTATAAAAGCAAGCGCTGCCCTAATGGAATGGGCGTGAAAAATAGCAGCAGCAATGAAGAAAAGCGGCAAGAGAGAGAGGAAAGCAGTAGAAGTGAATACTGATTTCAATCTTTAATTGGGTGATTGGAAGGTGAAATTAACTCCGTTTTCTTCCAAATTTTGAGGGTAAGTTTCTGGCATCGCCCTCTACAATCCTACTATCTTGATTTTATTCTCTCCTTGGCTATTATTTGAGAAACCTACTTATTAGAGAGATAATTATTAAGCTGTTACTTTAAGCCAAGAATAGTGAGACTCTTGATGTTGGTAGCCTCTAGTATTATCTAGAGGACATTTTGTATTGTAATCCCATTAATATAGTGAAAGTTTATATTAGACTACGGTCCCGTAATTTTTTCCCGTTTTGGGTTTTCCACGTAAAATATGTCTCTTGTGGTTGGTTTTTTTCTTTTGGATTGATTGGTTTATTTTTCTATTTGTGGTGCACATCTTATTTTAATCACATAAAGAGGGAAAGAGTTTATTTCCGTTTAATTTACAACTGCTTGTGGTAGTCCCTTTCCCAACAGAGTGGTATCAGAGCTTAAGGTTTTATTTTTATTACTTGTGTGGTTGAGATGGAGGATTCCTCGGCATGCATGATTAAATTGAAGTCATGGAATTATAGTATTTGGAAGTCTAGGATGGAAGACTTGCTGTATATGAAAGACTTACATGAATCTATTGAAGGCGAAGAAGCTAGACCCGCTGATTTAGATGATAAGAAATTGGCTCAACTAAACCAAAAGGCCATGGGTATTATTAGATCATGGATTGATCAGAGTGTGTACCACCATGTCGCAAAGGAATCCATGGCCGATGTTCTTTGGAGAAATTAAAGATAATTTATTAGCAGCCGACAGCACAGAGTAAAGCCAATTTGATGAAAAGGCTTGTTAACTTGAAATACAAGGAGGGGCGCAGTATAACTAAACACACTAGTGAGTTTCAGGGCTTGGTGTGAAAATTATTCCAAATGATGAGTTAAAAGCACGATTGTTGCTTAGTTCTCTGCCTGATAGTTGGGAGACATTAGTGGTGTCAATGAACAATTCAGCGCCGAATGGAAAATTAACTTTGGATATGGTTACAGATAGACTGCGGAATGAAGAATCTAGAAGAAAGAGTGTTGAAGCAGTTCATTCTGAGTCTGATACACTTGTTTTAGAAAATCAAGAAAGGCAGGGGAGGAGCCAAAGTAGAAATTTCCGCCAGCAGAACAATGATAACCCTAGAGGAAGATCTAAGTCCCAGAGGAGAAACCTCAAGTGCTTCCATTGTCAGAAAATGGGTCACATTAAAAGGGAGTGTAGATTGTGAAAAAGAGAACAGGCGAAAGAAAAAAGAGATGCTCAGAAAAATTACAAAGAGAACACTGCAGCCATAGTTGATGGTAATTTGGGTATTATTTATGATGAGAGTTCAGTAAATCTCACTTGCCATACCAGTGATTGGGTGATTGATTCAGGTACTTCTTTTCATGTTACTGCATATCGTGATTACTTCACATCCTATGCTAATGGTGATTATGGTCATGTTCGGATAGGAAATGAAAGGGCATCCAAGATTGTAGGCATAGGAGATATTTGCTTGGAAACCAGTATTGGCTGTAAGTTGTTGCTTAAAGATGTCAGACATGTACCAGATATTCGTCTTAATTTGATCTCTAACGGCAAGCTTGATGATGATGGTTATACTAACCAATTTGGTGAAGGAAAATTGAAGCTCACCAAAGGCTCCGTAGTGTTAGCTAATGGGAGAAAAGTAAATACTCTCTATATGATAGAAGTCAAGATCAAGAAAGAAGATGTGAATGTGGCTGTAAAAGATTCTGACATTGAGACATGGCATAAAAGACTTGGTTACATTAGTAAGAAAGGGTTAGAAACTTTTGCTAGAAAAGGATTTTTACCCAGCTTAGCCGATATATCCCTTAAGAATTGTGTTCATTGCTTAGCTGGAAAGACACATAGAGTAGCTTTTAAAAGCTTTTCTCCATCTAGAAAGCCACGAATCCTTGATTTGATTCACACTGATGTTTGTATGATGCAAAGTAGATCAATAGAAGGTGCACTTTATTTTGTGACTTTTATTGATGACTGTTCTAGAAAAGTGTGGGCTTTTGCTTTGAAATCTAAAGACCAGGTGCTTAACATATTTAAGTTCTTCTATGCTTATATTGAGAGAGGGACAGAAAGAAAGTTAAAATACGTTAGAGCAGATAATGGTAGTGAGTACAGAGGGCCACTTGAGCAGTATTGTAGATCCCATGGAATCAGACTTGAAAAGACTGTACCAAAAATCCCGCAGCAGAACGGTGTTTCAGAAAGGATGAACAGAACAATTAAAAAGAGGGTCAGATGTATGCTTTCTGATGCTAAGCTTCCGAAATCCTTCTGGGCAGAGGCTATGCGTACTGCAGTTGACTTGATTAACCTTTCTCCTTCAGCTCCATTAGACAGCGATGTACCTGAGTGAGTTTAGACTAGGAAAGATGTTTCTTATAAACACCTGAGAATGTTTGGTTGTAGAGCGTATGTTCACATCCCCAAAGATGAGAGATCGAAGCTTGATGATAAAGCTAATGAATGCATTTTCTTAGGCTATGGGTATGAAAAATTTGGGTACAGATTATGGGATCCAGTGGCAAAAAAATTGATCAGAAGTAGAGATGTTGTGTTCCTTGAAGATCAGATAGCTGGTGATGCAGAGAAGAGTGATGAGTCTCAATCATCTCCAGAGATTCTTATTATTCCAACTTCAGTTTCTCCATCTGTAGTTCATGATGATCATGGGGGAGCTGGAGAGGATAATAATGATGGTCCGGTAGAACCAGTTGACTAGGCACCTCCAGACCTACCAGCACCACCAGTTGAGCTACAATTGAGAAGATTTACCGGAGAACGGCAACCTTCTACTAGATATTCTCCACATGAGTATGTGATATTTACAAATGGAGGGGAACTAGAATGTTTTGAAGAAGTCATGTCTTATCAGCATAAAAATGCAAGAGGAGATGAAATCATTGAATGAGAACCATACATATAACCTAGTAAAGCTGCCTAAGGGAAAGAAGGCACTGAAGAACAAGTGGGTTTACAGGTTGAAAACTGAAAATAACTCACAACAACAGTATAAGGCTAGATTGGTTGTGAAGGGTTTCGGTCAGAAGAAAGGTGTTGATTTTGAAGAAATATTTTTTCTTGTGGTGAAGATGTCTTCTATCCAAGTTGTCCTGGGATTAGCAGCTAGCTTGAACTTGGAGATTGAACAACTTGATGTAAAGACAACTTTCTTACAAGGTGACTTAGAGGAGGAAATTTACATGGAGCATCCTGAAGGGTTCAGTGTCAAAGGCAAAGAAGAACTTGTGTGCAAGTTGAAGAAAAGTTTGTATGAGCTGAAACAGGCACCAAGGCAGTGGTACAAGAAGTTTGATTCTTTCATGGAGAATTAGGGTTTCAGCAAGACTACGTGCGATCATTGTGTTTTTGTGAAGAAGTTTGGTGATAATGATTTTATTATTCTTTTGCTTTATGTGGATGACATATTGATTGTTGGCCAGGATGTAAGTAGGATTGATAATCTAAAGAGAGAGCTTAGTAAGTCTTTTGCAATGAAGGACTTGGGACCGGTAAAACAGATTCTTGGCATGAAAGATTTAACATGGGCAAGGCAAAATCTGTTTGCTCTCCACTTGCAGGCCATTTCAAGCTTAGTTCTGAGCATTGTCCTACAAGTGAGAAAGAGAAGTAAGAGATGAGAGGAGTTCCTTATGCTTCGGCAGTTGGTAGTTTGATGTATGCCATGGTTTGTACAAGACCAAATATTGCTCATGCAGTTGGTGTAATCAGTCAGTTTCTCTCCAATCCGGGCAAAGAATACTGGACAGTAGTGAAATGGATTCTCAGATATCTCAGAGGCATTTCCAAGGCATGTTTATGTTTTGGTGGTGACAAACCTGTGTTACAAGTTTACACGAATGCAGATATGGCAGGAGATGTTGACTCGAGAAAATCTTTATCAGGATATATGCTCACATTTGCAGGGGGAGCATTCTCATGGCAGTCCAGACTTCAGCAGTGTGTTGCTTTGTCTACCACATAAGCAGAGTATATTGCAATTATTCAAAGTTGCAAAGAAACCCTATGAATGAAGAATTTCCTATAAGAGTTAGATGTGAAGCAAGATAACTTTATTGTGTGTTGTGACAGTCAAAGTGCCATTCATTTGGCAAAAAATTCTACATACCATTCAAAATCCAAGCATATTGATGTGAGGTATCATTGGATACGAGACGTGCTTGAGAAGAAACAATTACAGGTTGAGAAGATACACACAACGAAGAATGGATCAGATATGATGACAAAGTCATTGCCCAAGGAGAAGCTAAAAAGCTGTATGTAGAGAGCGGGCTTGGTGATACCTCCCACATGATTTGGAGGGGGAGATTTTTTGGGTCCATCTCATTTGGGGTCCCAAAAGCCTAAAGTCCATATAAGTTTGCTTGGTTTGTAATTATTACTAAGACTTGGATTTGGATGAAATTTGCCATGTAATTTGGCTATAAAAGCAAGCGCTGCCCTAATGGAATGGGTGTGAAAAATAACGGCAGCAAGGAAGAAAAGCAGCAAGAGAGAGAGAAAAGCACTAGAAGGGAATATTGATTTCAATCTTTAATTAGGTGATCGGAAGATGAAATTAACTCCGTGTTCTCCCAAATTTTGAGGGTAAGTTTCTGGTATCGCCCTCTACAATCCTACTATCTTGATTTTTATTTTATTCTCTTCTTGGCTATTATTTGAGAAACCTACTTATTAGAGAGACAATTATTAGACTGTTACTGTAAGCCAAGAATAGTGAGACTCTTGATGTTGGTAGCCTCTAGTATTATCTAGAGAAGATTTTATGCTGTAATTTCATTAATATAATGGAAGTTTATATCGGACTACTGTCCCGTGGTTTTTTCCTATTTTGAATTTTCCACGTAAAATTTGTGTTTCTTGTGGTTGGTTTTTTTCCTTTGGATTTATTAGTTTATTTTTCTATTTATGGTACACATACTATTTTAATTACAAAAAGAGGGAAAGAGTTTATTTTTGCTTAATTTACAACTGCTTGTGGTAGTCTCTTTCCCAACAAATAAAATTTAGGATCTTAGACCAGAGCAGTACATATCCAGCATCCCGAATTAGAAAACACACACGTATATATCCACGGAAAGAGAAGGCTTCATAAAACAAAAGTCATGCATGTGAAGCACACGAAGTAAAAAGCTATGCAAACATATATCTAGGGAATCGCCATTAGCATCTTTGCTGTGAAGAAGAAAGAGAAAGAGAGGAAGACAAGTAAACGTGCTTCTTAATTCTTATCCCCAATAGCTTTCGACTTTAATCAATCAAAAATATCTTTAAACTTTAATCATCCCTTTAACAAATACTTTTCAATTACCCAAATAGATTCGACTTTACTTAATCCATCACAACGTTTTCCACCTTGTTTTCTTTTTTTCCTTTTTCCTTTTCTGAATTCGATAAATACAAAGCACGGGTGGCGTGTTATTTAACTAAAACTGGCATCTCTTCTCCTGTATAAAAATATCGGCGATAGAAATGATCAAATTAGCGCAGCCAGACAGGAGCTAGCTAGTGAGTGAGTGAGCGAACTGAAAGTTTAGAACAGCCAGCTAGGAATTAAAAGTTAAAAATAAATAAAATAAAATGGATGAACGTTCTGCTGGGCATCGCGTGGTCCTAATTTCTAGGACTGTTTTCTTACTAATTTTGTTTCTTCTTTGTCAACTTGGCTCCGAGTTCAAATTTCAGAGTACTGCTGAAAATGATACTAAAGTAGGTGATCTACCTGGTCATGAAGGTAATATATGCTAATAATTCTTTATATCTCGAGTAAGTTTCATAATTTTAAAGGGTTTTTGGTTCTCTAGCATGCGATTTGCATTATTATATACATATAAGTACATAAGAATTAATTAATTCTTTGAATCAGATGTCTGAATTTTTAATATACATATATAGTCGTATATACGCATGATCAGTTTACAACATATATATATATATATATAATTTACAAAAAAAGAATCTCTTCCTTGTGTAGACATAAGTTAAGAGATTAAAAAAAAACTCTATTATTATTATTATTATTTAATTGGGTAGAGTGGATATTTACAGAGTAGATAATTATATCCATTTAAATTAGTGAAGGTAAAATTTGAAGTTGTGTCGCAGTAGTATTAACCTAGGTTAGTCTGAGTAAATTTTTAATTATAACATATGGTTTCTAAAAAAAATACGTATATTTATTCACACGGTACTTGAACTTATCCAAAGCACCTAATTGCAGCTTCGTTTCTATGAAGTTCTGACAAAGCATTCAAGTTAGGTTTTGGTTGTATGGCTGCTTCCTTTCATGCATCTGTCCATTTTGGACAACTCTTAGCTACTGGTCTAACACCACATATCAAACCTCGGGCCTCTGCCCTGGGGTCCCCCAAACTAGTTCTTAAATTTTATGTTTTTTCTTTTTTTGAGAAGTCTTAAATTTTATGTTAATTGCACTGAACAGGCTTAGATTCAATTATTATTTTCCACGTTTCTGATGTTGAGAGTCTTTTTGCGCACATGCACAAATTTCCGATCGCAACAAGCACGGTTTTTGTCTTATAGTATATTAAAAAATATATGTTTCTTTGTCTTTTAACTTATCTCTTATATTATGAATTCCCTTATTATAAAATCAATATCTATGTATATCGTCACTAATTATCAGGTGCGCATAAATTCTCTGTATTGAGAATTGCTATAAGTTAAAACAAACGAAATTATAATTAGATAGCAAATTCGATAATGCATGCAACTTTTATAAATTAATTTAGAGTTGAACGAATGTTTTTGTCTTGTAGCTATATAGCTAGCATAGATCGATTTGCTCATGATCAGTTTAACAACATTTCTTGTCGGAAATATTATTGGCAGTGGCCGGTCTCACGGAAATGATGTCCAGTTTGCAGTGGAGGGCACAACTACCTAAATTGAGTTCATATTGCCGTGAGACGCCAAAGCTTAGTTCCAATATTACCATCACTTGCCGCCTCGATAAAGGGGCGCCGCACATCTCCGGCATGTATATGTTCCAACTCTAATCTAATTACTTGCCTTGACAGTCATAACAAAGCAGGGTTAATTTCCATTATTAACTGCATGTTAATCATTTTGTATACAGAATCATGGAGAGCGCAGGCTTAAGTGGAATAATCCCAGAAGATGTGGCTGCTCTGACATACCTGCAGACTCTGTATGTACAATTAATTAATTAATAAATTAATGATCAATCATTTTGCATAAGCTTTTATAACTAAATTTGGTAAATTAAACAACTATACACACACACACACACACACACACATATCGTCGTATGCTTGGCTCTTGCCTTAATTAATGCGCATACATATTTGATATGGTTTTATACATGTCAAAACTCAACAGTGATCTATCCGACAACACAATTCATGGTTCCATTCCTTACCAGATTGGGTATTTATTTCAGCTTATCACTCTGTAAGTCCTCACTTGCCGCAAGTAATTCAATCATAGCTCCTTTTTTCTTTTTCTTTTTCCTTTTCTTCTGATACACTGGATTTGTGTGATGAGTAGAGATTTATCAAAAAATCAATTAACTGGGACCATACCAACAAGCTTGGGGAATTTGAGGAACCTAGAAATGCTGTAAGTGTTTTATTAGTTGCTACGATCATTGAGTTAAAATTATTCCTTCATATTTTGTCTCTAAGTGAAGTGTCAGATTGAGATTCTCTCCTTGACTATCCTGAATTTTTCAAGTTTTAAGATGTTTTATCATTACTATTTAATTTTGTACATTATGCATGCTTGTTCACACACACACACACACACACAGAGATATTTGAAATCTCAATAGATAGAAGATTTTTGGTTCCCTTCATTTTCTTACTATGAAGTACCATCATACGTCTATGATTTCCTGCCGTAGCGATCTGGGCCAGAACTTACTCACCGGGAAGATACCACCATCGTTGGGGCGCTTGTCATCTCTTCAAATGTTGTAAGAATCTTCACTTGCAATGCAATTTATTTTTTTTTTTTTAAGGCAAATCTAAAGGGTACAAGAAAAATTTTACTACTAAGGGCAAAAAAAAAAAAGATGACACTTAAATGAGGGTACGCAATGAATCTTATCCTTAAAAAATTAAGAAAACAAAACATATGACCAATATAAAAAAAGAAGAGCAACATAAGCAATAATTACTAGGAAATAAAATGCATGTAACAATGCAAATACAACCATAAACTCCCTGAACCCATAGCTTAGGAAGACCTTGAGCATCTTTAAAAAATAAAAAGCAAAATAGCAACAGGAGAAGCCGGCCACTAAATTAACTCAGATTCGACAACTCCCATATTAGCCAATTTATCTGAAAATATGAGTAAATCGCACTTACATTTCCTCCGTCAAAATCCGACAGTTCTTCCAACGAAAAATTCAGAAGTAAAATATTGAAATATTCAATTACTTAATTACTCAAAAAATTGCATTAGCATTTATCTTACTATGTACTTCTGGGCTTTTTAGGTATCTATGGAGCAACCAGCTATCGGGGGAAATTCCTCGTGAACTGGGAGACCTTTCTCAGCTCGGGATTTTGTATGAAATCTCACTCCACTTTTAAAATTATAAAGCCAGCTACTTAAATCAATACTTAGCTCATTTCTTTGAAAATACCATACAATTTTTAATTTCATATATATTTTCTAATATATAGATCTCTGCTGGAGAATGGACTCAGTGGTACACTCCCGCCAGAACTCGGAAAATTAAGCAATCTTCAAGAACTGTAAGTGTGTGTGTGTAAGTATTTATTTATAGAATTTATAAAATGGTTAATTAGGCTGTTGATCTCGTCGTGTATATATATGGCAGTAACTAATTATGTACTACATATATGCTTGTACTTAAAAAGTCATTTATATGCACACACATGCGCGCGCACACGCACGCATGTGTATTTGGCTGTTGTGCAATTATTATATGTCGATCATTCATCTATGCACATACTGTTGAAAAGTCAAAGCCGTGTGGTGGCTTTGCCACACACACGGCTTGCACGCGTTTTGAACGCGGTTTGGACGCGTTTTTTTCTTGATGAATAGTGCCAACATTTTTCCTATAAATAGCTAAGCATTCTTCATTTGTTATCATCCCAAAATTGTTTTTATAAGTTTCTAAGCTTTTGAGAGTTCTGGAGTGTGAGCAATTGGAGAGTGTGTGAGAGTACTGGGTGTATTTGGGTTCTGGGAAAGTGAGATTTCTTTACTCAAATTTGTACTCAAATAATTGTTAATAATACAATTATTTTTCTCTTGCTCCCGTGGATGTAGGTCATATTGCCGAACCACGTAAATTTTGTGTCCTTTATTTTTCTATAATTATTCGGTGCGCTTGATTCCGCATTCCGCGCACAACAAGTAGTATCAGAGCCGACGGTTCGTACTTGGGGGGATACGGTACTGTTCACGTATAAAAGATCTGTTCACGTATAAGTCTTGTTCACATTGTTCATTCACGAATACGGTGGAGACGGCCATTTGTACTTGGGAGACAGTCTATTGTAAGTAGTGTGTATTTTTGCATGTCTAGGAAAGTTCTGTCAACAAGGCGATAAGAGTCTAAGGATTCTGGTTTTTAATTGGGACCGAGTTCCCGTCCAGTCTCCTGGGAACTTTCCTGGTGCATTTATTCACGCGAAATTAACATCATAGAGACTGTTTTTCAAGTGGAAATAGTTCGTTGAGAAAATGGTAGAAGGTGAAACTTCCAGAATTGGGGGGAGATCTACTGAGACTATTTCAGGAGACACTTCAGGTGGGAGGCGAGATTTGTCAAATCGCTATTCAGCACCTGTTATAGGAGGCCAGAAGATCGATGTTGAAAAGTTTGATGGGAAAATCAACTTCGACATGTGGAGACATAAAGTTATGGATGCCCTTATTCAAATTGGTTTCAATGTTGTTCTGAAAAATAAAAGACACTTGTATGAAAAAGAAACTTGGGATTGTACGAACGAGAAAGCTTGTGGTCAGATCAGATTTTGCTTGACCAAGGGGTGAAATATGTTGTGAAAGATAAGGAGTGTACAATGACTTTGTGGCTTGCATTAGAGGAAAAGTACTCTTTGAAAAGTCCCAAAATCGCCTTCATGCAATGAGCCAAGTATATGGCTTTCGAATGAAGCCTGGGATGTCAATGCACGATCATGTCTCAAGATTTGAAAAGTTACTTGCTGATTTGAAGAATCTTGATGAAGATATTAAGGATGAAGTCAAGGCTATGATTCTGTTACACTCACTACCAGAGGAATATAGCCATTTTGTGACGACCTTGATATATGGAAAGAGTGTGATCGTCTTCAAAGATGTTTGTACAGCATTGACTAACTTGGAGATTCGGACTAATGATAAAAGGTCTGAACGAGCATCGTCTGAAGCTTTGGTGAGCAGAGATTGGGCGATGGAGAAAAAGAAGAAGCGTGGTGGAAAGAATTCTCGATCCAAATCGAGAAGCAGAAATATAGCTCGAGATGAGTGTGCTTTTTGTCATGAAAAGGGCCATTGGAAGAAAGATTGTCCGAAGGCTCAAAAGAGAGATGGGAAGAAACCAGTAGCAGCAAACATGGCACGTAAAGATGAAGACTCTGATTATTCATTAAGTATTACTCCTACAAAGATACGTGGCTAGTGCGAAGTGGATACTTGATCTTTGGAGCAACCTACCATTTGTGTCCTATTAAGGAATGGTTTGATTTTCGTAATCGGAATCAGTGCGATCGTGATGGGAATGATCAACCTTGTCGCACAATGGGGTATGAACAATTCGGCTCAAAATGTTTGATGGAATGGTCGAGAATTGAAAGAGGTTAGATATGTTCCAGCTTTAAAGAAAAATCTAATTTCTGTGGGTGCTCTAGAAGCTAAAGGCTACAAGGTTACCATTGAAGATGGTACAATGAAGTTTACACATGGGGCTATGGTAATTCTGCAAGGGGTTCGGCGTCACAATTTGTACTATTTGAAGGGAGGGTCGATGAAGCAAATGTTGCTGAGGCGCACAATGACACCACTGAGCTATGGCATGTACGTTTGGGACATGCCGGAGAGAAGTCTTTGCAAACTCTGATGAAGCACGGACTTTTAAAAGGTACCAAAATCTGTAAATTAAAGTTTTGTGAGCATTGTGTAGTAGGCAAGAAAACAAGGGTCAAGTTTGGTACGGCTAATCACGATACTCGTGAGATCCTTGATAGAGTGATGTATGGGACCAACCAAGACTGCATCAATTGGTGGAAGCCATTATTTTGTTACATTTGTTGATGATTTCTCTAGACGTGTGTGGGTGTACACCATGCGAGCAAAGGATGAGGTTCTAGAGATTTTCGTGAAATGGAAGAAACTGGTGGAGACTCAAACTGGCAGAAAGATCAAAGTATTGCGTTCTGACAATGGGGGTGAATATACTTCTGATCCAAGAGTGAGGGCATAAAAAGACATTTCACGGTGAGACATACTCCGCAACAAAACGGCGTGGCTGAGCGTATGAATCGTACTTTACTGGAGAAGGTACGATGTATGTTATCTAATGCTGGTTTAGATAAAAAATTTTGGGCTGAGGTGGAGTTACGCAAGTCACTTAATAAATCGGTTTAATTGGAGGTAAAACTCCTATGGAAATATGGTCTGGAAAGCATGCACAAGACTATGATTCCCTTCGTATATTCGGGTGTCCAGCTTATTATCATGTCAAAGATGATAAACTGGATCCTCGTGCTAGAAAAGCTATCTTTGTGGGATTCAAAGGTGGAGTGAAAGGCTTCAAGCTTTGGGATCTCGAAGATAAAAAGATTGTGTATAGCAGAGATGTCACGTTTGATGAAGCTTCAATGATAAAAGCTTCAAGTTCTCAGCAGATGGAGAACAAGACCACAGAGGTATTGCAGCGGGTGGAGTTTGATGCAACTCCATATGTACCAGTTAGTTCTACATCAGAGAAGGGTTCGACTATGGAGGTGACACCTAGAGTTGAAGAAGAGGTTGTTTCTTCTGATGTCCCACAAAATGAAGAAACAACTAATGATGTAGATAATGATGATTCTATAGCAACAAGGAGGCCAAAAAGAGAGATAAAGAAACCCGGATGGCTTACTAAAGATATGGTGATAGCTTATGCACTTCCAGTTATTGATGATGACATCCCCAACACTTTCGGTGAAGCATTACGCAGTAGCAAAAGTGATCAGTGGAAGTTAGCCATGGAGGAAGAGATGAAATCTCTCCATCAAAACCAGACTTGGGAACTTGTAAAGTTACCAAAGGGGAAAAGGGCTATTGGCAATAAATGGGTCTACACCAAGAAGCAAGCATCTCCGAATCAAACAACTCCTCGATACAAGGCAAGGCTCGTGGCAAAAGGTTTTGCTCAGAAGGAAGGTATTGATTATAATGAAGTTTTTTCTCCAGTCGTAAAACATACTTCCATTCGTATCCTACTTGCCTTGGTAGCTGAATATGAGTTAGAGTTGGCTCAATTGGATGTTAAGACAGCGTTCTTACATGGAGATTTAGAGGAGGAAATCTACATGACTCAGCCTTGTGGTTTCAAAGTTGCTGGAAAGGAGAATCATGTGTGTAGGTTGATTAAATCTTTGTACGGACTGAAGCAATCGCCAAGGCAGTGGTACAAAAGATTTGATCAATTTATACAAGGGCAGAAATTCACCAGAAGTGAACACGATCATTGTGTTTACTTTAGAAGACTACTAGATGGAGCTTTCATCTATCTGTTACTTTATGTCGACGATATGCTAATAGCTTCGAAGAATAGAGGTGAGATTGAAAGATTAAAAAAGCAGCTGGCTTCTGAGTTCGAGATGAAAGACTTGGGTGATGCACAGAGAATACTTGGGATGGAAATTCATAGAGACAAGAAGAATGGGAGCGTATGGTTGACTCAAAAGTCTTATTTGAAGAAAGTGCTAGAAAGATTCGGTATGGATGACAAAACTAAACCGGTATGTACCCCTCTAGCTCCTCATTTCAAATTAAGCTCTTCTTCATGTCCTAGATCTCAAGAGGAGCGCGATTACATGGCTCGTGTTCCATATGCTAGTCTTTGTGGGTAGTCGATGTATGCTATGGTGTGTACGAGGCCCGATATAATGAGCATGGTTAGTAGATACATGCACAATCCGGGTAAAAATCAGCTTTGCGGTGAAGTGGATTCTCCGATATCTGTATGGGACAGTTGATGTTGGGTTATTGTTCAAGAAGGATTATGATCAACAATGTGTTGGGTATTGTGATTCTGATTTCGCTGGAGACCTTGACAAGCGAAGATCAACAACGGGCTACGTATTCACATTGGGTGGAGGTAGGGGTGGAGGTCGATTCTACAATCGACAATTGCTGGTCTACTACTAAGGCAGTACATGGCAAAGAATCAAGTTGTAAAAGAAGCTATGTTTGAAAGGCTTGTTAAGTGATTTGGGAGTAATCCAGGAGAACATTGCGGTCTTCTGTGATAATCAAAGTGCGATATTCCTCGCGAAGAATCAAACATATCACGCTCGGACGAAGCACATAGATGTGAAATATCATTATGTGAGGGAGATTATCGAGGGCGGTGTTGTGTTGTTGAGAAAGATCAATACCAAAGATAATCCATCAGATATGTTAACGAAGGTAGTTTCTGGAGTTAAGTTTCAACACTGCTTGAAACTAATTCAAATCCTTCGATTGTGTTAAGTTCTTTCCTTCGGGAATTTTGAACTACGGTTGGCTTGATCCCAAATTTTGGGTACGTAGGCAGTCACAGAGATGCAGCCAATGTGGATCCTTTTGAGGATCGTGTGAGGGATGAAGTTTGAAGGATCATTGTTAATCGGCTTAGATTTGGATAAATTTTCGCCGAGGTGGAGATTTGTTGAAAAGTCAAAGCCGTGTGGTGGCTTTGCCACACACACGGCTTGCACGCGTTTTGAACGCGGTTTGGACGCGTTTTTTTCTTGATGAATAGTGCCAACATTTTTCCTATAAATAGCTAAGCATTCTTCATTTGTTATCATCCCAAAATTGTTAAGCTTATAAGTTTCTAAGCTTTTGAGAGTTCTGGAGTGTGAGCAATTGGAGAGTGTGTGAGAGTACTGGGTGTATTTGGGTTCTGGGAAAGTGAGATTTCTTTACTCAAATTTGTACTCAAATAATTGTTAGTAATACAATTATTTTTTCTCTTGCTCCCGTGGATGTAGGTCATATTGCCGAACCACGTAAATTTTGTGTCCTTTATTTTTCTATAATTATTCGGTGCGCTTGATTCCGCATTCCGCGCACAACACATACCAATACCACATTAAAATTTACAACACTTTAATTTTAAACATAACCTAAAAGTAATTTTCATGTCGTTGCAGGTGGTTGACATCCAACAATTTAAGGGGGGATTTGCCAAAAGATTATGGGAATCTAAAGAATCTGACGACTTTGTAAGTGTCCTGTTTGTTCATTTTCTAATTGTTATTGTTGTTGTTATTTTTAAGGATTGTAATTAATTTGGTCTAGATCTTCTTTTCTTGCTTGTTGTTTGAAGTCTGGAAATATCAGTAATGAAAATTTTATTTGTCAATGCAGTGAAATAGCTGGGAATAATTTGTCTGGTCCGATCCCCAGATTCATTGCAAAATGGGTCAACCTCTATTGGGTGTAAGCCTACTCATATAATCCTTTTATGTGTCAACTGAAACTTGGTACTCTCTGTGTAAACAACCTGTTTTCTGGAGTTTAATAATTTGCTACATAAAACTGTTAACGAAACTCTGGCATATACTCCGTTGGTACACCATGCTAAGTAAAAGTAGAAATATGGGCTGGGTAGAATGGATTGTTGGGAGATTAATGGGTGAAGCAGACACACAACTAAACTGAAATTGAGAAATAATGAGACAATAGAATCACACAGACACTAAAAATTACGTGGTTTGGCTTTTAACCTACGTCACGGGCAAAGACAAAAGGATAATTTTTCACTATATAAGGAGAATTACAAGTATTTTGAGATAAATTCCTCACTACCCAAAACCCAATTTATTACACCCACACTCTCATATATATATATATATTGAAAACAAATGCTTATAAAGAGAAACTTATTTTTCTCTCTTTTATAAGCTCTTGGATGCGCTCAAAATGGGATGCAAAACTCATTTGCATGGCTCCCCTTTTATAGCCAATTGTTGGCTAACAAATTCCACAAGTTAGGTTTCGCAGCCACCTAACTCATCCACCTTCATTTCATTTTTTCCATGGTCGGCAATTACCAAATCAAAACGTCAATGACGGCACCTAATTTCCAGAAGCCTTACATTGATTTTCAACAATTTCTAGAAGCCTTTTACTGATTTTCAACATGGATATCTCCCCTTGATTTTAGAAATGTAAGTTTTATCACAATACAATCTAGAATAGTCATAGTATATAAGTTTCTTATTGTATTATACATATCGCATCATATAAAAGTAAAAAATTTTGCATGATGTGAGAAAACATGCAAAAAGAATGAATTCTCTCACGCGCGAGCTTATTAATTATATTGCTTTTCTCTGCTTTAATCTCACAGAAATCTGATGGGAAATAACTTCCAAGGAGAGCTGCCGCCAGAAATTTTTAATTTGTCACGCCTTCAGTATTTGTAAGAACAATTAATAATAATCCAAACTCTGCTACACACACAGTCCTTCTCTAGTGCAGGTGCCTTTTTTTTTTCTTTTTTTGCGAATAAGATTCTAAGTCGTGCAGTTTAAAAGTGTTAGTTTTTAATGCTATTAAACCGTGCGGTTTAAAAGTGTGTTCGTATTAAAAAAAAAGTTAGAGCGCCCTTGTGTGTGTATATATGTATATGTATGTATATGGAGAAAATTTTCAATGACAGTAAACTACGTATATACTATTAACGTTCTTACTTTAATAAAGTACAGAAAACCTCATCAGATAACAACTATAATTATATATATATATAAATATTATAATTCAGAATTTTAAAATGCGGAAATGTCTAGAAAAACGGATAAACCTTGTAATTTAAACTCTTAAAGTTTTAAACCTTTAAAACTCCGCGGTTTTAAAGTTTTCCTAGACGTTTCTCACACTTTATGATTCTAGACCACAAAATTATTATTATTATTATTATTATTATTATATATATATATATGTGTGTGTGTGTGTGTGTGTGTGTGTGTGTGTTATAATTCAGAATTTTAAAATGCAAAAATGTCTAGAAAAACGGATAAACCTTGTGGTTTAAACTCTTTAAGTTTTAAACCTTTAAAACTCCGCGGTTTTAAAGTTTTCCTGGACGTTTCCCACACTTTATGATTCCGGACCAAAAAATTATTATTATTATTATTATTATTATTATATATATATATATATAGTGTCGCAATCCTTACTTTATTAAAATGAGGATAAACACTAAAATATTAAAAAAATTTACATATTTAAATATATTAAAAAATGTGTTTTTTTCTTGTCTATTAGTGCCATCGTTGTTTTGTTAAAATAAATGAGAGTCAGCATTGTGGAACTCTGTTTACAATATTAAAAATGACCTTTTTCATGGTTTACGATATTTTGTCATAGACTTTATCAAGTCCATGACTCGCGGATTGGAAATTTTTTTTTTTTTTCATAAACACTCAAATTTCTAATTTTGCAATTAAATAAGTCCCTAACTTGGCTGCGTTGTTTATTCCAGGTTTGTCAGTGACCTACAAACGAAGGGCTTTCCTTTCCCAAAGTCAGCTAATTTGAGTAGTATATTATACCTGTAAGCGGTGTAGTCCAATTCCATGCATTGTAAATTTATTAATTTTTTAATTAATAAAATCTTTTTTAGAAATTAAATTAATCATAACAATTCTGCAGGACATTGAGAAATTGCAGCATTACTGGTACAATCCCACCATACATTGCCAATTGGAATCAGTTACGCTACCTGTAAGTTTATTTTTCGTTTATTTTCTTATTAGTTTGGTAATATGAGGTCAGAGGTCATTTAAACTTGTGTCATCTATTAACCTTGTCATAATGTCGTAAAGTAAATTACTAAACTCGTATATATATTAGATTTTTGTATATATTACCTAAATTTTTAAGATATATTAAAAAGGGTTATTTCTAGAATACTTCTAGAAATGCACATCTGTCGTCGGAAATAGTCATTTCTGAAAGAAGATTAATAAAATTTACTGATATTTTTACTTCTGCCATCTCATCTAACATTTCCTAGGCTTTATATATAAAATAAATTGCAGTTATATTATGTTGCAGACAACAAAAACGACTATCTTCAATTGATATTGCCTTTTTCTTTTTTAATATTGTCTAAAAGTTTGTTTAATCGCCGATCTTCACTATGTTCATGGTTGGGAAGAGTTGTTCATCCACTTGTTATCGTTTCATCTTGCTTATCAATCCCGGAAACAAGGACTTGTCATTTTTTTTTTGTTAATCTTTCATCAAATAATTTCCATTTTTTACTTAAATTTTCGTTATTTTTTGAATGTTTTATTTATAAGTACTACGATTATGCATTCAATTCTTGTCCATTTCCATGATATAATTCTTTTTTAAAGAATTAGTTGTCAGTATTTCTTCATTGCTCAAGTTTATACTAAGGTTTAAAGTTTCTGATAAAAAAAAAAAAAACTAGAGAAAGAAGGAGCAGTTTGGTTAAAAAGAGGCACCGCTTGTTTGCGCCCGTTAAGAAAACAAATTGTCTTGATATTTAATAAGAAAAATTCTAGTCTTAGAAAGGTTTAATTGAAATATGTCATAGTCTTATAGTAAATTTAGGAAATATTAGATAAGGAGAGGATCTAAATCCTTGCTGTAAATGATCTTTTTTTTCCCTCTAATCATTGATTATTAATTTGTACTGCAGTGACCTGAGCTTCAACAACTTAACTAGTGGAATTCCAAGTACTTTCAAGAAACTGTATTTATCTGAGCTGTAGGTGATAACTTTCTTGCATCCCATTAATTTTATCTTTTCTTAATATGAAAGGGAGAATAACATTTAGACTCCTAATATTTTTCCTCAATTTTCCCAATTCGATCCATGATTTCTTTATATCACACAATTACGTCCCTAACTTGTAACTTTAATAATTCAAACTTTTATTGATAAAGGGTAAATGGGATTTTTTACCATACAAATCATACGTTCCTTTTAAAATATATTTCTTACCCTGAAATTTGTCTTCTTGCTTTTTTCCTTTTGACCGATAGTAATAGTATAATAAAAAAAAGAATCCAAATAATTTGTTTTTTCTGTTACTATTTTTACTTTTTAGGTATCTAACAGGAAATATGCTCAATGGAACATTGCCAGACTGGATTTACAGCAATGTTCGCAAAAAGGGGTATGCTTTCTAACTATACATAAATGTGGCAAAATGTTTTCGAACCTGTTCTGGTGTAAACATTTTTTCCTTTCCTCATCAAATTAAACACATTTTAAATCAAAGATGCGGGCTAGGCAAATGGAAATTTATGTAAAAAATTTCAATCTAGAATAGTGTAATGTGTAAATGTTTTGAAGCTTGTCATTCAAATGCCAGCTGCATGTATTTAATTAAATATATGATCGTCCCAAGTGACGAACAAACTTTAGCCTGCCAGCCTTTTGCATGCATCTAATTAAATATATGAATGTCCAAAGTTATGCACAAACTCTAGCCTGTCATTGTATGTGGGAATTCCTATGCCATTTTGCACGCAAATACAAATTATTAATTATTAATTAATGCCAACCCTACTTGTCTGAATTGTCATCTTGCAGGGATCTTGCATACAATGAATTTATATTTCCTAAACCAGAGATACACAAGTAAGAAAATAGCGTTAATTAATTAAGCGACCTTGGTTCCCTTCTTTCTTAATTTGTTTCTTTGCAGTTGCATGCACGCTTATCCACATGCATAATTTTATATATATAAATGAATTTCACAATAATTTTAAATTTTTATCTTGTAGGAATCTTCCCAACAACAATTCTCGGATAAATCTGTAAGCAAATTTTACTACCCCATAGTATATAATATTACCCCATAGTTTTTATTCATTTTCTTGCTTCAAATTTCAATTCCAACAGTTTCTGTCTATCTCATTTTCTGATTTTGATTTTAACTTTCAATGGACGTGATACCGGCACGAACACTATTAACGATATTGCTGCTGTAACCAGTGAACCTAAGAATCGGTATGTTCATATTCATTTATCTAATAATTATATTGTAGGTAATTTATCGGTCGATCAGCAAGCAATTATTACGTGAATTAGTGCCCATACAAAATTAATTGATCTTATTATTGTAATTACTTATATAGGACATTTCCGGATGAGATTATGAGGAAGTATTGCCCCGATGGCCAGAAGAAATCTCATTGTATGTATACGTATCCATCTTTATACAAATGTTCTTATTAAGGATCTGTTAAATTCCAGAAAAACTATAGTTTAATAGTATAATGGTCGGAAAACCCAATTATATGGTTTAAAGTCCAGGATTATTAAAAAAAAAGATTATTTTAATAAAGTGCGGTCGTTTAAATTTTTTAAATTTTATATTATTATTAATTCATGCACACATTGAAACTTTAACTCAAGACTTGAGCTCCAGAGAGGCTGTTCTTCGCCACCGGAGCTAGACCTTGGTTTCATATACATGTTTAAATTAATCAATATGTATATATATTGCAGACAATTATAATTTGCATATAAATGCTGGCGGCGATGAACATAACATCGAAGGAATTTGGTATGAGGCGGATAACTCGACATCGAATTTTTATGTTAACAAACGGGCATACAACTGGGCATATAGCTGTAACGGATATTTCTTTGCGGATTCAGAGGCTGATTCACGTGAATTTATACCGAAAGTAACATGTGGAGCTGCAGTGACTGATGCACCTTTATACGACGAAGCTCGCCTTTGCCCCAATTCTCTCAAATACTATGGTTTTTGCTTGCAAAACGGCAATTACACTGTCAGTCTTCACTTCTCTGAGATTGTTTTTGCAAGAAATGATGATTACAGCAGTTCAGCAAAACGTGTATTTGATATATATATACAGGTAGGCACGCTAGCAACAAAATATTTTAAAAAATTTTTAATTAGCAATTTATCCCTCCCTAGCCTCCTTTAATTAATTTGAATTTCCATACATGCAGAGCGAGCTAAGGTGTAAGGATTTCAACATAAAAGAAATGGCCAAGCATTCAAATAATGTAACCATTCAAACTTTCACGGCTTCTGTACACGACCATCTACTGGAAATCGAGTTATTTTGGGCTGGCAAAGGATCTTTATACAACCCAGCTTATTTTCATGGACCTCTCATATCAGCTATTTCTGTAACTCCAAGTATGGTACAAAGTTGCAATCATTGCATACGTGATAGCTCTTCACTGTGTTAATTATCATCTCCCGATATGCCTTTCGTTGCATGCTATCAATCACTATTTAATTTTCAGATTTCGAAGTCAACCGATCAGGACGACTATCTAAAATAGGGATAGTAGGAATTATCCTTGCGGCTGTGCTAGCTTTGATTCTTTTCTCGGCTCTCATGTGGAGATTAGGATGGATAGGAGACAGAGAATTGCGTGGTACGTACGTGGATCATTTACATATGTTGGAAAAAATTTCAATTCGAAATTAAATCCCCGGATGGATTTATGACTTCGTAAATCGATTTTTACCATGTTTTAAACTGATTTACGATATCGTAATCTATCTCAAACTTTAGTACAAGATTTTAAGCCTGATATGATAAGCACTATATATATAGTGCTATATAGATAGAAATTATCAGGTGAGGGATTTGGCGATATAATAAAGTGCGAGATGAATTTTTACAATATTGCAAGTTTAGTAGAGTGCAAGACGGACTTTTGAAGTCTGCTTGCAACGTTTTGAAAATTTATCTCGTATTTTAATTGACTGCATAATCCCACATTAGAAGCCCACTTTACGCTACATATGCTATATAGTACTTTATGCTATATTGCTATAGTATATGGCTTACAAAAGATATCAAGAAAAAATATATGTATAATTGATCTGTTTGTTTTCTCAATTCTTCATGAAATACACAGTGACAACGGTCAACTTACGAGGGAAGTCTTATACCCTTAAACAAGTGAAAGTCGCTACTCGAAATTTCAGCCCCAGGAATCTAATTGGCACGGGGCGTTTTGGGACAGTATACAAGGTTAAACATTAATTGCCGTATCTCTCTCTATGCGCGTGTGTGTTTTGTGTGTATGCACTTGCGTGCGTGCATGTGTGTGTGCGTGCGTGCGTGTGTGTGAAAGATTTTCTAATCTGGGATTAAAACTCAGGATAAGTTATCAATGGTGTGAACATATTTTTACAATGTTATAAAAATATGTTCACAATGTTGTCAATTCGTCTTGGGCTTTAAGAAAGTCTGAGATCATAGACCAGATTGCTACTTATTATAAATAAAAGAGATCATCTAAAAGACAAATAATACAAATACCGACCAAATGCACTACATTAGAGTGTGTTTTTCTTATCTTTTAATTTATCTATTACATTAACAAAGTAAAGAATTGCTTACTGGAAAAATTTCTCTCTCTCTATGGATATTTACTCACCAGGATCTTACTTTTATTAAAGTCCAGTAAAAATATTAAAATATATGGTTTAATAATATAATGCCACAATTAAATCATATCGCTTAATAGCTTTCTTAGACTTTAACAAATTCAAGATCATTGATTGCAACATAATACTATGAAATTGTATGGCTTAATAGCTTTTCCAGGCTTTAACAAATTTTAGGATCTTGAATTAGATTAGTACTCTATATGTATGTATGCATTTATATATATGAATTGATTTTTCTTGTTAGAAATATGGTATATTAATCTGCTTGCATGGTGCAACCACGCATTACAGGCTGAATTGCCAGATCAGACTGTAGCTGTGAAGATGCTTTCTTCTCAATCAAAGCAAGTGATTGATCAAATAGGAACTGAAGTTTATGCCCTTACAACTCTGAAACATGAAAATATTGTCGAATTTTTGGATGGCTACTCTAAAAAAGACCTCAACTTGCTCATCTATGAATACATGGAAAAAGGATCGCTTGAACGAGCCTTGTTTGGTAAGCCAATTTATATATATTTTCATCATCATTTTATTTCTATTAATTTTTCAGTTTAGTGTCATCTTCTAATCGGGAATCCTGAATTTTGTTAAAGTCGGGGATGAATTTACATTTTTGTAAGCTAACTTTTTCACTATTTTTTAAAATTGTTTTCACTCAATTCCCGATTGGAAAATTAAGTATTAGCTTATGTAACAGGTTAAAATTACTTTTTTAAAAAAATAAAAATAAATAATGAATAGTTAAATATTTGCAGATGCCAATTCTTCTACGCGACTTGATTGGCCAACCAGAGTCCGCATCTGCCATGGAATAGCAAAGGGTCTAAAGTATCTACACGAAGATAATCCGAGTCGTAAAATCGTTCACAGAAATATTAAGCCTAGCAATATTCTGCTTGATGGGAATCTGAACGCTAAGGTGTCTGACTTGGGATTGGCAAAGCTTTATGACGAAGAAAATCCATACAAGTTTATCCAGGAAAAAGGGACACTGTAAGTAGCAAATTAAATTGAGCAAGCACAAAATGCATGCCATCTTGCACAAGCAATATCATTAATTAATTAATTATGGTCGCATGCAGAGTATACATGGCACCAGAGTATGCAATGCGGAAAGCAATAACAGAAAAAGTTGATGTTTTCAGTTTTGGAATTGTTCTGCTTGAAATAATTAGCGGGCAGACAAATGCCAAGTATGAAGCAAACCAAGAGACTGAATTTCTTTTGGATACGGTAAGAAGACAACTCAAAAACTAGACTCAGCTTTCAGTTCGGGAATCTCAGATTTTATAAAGCTCTACACAATACCCTTTTCATGGTTTACAACACTGTAAACAGAATCCTTCACTTAAAAAATTCCAGGGTTCCCAGATTGAAAATATCTCCTCTATATACATAAAATAGGTCTTAATTTAATTTGCTAACGATGTCGCATGGCCTGGGATATATGGATTAATTAATAAATAAATAATGTACACTGTGCAGGCCATTGTGTTGCATTCAAAGGGAAAGCTTTCTGAATTGGTCGACAAGCAAATGCCAAATGAACATATAGTGATGAAGCAAGCCAAAATAATCTTGGAGTTGGCAATGAGATGCGTGGATCAGTCGCCTACTCTTAGGCCAACTATGTCTGAAGTTGTGAGCGAGCTTGAGCGTATCTCTAATTAGAACTGACCTGGTCAGCATTCTATGGTTCCACGTGGATCCTTATTGAACTCTGGACTGGAATGTCTTGGTCAAGGTTAAACCTATATACTACGATTATGCATAGGTATGTACACCGGGCATTATCTTATGTTGACGGTATACTGCTGCTTTCAAATATATATGGGTCGCTATAATGCTGTAAACTTTTAACAGCATTATTAATGTAATAAATGTATACCATTAGATTTAATTACTCTAATACAATATTTGTGTTAAAGTAAAAGATAGCTTAATTTTTGTAAAATTATTATAACCACCCTTATAGTTTGAAACAATTGTACTTGAATAATATTTTTATTTAAAAATCACTTTTCAATCATATTTTTTAAATAACTTGCAATTATAAGATTTATATATGGTCTAACTCTTATAAACAACACAACTAAATATGTACATTTAAATGAATATCATAATTTTTTGAAAATAATGTTTCAAAATTTATTACCATTGAGTATGTAAGATATGATATCTAATAGATTATCTAACACAAATTGTACAAATAACTTGCAATTATAAGATTTATATATGGTGTAACTCTAATAAACAACACAACTAAATATGTACATTTAAATGAATATCATAAATTGTATAAATAGACTTTTAAGTGAGATTGTTTGTATTTTATATATATTAGGACTTTTGTATAATTGAACTGAAGCATATATTACCTTTGAAACCCATTTGGCATACATGCCAAGCTCAACCCAGGACACGTAGGCTCGGCTTGGGTTGGGTTTTCCTACTATCCCTATTGCCAAGTGATGTACTATATGGAAAATCCCCACATGAAATGCTTTTTGATGTACCACCAGAACTATCTTGCTTAAGAGTTTTTGCTTGCTTGCGTTTTGATAAGAATTTTTAGATTAAAAATAAATTTGACCAACATGTAAAAGGATATCATATATATGATATCCCTTACAACCCATGTATTATATGCAAATTCTATTCAGTTCTAAGTACGAATTTGATATTATTTTTTACTTTAATGAATATAAATTAGGGTTGGGCTATTTAAACCCACTATAGCACATTATACACCCACTTTTTTATAAAAAAATTAATTACGAAATGTCCATGAGTTAAATTACTATTATATCTTAATGAAATTAACCTCTCCTCTCCATCATCTATGAATTCAATTAACTTAAATTGATTTTTCTACAAAAAGAGTAGCAAAGAGCAATGTTTTAATTTCGTTTCATTTTCTTTTCACCTATACTCTTCCGAGTACACTTTTATAGCTATATTTTCTTTTAATGTGTGACATTGTTGGTTAGCAAACTTCTACCTCTTGGATTCAACCCCCTTTCAACTCAAATATGTTTCTCAACTAGAGACATATTTATTTTTAGAATCAATTAAGGAGCAAAGAGAAAATAAAATCTGAATTTTTTTTGGCTTTTCTTACATTTATGATGCAATCATGCAATGAGTTCCATTAAACTAATTAGAAAATGTGTTCGATTGAATTCATTTACATGTTATGAATCTTGACAAGGATTAGACAATAAATTAAAAATAAAAGTCATATAATCAATCATAAAGAAAACAAACCATGCAAGATGGCTAAGCCATTGATATTTTAGTTTATTGTTGGGTATGATTCAAATATACTTTCATAGCCGTAACGTACTTTCCCAACAAGTGATTCTGTATTTCTAGGGATAAACATTTGAAATTAATTTAGTAAAGGTATATTGGCAATGAGGTGGGTTTATAAAGTAAAAATTTCATATGTAAGAGAGGTTTATTGAGAGAATGTGTTTAAAGAGTATTTTAATGGGTTCTAATAGCCTTACCCTATATATTAATATCACTAAGCGATTTAACCAATGACCCATCAAAGATGTATTAGTGGAATTAATTAGCAGGTGCTTCGTTTTATATTCATAAGACCTATGACTTGTGTATTATTACTAGATTGTATATTGAAAGCAGAAGAGGACTAAACTGCTCAATATTAAAACTATTTGGGCAATAGAAGAATTTATTAAACTAAAGGACTTTATTGACAGTTTACAAGAAAAACACTACAACACTCACGGTTCACTCGTCTTTCTCTCTACTAATTCTTTACTCTTTACTTTGATGCCTACAACAAAGAGCTTTAAGGATATTTGTAGTAACTTAAAACTAATATAAACCACACAAATATCAAATTACATAAATTTAATAACCTCATTTTACAAATATCACCAAATATTCAAGAACATTCTAGATTTAGATATTTTTACTTCTATTAGATTTTTTTTTTAAATTAGAGTCATCTCTCATTTTTTACACAATTCTTGAAACTTCCATGGATTAAACTTTGAAATTGGGCTTGGCTAAGTATGGTTGGATTAGATCATAACCCAACACCAACTTTCATCATTTGATCCATATTTAGCTGTTGCTAGAACTCTTGAAACTTTTCGATACTAAGACTTTTTGTAAACAAACCCGCAACTTGATCATCCATCTTGATGTATAACATTTCAACTTCATCTTACAAGATCTTTTCCCAAATGCAGTGATAGTGCACCTCCACATGTTTAGTTCTCCGTTAAGCTGATAGCCGATTGGTTATCACAATACAATGATACTGAGTAATCTACCGGTTAGTGTAGCTCCTTCATCAACTGCATCGGCCAAGTGCTTTCTTGAGCTGTCATTGCTGCTACTCTATACTCCACTTCTGTGGTGATAATGATATAGTTGGTTGTGTTTTACTACACTAAGAAACTGTTCCAGACCCAATTCTAAAAACATATTCAATAGTTGATATTCTTGTATCATGATCTCCGGCGTAGTTAGCATCATAATAGCAAGTCAGCTTGTAACTTTCACTTCTTGTAACTTTCACTTTCTTTTATAATATACCAAAGTTGATTGTATTTTTCACATATTTTAGTATTTGTCAAACCATTTTCAAATGAAGCTTTTTTGGATTTTGCATGTATCAGCTTATTACACCTATTGCATATGAAATGTCTGATCGAGTCAACGTTAAGTAGATTAAACTTTTTACGAATTGTCGATACATCGTTTCATCTTGTAAATCTTTGCCTTCATGTGTGCAATATTTTGCATTGACTTCCATTCCAGTTGAGATTGACTTGCATTCTAACATTCCAAACTTCTTTAACAAGTTTTTGGCATATTTCTGTTGGCAAAAGAATATCCCCTCTTCTATTCGATCAACCTCCATCCTAGAAAAGTGTTTAAGCTAATCAAGTTCTTTCATCTAGAAATCAACTGATTAGTTCTCCCTTTGCTCATCGAATCTCTTCTCCATCGTCACCAGAAATAATCAAATTATCCCTGTACCCTAGTATACTTGTTAACTTTCCTTCACTAGCTCTGACAAACAAGCTAGAGTCTACATGTGTTATTGCCACTCTAAGTTAGAAATTCGATAATCTTACCATACTATGCCCTTGGTACAACCGTATAATGCCTTTCTTATCTTGCGTACATACTTCGGATCAGCTTGATTCTCAAACCCTCTTAGTTAGTTCATGTAGATCTCTCGATCCACTTCTATGTAGGAAGGCATTTTTTACATCTATTTTTCATAATTTCCTTTCTTTGCTGGCTGTGAGTACATGTAGAACTCTTGATGTTGTGAGCTTTACCATCATACTAAATATTTTATCATAGTCTAGCCTGTGAGAATCCTCGAGCTACCAACCGAGCTTTATGTCTTTCAACTGAACCATCTGGGCAATTTTTATTTTTTAATCTTGCACACCCATTTGCAAGGTATTTTATATCCTTTAGTTTTGGAACCAGATCCCAAGTTTGATTATGCTTCAATAAGGTGATTTCTTCCTTTATCGCCTTCATCCAATGAGAATTCTCTGCTACTTATTCAAATGTCTTAGGTTCTTTTACTTTTTTTCTTCTTCTGCAACTACTACATTAATGTACCTGAGATTTACCTTTCTCATTCTTTTGGATCTTTTAAATTGAAATTTAGAAGTTCTTGGTTCTACTTTATTTGGTTCTTCATCTACAATAGAGCTCTGGTGAACACTTGCCTTTCAAGGACTTTGCGCCTTATCATGCTCGATATTATCATCCCTTAAATCATCAAAATTTTCAAATTCTTCTTCGCTCGGGTGAATTTCAATAATTCGTTCCTTTATTTGGTCTTCAATTTCTTTTGAATCTAGTAGCTCTTTAAGAAGATGTTTCGTCAAACACCATATTTCATTTTGTGTAGCACCGTTCACTAGTAAGATCACAACACCTCCATTCTTTCCTCTGACATTCATACTCAACAAAGATACAATGATTGCCTTCTTTTCAAATTTGCTTCATAAGTGGCTTGGTACTAAGACATAGAACACAAAGCTAAAGGCTTTACATTCCACAGCTTCTCATAAGGTGATGTGAACCCTAGTTTTGGTTAAAGAAGCCTGATGATCACATGAGCTATCATCTTTATAGCTATCATCTTTATATCTTATAGTCTCAAAGATATTAGGAGAACTTATGTGACATATACTCTCATCCAATGTCTATTCATAAGTAGTAAAACTTCTTTCTTACTTCTCATTCGACTATATTTTTGAATTCCTTAAACTTTGAAAATGTATCAGTTTTTTTTATTTATAAAGAGGATCCAAACATATTTGTAGAAGTCATCGATAAATGTGATCATGTATCGCATGCTGCTAATAGAAGATTGTTTGACATGCCCAAACACGTCAAAATGTACCAACTGTAATAGTTGTTTTGCTCTGAACTTTGACTCCTCATATGGGAGTTGGTGAGCCTTGCCTTATTGACACCTTGCACACACCATGTTTATTCTCACATCAAGTTGAGGCAGACATCTGAGCATTGACTTCGGACGTTATCTAGCATGAATTTATTATAATGAAGTGTTTGAATAAAACCATTTTTTGCTGTTCCAGGCCATGCCAAAGGATAATTATACAATATATCTAAAATGGAGAAAAGAAGGAAAAAAATGGATGACCAAAGTAATTTGGTGAATTACATTAAAAAGGCAAAACAGTTTTGGAGCTCCAAAAATGCCGACTTTGTTATGGATTTCCTCTACTAGTTGGAAGTTTTCCAACAATGACCAAAGTATGTCATTATATTTTTTGTGCAAGATTACTGAAACCAGAAAATCTGCTAATTCTATCCTTTTGTCACATGATCAACAAATATGTAGGAAACCTAGATCAATGTTTTTTTGTTAGGCAGGAAGCCAACACCTAAAACTACAAATGTTACTGACAAATAGCTAAGAATCATAAGGTGATCGAGGAGGAAACGATCTTCAAAATCACAATCAAATAAGAAAAATGAATAAACAGCCCACACTAGGACAATAGCACTTCTTTTACAGGAAAGATAATGTGTTTAAAACAGCTAAAGCCTGATAAGCAGCAGCGATGAAATGAGCTCAAACTACATTTAAGCAATCTATTAGAAAGCTCAACCTATTCCCAAAAAATTAGACTCAGATCTCGGTCTCATAAGTCTATAATGCAAATCAGTACAGAGGAAAAGCTGAAATGAGAAAAATAACTATTTAAAGCTCATGTTTTATTTAACTTTCTTTTGATTTAATAGATGAAGTTCTCTTCTTATCAACATATCCAAAAATTAGAAATCACCTCTTTGCAATTTTCTTGATGTGTAGCCAAAAACTCATTATATTTCAATTGCAAATCTGACATTTCAGCTTGCAACTTCTCATATTCAGAGACACTAGGAGCTCCTAATTTCTGTTGAACAAACCTGCCCACCAAAATAAATAAACAAAATAGAAAAACCCAATTTTTCAGCCAATTAAATGATCCCATTTGAAAGAAGAAAAGAATTACATGAACTTACTCATAAGCAGAAGAAGGCTTGTCATTTTGCTCGTACAATGCAACAAGAACTGGAAGCAACAACAACAACAAAATGAAACAGAAATTAAAATTCAGTTGAAATAAAAAAAAAAAGAAAACGAAAAAAGAGAAGATGAAAGAGAGGAATGGAAACCTTTGGTGAGAGCATGAAGAACGCCACTAGAATCTAAGTACTTCCTGAAATCTTCCTTTTTGGCTTCTTTTTCCAGCAAAAAGATTAAGTAGGGGGTTGAAGATTTCAGCAGATATGGTGATTATCATCAAGTGGATCAGTTGCATTATGCATACATTAGTGTTACCTCTTTTTATCGCATCATCATCTGCTGTCTAATCTTCTTCTTGTACTCTTCTTGTTGCTGATGGTATCACTGATTCTGTTCAGGCAATGAAAAATGAAAAAGAAAAGAAAAGAGGAAAAATCACATAAAGTTAGAAGGGTTAATTTCATTGCACCGCTTACTTGTTAATTTAATTTTAGTTAACCCAAATGAAACTCTGCACAATGGACATACTCTAATCTAGCCTAAAGTTTTAAACCCAACCCAATCCAACCCACTAAACTAACCTGTGACTTAAAGGGAAAGCAATCAATAAAAATAATAAAAATTAGGTTCTTTAGCACGTTGCACACATGATCTGCTGAGTAACCCTGTTGAAAATGTTATTTGGTTTATTCACTATTTAAGTACTATTCATAAAGTACGATAAAATTGTGTCTCCTGTGTAATTGTGCTCACTACTCACCATATAATTGGCGAAATTGTTCATTGAATCATTTGTAAATAATGATAATCAAACAAAACATTCAAGTATCCCTGCTTGAGAGTCCTCTTCTTTTCTCTCTCTGAGAAAAAGAATGAGAGTTGAAAAGTGAGCCCTTGGAGGCTAGTGTTATCACCTACTTAGGTTAGGTGTCTTTTCATCTGGTTTTTCTTTTCTTTTTTCTTTTCAGCTGGTTTCTCCAAGCTATTCCGTGATTTGGTTTCAACTTTAATTTCGTTGGTAAAATAGCAGTCTGTTAAGATGGATACGGAAGAACTGGTTCGAAAATGCCAGGAAATATCATTGAGTGGAGAAAAAAGGGAAAGAGTGTCTCTGAAAAGCAAAATGAAGGTGCCAGGATAGAAGATGGTAGATGGATGCTTACTTGGAAAGGTCATGGTGAACAGAGAAGTAAAGATTGTGGGATTGAAAGCTATTTTGCAGCACATGTGGAGAACCATAAGAGAAGTCCAAATCGAAGAAATGGGAGACAATATCTTTATATTCAGATTTGGAAAGGATACTGATAAGAGGAATATTTTAGCTGGGGGGCTGTGGCACTTTGATAGAGCTCTCATAGTTCTTGTTGAACCAAGCGGTATTGGTAAAGTAACCAAATAGTCATTTACTCATGTATCCTTTTGGGTCCAACTACATAATGTTCCTATTATGTGTATGAATGAAGAAACAATCAAAGAGATTAGTGAAGAAATCGGAAAGGTGGAGGAAGTGGGGACTAATGCTACTGGAGAATGTTTTGGCAAGGTTATTAGACTCAGAATTTCGGTGGATGTGACTAAATCGCTAATAAAAGTGGTAGAATTAAAAGATGAGGATGCTGCAGAAGCCGAGAACCCGGAAGAGGTGGAAGAAATTGTTGAAAATAGGGAAGACAAAGGAACAGTGACAGAAGATGGACAAAAACAGGCCAAAAAGAATGTCATCCCCATGGCAGTGTTATATGAAAGGCTACCAGATTTTTGTTTTGTCTGTGGCTGTATTGGACATCAATACAAGGAATGTGCTCAATATAAATGGCATATGGGCCATGGCTAAGAGCGATTACAATGGCAACAGCTATCCGTTTACTTGGTCTAACAGGAGGTTTGGCCCTCACTTGGTAGAAGAGAGGTTAGAAAGGTTTTTTTGTTGCAAAGCTTGGAGAAGCATGTTTCACGAAATAGCAGCAGAACATCTTGAGACATGGACGTCTGATCACAGTACAGCAAAAGAACTTTCTCAAGGGTCCATTATGAAGATATGTGGAGCCCTTATGAGAAATGCCAAGAGATTGTCAATGATTAGTGGAAAGTAAAGTGCAGTTGGAATTGCGAAGATCTGATTTCTCAATTTAAAAAGACAGCAAAAGATTCACTAGCCGAGTTAAAAATGTGGGGCAAGGAGGAATTTCGGGACAGAGAGAAAAAATTGGAGAAGCTCATAAGAGAGTTGAAGGTTTACAGAGAGAGCAGCAAACACTATTGCAGCGGAGTTGAAATAAAGGCAATAGAGAAACAAATAGATGATTTGCTCATCGATGAAGAAATTGATTAGAGGCAGAGATCAAGGGCTGTGTGGTTGCAGGAATGAGACAAAAATACAAAGTTTTTCCACTCCAAGCTACTTCTCGGAAGAGGAAAAACAGAATTAGAGGAATTGTTGACGAAAGGAACAAATGGACAAAAGACGCTGATGAAATTGAGAAGATTTCGATAATATGTTTACCTCTAATAATCCAACGATGCACCAGATGGAGTCAGCGCTTAAAGGCATGCCCTGTAAAGTTTCAAATGAGAATATGAGATGAATGATCAACTCGATCAGCCCTACACAGAAGCGCTAAGTCAAATGCACCCAACAAAAGCCCCCGATCCGGACGGTCTACCAGCAACCTTTTTTCAAAAGCACTGGAAGTCTGTGAACCAAGGAGTCATAGCAACTTGCCTACATGTTCTTAATGACGGAGGTAATATCACCCCCCTGAATCACACTTTTATTGCTTTAATTCTGAAGGTTGACATGCCTAAGAAAGTGGGGGATTATAGACCTATCAGCCTTTGTAATGTTATTTACAGAATTATTACAAAAATTGTGGCAAATAGGTTGAAGCTAATTTTAAATCATGTTATCTTCCCAACTCAAAGCGCCTTTGTTCCTAATAGACTCATAACCGATAACATAATTATCAGTTATGAATGTCTTCATAAAATAAGGCTTAGTAAAGGGAAGAAGTATGGGCTTGTAGCTTTGAAACTTGATGTAAGCAAAGCTTATGATAGGGTGGAATGGAAGTTCTTGCAATGTACGCTAGAAAAAATAAGGTTTTCCTCAAAATTTGTAGGGCTGATTATGAGATGTATAACCACACCATCCTTCTCAGTGTTGATAAATGGGGTAGCTAAAGGGTTGATTAAGCCTCAAAGAGGGCCAAGGCAAGGATGCCCTCTATCTCCATATCTATTTATTCTTTGCGCAGAAGCTTTTACTAATCTCCTTAGACAAGCTGAATTACACAAGCACATTCATGAAATCAAATTCGGCAAAGAGCTGTCCATCACTCATCTTTTATTTGCAAACGATAGCTTGATCTTCGTAAGAGCTATAAAAGAAGATTGCTGGAGCTTGAAAGGAGTTTTTTTATTGTTATACTACTGCTTCAGGCCAAATTTTTAATTACAAAAAGTCATCCATGTTCTTTAGTCAAAACACAAAGCATGAGTTGATCTTGGTGATAAAGGACATTTTCCAGCTGCAAGTGGTATCCAGACACGAGAAATACCTTGGGTTGCCCTCAATGATTGGAAGGAACAAGATCAACTTCTTCAATGATATCAAGCTTAGAATCTTTAGCAAGATATCCAGCTGGCAAGCAAAGCTGTTTTCATGTGGTGGAAAGGAAATTTTGATAAAAGCCGTGGCCTAAGCAGTGCCGACATATGTTATGAGTGTGTTTAAGTTCCCATTAGGCCTCTGTGAAGATATGCAAAAAGCCATAGCTCGGTTTTGGTGGGGGAACAACAAAGATCACAGACCAATTTATTGGCCAAGATGGGAGAAAATGTGTCAAGCTAAGAGTAGAGGGGGAATGGGTTTTCGAGACTTGTCTAGCTTCAACCAAGCTCTAGTAGCAAAACAAGGTTGGAGGATCATTCAAGTGCCGAATTCTCTGGTAGCGAGAGTAATGAAGACTAGATATTTTAAACACTCAAGCTTTATAGAGGCAAAAACTGGCTCTTACCCCTCTTTCATATGGAGGAGTATTCTTTTTGGAAGAGAAGCGGTTGAGAAAGGATTGAGGTGGAGGATTGGAAATGGTGAACAAGTGAAAGTGTATCAGAGTAAATGGCTCCCACGATCTGATACTTTCAAGCTGATATCCCCCCCGAAGCTGCACTTAGAGACGGTTGTTTCGGAGCTCGTCAATGACAAACATGAATAGAATGAAGAGCTGATTCAACAGTACTTTTTGAAAGATAATGCAGAATAGATTACAAAAATCCCTCTCCCAAGCTAGCCAAAACCAGATCAAGTGGTGTGGCACTATGACAAGCAGGGTGAGTACTCGGTTAAGAGTGGCTATCAATTGGCGTTAAAAATGAAATCCCCACACAAGGCTAGCTGCTTAGAGGAGAAACAGAATTCTTGGAACTCTCTCTGGTATCTTCAAATTCCAGAAAAAGTCAAAATCTTCATGTGGAGCAGCTAATAACTTGTTGCCAACTGCGGAGAACCTATGGAAGAGGAAAGTGGTGCAAACCCCTCAGTGTCAGAGGTGCAGTAGAATGGGAGAGTCCATTTTTCATACTCTTTTTGAGTATAAAGCCTCTAAAAAGATATGGCAGTTGACATGTTTTGAAGAAGACATTTGGCTCTGTAAAAACAAGGATGTGTTCAGCTTATTTCAAGCTATGACGGGGAGAAGGAACAAGGCTGAAATGGAGCTGATGGTTGCATTGTTCTGGAACATTTGGCAATCAAGGAATCTCCTCATTTTCAAAAGCAAAAGAGAAGATTCCCAATCATCAGTTGTGGTAGCTGAAGCAGTTGTGCAAGCTTACAGAAGGATCCAAATGCCACTGATGCAAGAAAGCTCAAGAAAAGATGATGTTGCCCAAAAGAGTTGGAAACCCCCACCAGCAGGCTGGTACAAGGTTAATGTGGATGCAGCAATGAAGACTGATCAGCACAAAACTGGACTGGGAATTGTCATAAGGAATTCAGAGGGCAAGGTTGTAGCAGCAGCTATGAAGACTACAAAGTTTCTGGATAAAGTGGATTATGCAGAAGCTGAAGCATCTCAGTTCGGGTTGGAGATAGCAGAGCATGCAGGATGCATTCCAGTGATTATGGAATCTGATTCGCAAGAGGTTGTGAGCTTAATATCTTGCAAAAAAAGCACACGAATTGAGATATTTTAGGTTGTAGCAGAGGTTTAGGATCGAATCAAAAGGTTAAACCAAGTGAAAGTGCAACATACTCCAAGAAAATGTAATAGTGTGGCTCACTCTCTTGCAAAACTAGCTTTAGAACTAAATGATTTTGTATATTGGGTGGATGATATACCAACCCAATTTTTGTACCTATTCACAGAGTTGAGTTAAATGAATGAAAGTATTACTTTGTCTCTCAAAAAAAAAAATCATTTGTAAATAACCCGACCCTACCCACTAAAATCAATAAAAAGAAATCGAACAATTAAAATATTTAAAAGATGGGTTCATTTTCGTTGTCTTGTTTTGACTCTTCAACGCATTACACACGTTATACTAAATGATACTGTCCATGATGTTATTCGTTTAGCCTACGGTTTTAAACATATGAAATCATTCATATGGTGTCATAAAATTATGTGTCGCATGTAATTAGGGTGCGTTTGAGATTAAAGTACTATAACTTTTATTTAAACTACAACTGTTGTGGAAAAAATTATAATTATGAAACAAAAGTTAGTAATAACCATTTGGAAATCAACAATAAAGGAAACATTATTATCAAGCCATAGTTCACCAAGGAATCAATATGTTCGATTTTACGTGTAAAAGGGCACTGTTTATCCTGCAATTGTGTTCCTCTTGTTAATACAATTGTACATGACAAAGCTAAATAATTGGCTTTTAAAGGGAACATGCAAGTCACCTCAATTTTTGTGTCACTGGTTTGATCCTGGACGTTTGGGAATAAACAGAGCATGCTAAAGCCTAATAATAACTAATAATGGGAAGGGATGCAGCCTGCCGTAGCATGAAATTGAAATCAGCCTAATCATGCTAATCAATATTTTGTGTGGCAGTCTTTAGGAAGAAAAAGGCAGATTTTTAGCTACCAATCAAATTCAACACACTCAATACCTTCCGAGAGAAGTGGACATCTTTAACAATTCGGTGGCTCTTTTTTTTAATATTTAAATACACTTGAATTAGTCTGAATTATAAATAAAGTTAAATGTCTGAATTTAAATAATATATTTTTTAAAATTGTTAAAAATAAGTATTAAAATATTTTTTAACTTAAAAAATCCGAAAAGTATTATTTTTACTTGTGTCCTTATAAATGTGAAACAAATATTCACACATATTAAAGAATACAAATAAAATAATATATTATGAACACAAAAATCATACTCAATTGAATACAATTCTTTAATATTCTTAATTAGTACATGTTAATTGATTTTGTTGTAATTTATGATGTTTTTTATATTGTTCATAAAAAAAATGAAGATAATAATGCTAATTTGAAGAAAATAAAAAGATAAAATAATAATAGTCTATCATTACATCAACACAAGTTATAGAGATAGATACTAACGTTAATTATTAAATTTTATTCAAGTAAGAAAGAAAATCGATTAATTAAATTGGAATATTTTAGAGAATATCTTTTAATGATTATCATTAAGACTTTTTAGATTAAGCAAAAAGCTAAGAAAATTAGTTTAATAACTTAATAATTTAATGACTGAAAATTTTTGTTAAGTTGAAAAAATAAACAGACTTAATGACTTAATTGAATTTAAGTTAATTAAGCCATTAAGTCAAAAAAAAAAAAGAAACAGGCCCCCACTTTAGCTTTGCTTTGCGAGTGGTGCTCTTTACACCACTCAAAATCTTGATAAAACCCCTCTTTTAAATTTACAATTGTAACCTCAATGGAAAATTATAAATGACATTAAAAGACAAAGACAGGAACTCATTTGTGCTCAATTCTTCATAATCTTCTATCACAACTACATGTACATTAATATTTAGCTAAGATTTAATTAGTTTTATATTCTTATCTAATAACTACCAATTATATTTCTAAAACGTTAGCAAAAAGTTCAATTCAATGCTGAATTTAATTCCTATTATTATGTGTGGCCTTTGCAGTACTTCATATGAGTTTTGCTTGGTCTCTTCAGGAACTATTACATAGTTTATGATTTTATCTCTTGTTTGGTTGTTGATGTTTTTTGAATTTTGATAATATATGTATCTTGCAAGTAGTTTGAGTTTTTTTTTCCCTTCATTTGCACAATGATTTAAAAGAATAAAAAGATGAAAAAGGTCCGGAGGAAAGTTAGGTATCCCAATATTCAAGTCCTAATTTAAATTTCAACTGATATAACATTCATCCATTGAATGATAGTTAAATAATTTTAGAAATTATGAATTATATTATTTAATAAATGAGTGACACGTGATATTTAGATTTAAGTTGAGATTCAAATGTTGGGATGTCTAATATTATTGAAAACTTAATACAGCAACACTGGCCAAGCTTGAAGTTTGACTATTCATCACACTCAAGTAACAGACAAATTGAATACATACCTCAAGAAGATCCAACAATAATACATGCCATGCTCTTATTTTATTATAAATGGCTAGTATAATTAATGAAAGTAGCAGTGTACCATACATTCTGATTTCTCAATCTTGATTCTTCTTCCAGACAGCCGGCTTGTCAGAAGGATAAGGGAAATTTTTCAGATTGAAGCAACGACTAACCTCTGCATAACGTAGTATAGGCATATCCCTCAACAAAACATTCCAATCAAGAACTAAGTTTGGCATGAACTTTAAACATAGACCCTCAAGGACCCATGTGGCGCCATTGCTATCCTGATCAGATTCAGAACTGATTTCGAAGTTGCTAATGTCTCCATCCTCAAGACAGAGATACTGCAGGCTTAAAAGGTGCCTTGGATTAATCCATTTTGGCAGAATTTCGTGGCGGTAACGCCTGAGGTAAAGCTCCTGAAGGCTTGGAGGAGGCAAAAGCCTATCCACCATCTGTGATACACGTTTTTCTTTACAATCATCTGCATCAATAGCTAAAACCTTGAGATTCTCGAGCTGTGATAAGACATTCGATTCATCTTCCGAGATTTCACTCTCATTATTTATGGACATTCGTAGAACTCTTAGCTGCTTCAGTCCCAGCAGGTCGTTAAGTCGACAGCCTTGTGTATTAGACTGACTCGCCACTCGAAATCCAGAAAGCTCCTGGAGATAAATTAGCTTCTCGAGTCCATGAGGTAGATACTGGAGAGGACAAGATCCGAGGTCCAAGATGATCAACTTCTTCAAACTAGTAATTGATGGATGTAGTTTGGTGCACCTCCTCAGAACAAGTATTTGGAGATTACGAAGCTTTTGAATTGAAGATGGCAGCTCAATACTGCCTGCAACTCCGCTTAAGTTGAGACATGCAAGGCGTTTAAGTGAAGAGATCTTATCCAATAGATCCTCTACATCAATTCGATCTAGCTTACAGTATGAGAAATCCAGCACCCTCAGTGACATGAGCGATTTCACTTTCCAAAGGGAAACTGGAGTGCTTGATTGCAGTATCAATGCCCTGAGCCTTGAACTTTTTTTCAGGGATTTTGGATCCATGTCACTGGTGAAACCCAACCATCGCGAGTCTTGTGTCAATTTCTGCCTGCCTTGTTCATCAAAACTGCAAAAAGCCTCATCTTTTGCAATCTGAATGGTCATATCCCTGACCAGATCGTGCATCTTGCAACTATAGACCCTGCCATCATAGCCTCTTCGATGCACAACTTCAACCAAGCATCTGCTTACTAGCTCTGAAAGATAATCAAAGCCTAATTCCGTAGCAGTCCGATTGTCCCTGCCCCGGATGAGTCCTTCTCCCACCCACCAATGTACCATCTGTTCACCACTTATCTCAAAGTCGTCGGGATAAACAGAGAAACACAAGAGGCACTGCTTTAGATGTGCGGGGAGTTCATCATAGCTCAGTCGTAGAGAAGCCACCACCGAATTGTTCTCTCTTTCGGTCGTCAAATATACATGAAAATCATCATTGATTTTATTCCACTCACTAAGGGAATGGACTTTTGGAGCAAGCAAGCCTCCTATTGTCTTGACTGCCAGCGGTAGTCCCCCGCATTTCTTCAAGATCTCTCTGCCTTTTTTTTCAAACTCCTTATTGGGGCAGTTTCCCTTGCTCGTTAAAAATGCATGCTTGCAGAGTAATGACCAACTCTCCTCTTCATTTAAATTTTTTGGGCGATGAATTCTTGACTCATCAACTCCCATACTGTTGACAACGGTTTCATTTCTAGATGTGATGATAGCGAAGCATCTTTTTTCAGTCGGATATAAATTCTTCCACCAATCTAGATTCATTCTCCACACATCATCCATAACAATGAGACAAGTCTTATCACTGAGCATCTGTTGAATTTTGTGCAGCAAATGACTTTCTTCAATTCCCGAGTCATCCTCTCCCAGCTGTTTCAACATGGCCCTCATGATTCGTTCCTCACTGAAATTCTGAGAAACTGGCACCCATATCCTCTTCTCAAAGTATGCAACAATCTCTCTATCATTGAATATCTTTTGGGCAATGGTGGTTTTGCCTAAACCACCCATACCCACAATACCGATTTGTTGAAGCTTCTCATTACTGCTAAGGATCCACCCTTTAATCTTTTCCAAGTCCTTCTCCAAACCGATTATTTCAGATGGTTCGCGGTCCTGTGGGGAATATTTAAATATTTGGTATGATGAATTATTGGGCCCCTGCTGGATGATTGGCTGTTCTGCTCTTCCATACACCCCCAAGCTAGATTCCATTTTCTCAATCCGTGAATTGATATGCTTCAAATCCTTGCCTGTTTGGTATATGAAAAACAAGTCACGAAGTGAGAACCTGTGGCAAAACCCATCTTTCCGATATTCATCTCTAATTTGGCAATCCGTCATTATGTCATCAGCTTCATAAATTATTTTTCTCAGGTTAGGCAAGATCTTCTGCATGAACTCCCCCCGAGTTTTCTGCTTATCAGTGCAGGAGATGAAGGCAGTCATTAGCTCAAGCTTTGTCTTCATTGCCTCAAGCTGATCTTTAAAATCAAGTGCGTACTGAGCTTGAGTCAGCAAAGCAGAAAACACTTTCTCTATCAATGTCCCAATCATCGCCTCTGTCGCTTTCGACGCCACCATATCCTTGGGCAAATGTTACCTGTTAATTTCTTGTTCATTATCATCTCAGTAAAATATACATCTTATGAGCTTGTATGGGTTTCTGCTACAACCATACAATCATGACACACATAAAGTGCAGATGGCAGAAAAGAGACTAGCACTGCACAGAACATCTATCAGAATAAAGTCACCCAACAACATTGATCAGAGTAAAATTGTGTCATATGCGTGAATCGACAGAATGATAGATTGTTACTAGTCAGAACACAATAATGTATCGAACAAAAAACTGAGAATTGAAGCTAAATTCTAGCTCCAGTGGTGAAGAACAGACTTTCTTAGGACTCAGGTCTTGCGTTCGAGCTTCAATAGAACAAGTTACGAATAAATTCTCTGCGTAACCAAGGATCCAATACAATAATTTATTGAAAATATATTTATCATAACGTTAAACTTAAGTGATATGACAGCAAATATTAACTTGATAAAAGATCATCATCAACCATCAAATTCTATAAACAACTTTTAGAAATTTTCATGTTTAAATTCAAATCAATCAGAGATTTAGCAATTGCATGGGTGAATCATCAAAGGGTTTTAAGCAGAAGCACGTACTGGAAACCTGAAAGTGTGTGTATATATATAGCTTGACTGGGCTGAACAGAGAGTATGCTAAAACCTGAAACCCAAAAAACAAATTGAGTTTTAACAGTCAGAGTAGATTGTTCACCTGAATATAACAGAGTACCATGTAAACAAATTATTTTTGTATTTACTTGTAATTCCTAGCTGGCTGTTCAACGTTTCAGTTCCCTTAATCACTCACTAGCTCCAATCTGGCTCTGCTAATTTGATTTATATTGTCGATATTTATTATATAGGAGAAGAGATGCCAGAATTGATCAAATAACAAGCCACCTGCGCTTTGTATTTTGAGGGTACAAGAAAAGAAGGTGAAAAATATTTTGACTGATTAATGAAAGTTGAATTGGTTAAAGTTGAAAGCTGGTGGAATTTGGAGATAAGACGCATTTTTATCCTCTTCTCTTCACAACAATCAAATTTTGTTTAATTAAATATCATAACAATTATATTTTTAATTTTAACAAATTATAAATTTATGATTTGAATGGGGATACATAGTTGCATAAGAATTTTAAGAAAAAAATATTATCGTACTAGTTTATGGAAATCATTAATTTAGACGGTTAGCACAAGTTGGGACTATGTAAAATTATTATATGATAGTGTTTAGGATCCGGCTGTGGTGCAATTGTGGTACCGTGCCACAGTTGCACCAACCGTTGGATGTACTTAAATAAGTGGGGTCCACTTGACTTTAAGTGAATCCAACGGTTGGATGCAACTGTGGCACGGTACCACAGTTGCACCACAGTTCTATCCTAGTGTTTAGTAACTTATCTGAGTATTAAATTATAAGGGATTTACTATATTAACCTAAGTGGTGATCTCATTTGGAGTATTGGAGAAGTTTTGATGGTATAGTTAATAAGAAGAAGAAGAAGAATTGTGGTAAAAAGAGTGCGTGAAAAAAATCAAAATAATAATGATCTTAAATTTTCTAATTTATTTCTTACATAATTAAGGATAATTTGGGGTTCACATAAAATATGTAGGGATATATATGAAATTATATTAAACATAAAATTGATTTTCAATAAATAGTTCACATACCATCAATAAATAGTTTGCTTATCAAACAAAGAAGAACTTTTTCAAAAAGCAAAAGAAAAAAAAGAAGACTCTGATAAAATCCTGAGAATATATGCTTTTTCTTTGCAGGTGAATTCGTATTCAAAGGGCCCGATAAAGCCTGAAAATATTAATTGATACTATTCTTGTTGAATTTTTAACAGGCATGAAGAACAATTATAGGCTGGCATTGTTGATGTAACCCAAAATGAAGAGAATCAAAATAAAACAAGAAAAGGGAAACTGCTTTATTCACAATAGGAAAATAAAAGTACATATATTCGTCACAAAAGTCAAAATCAATTTTTTTTTTTTATATTTCTGTCAAAAATAAGAATAAATAAAGAGGCTTAAAAGTTTCATGATTATTCTCGGTTGAAGCAAGGAGTGGATATGTTTGAATTAAAAGTTTCAATTAGATTAAATATGAAATTGATTCTCAAATAAAATTTTATACTGTTTCCAAGTTCTTCAAACAATTTTATTTTACTGACCATTTGAGTTCAAGAGATTAAAAAAATTAATTTTCGTTTTGTGCACCCCCTCTATCTTTTACGGGTGGGGTAAAATTTTGAACAAAGTCTATAGAATTTGTGGCTTTGTTACACGTATGGCCAGATTTTGGTCCGATTTTGCTGTTTGAGCCTTCAAATGACCTTTATTTATTTATTTAAGAAATTTTAAGAACGTTTTCATTGATTTTTTTTATCTTCCCCCTGGTTTTTGGAATTAAGGATACTTTGTTTCATTTATTTTATTTTTAATTTATTGTAGGTTAGTAGTAATCTGATATTAAAAATTTGTGCTATTGCATTCTTGAATGTTTTCATTGATGGTTTATGTAAAGGTAATCCAGGTAGCTCAATTTGTGGTGGTGTTTTTCGAGATTACACGGGATCTTTTTAGGTGCTTTCGGTCTTTCTTTAGGCATTAACACTGCCTACTTTGCTGAAATTATGGCGGCTACGTTAGCTACTGAATTTGCTCATGACAGGGTTGGTATTGTCTTTGGCTAGAAAGCCACTCTATGTTAGTCATTCATCTTTTTTCCAATCTTTCACTCAATCCTCCATGGGGTATTCATAACAGATGGTTGAATTGTTGTAATCTCATCAACTCTATGGCTGATCATTTAACTAACTTGGGTCTTATTTGTGATTCTCTCAGTTGGTGGCAGACTCCGCCTCTAGAGATTTTGGAGTTACTTTCTCATGATGCCAACGAGTTTCTAAAATATCATTTTATATAGTTACCTCTTTTGGTTTAACTTCATACTTTTTTTCTTTTTTCTACTTTAACTTCTTACAAATTTTAAGGGATAAAACTCATTATGTCCCCTCTGGACAGTTGTAATTCCTTTCTTTTATTTTTTTGATTAATTAATTCAGTTAATAAAAAAATTGACTAGTATTATTACTCTATGTATTAGCATTAAATCACACATTATTAATGAAATAAAAATGATATGACAAATCCAATTTTAGTAGGTTTACCGAGTTTAATTAAAGGCGAATTAAACAAATTAATGTGTAAAAATAAAACAAACAAGAGAATTTTTACATGGTTCGAGATTCAAATCCCTGCGTCCATGGAGTTACATTTAGATATCAAATAATTCACTAGGTTTAAGAGATTACAAACTATTGAAATCTTACACAGTATGAGACACCCTCTAGTGATTGTGACCACCTTGTCATAATAACCAAGTAAACACCTCGTGTGCACCACATGTCTTTTGCTTCCTCTCCCGAGCAAGACTTCTTAGTCAATGGTATGTCACCTCTCCGTAAAATCCCTCTATTGCGAACATGTGACCCTTCTTCTGAAAAGACTAGAGACAATGTATCCCAAATCAAAGAATGATCACAAGGTTGTAGCCTCTAAAGTAGAATCCTTTTAGTAAAATATATGAATGACTCGCCTTCATATAGTGCCCGGTGAATCACGTGTAATGAAAAGTCTAAATCTTTTTCCCTTGATAGCTCCCAAAGCCTTTAGATATATAAGGAACTCTTCATGATAGTATAGCAATATTGTCTCTTCAATATCTGTTTATCATCTGCTTTAAATCAAAACAATTTAATATTAATCTTCAATGATCACGCCAATTGTAATTTCCATCTCAAGGAATACTGCTTGCTTGATCTCGATAGATAACTTCTTTGTAGTTATTGATTTATCTTCAACTACTTTGATCTTGTTGTCCCGATGTGAAGTAACACCCATGTCTTGTATCTTCTCTATGATTCACGCCAACTTCATCATATAAGTTTGCCTTATGCGTTTCCCTCATGCTAAAATATCTCTGTATAGACTTATGTGGACCTCACATACATATAATATGTAAAATCCTAATTTGTCTGTATTTGAGCCTTTGCGGTCTTTCCAAGGCACTGTTATAATACTTGAGATAATCTAGATTACGTAAGCATTAAAATATTAATGAAGACTCAATGATGTTATACATTGAGGATGGCAACGTACAAATATTAAATTGATGTTGTATAGAAATACCAACATCCATACAATGAAATTCCTTTTTTTTTCCCCCAAAAACTGAATATTGAAACTGATTCAATTTCAATCACCCGCCCTAAAAGTTGCACGACAGCTAGAACAGATCCAAGAACACAAAAAGTCTGCAAATTAAAGGACCAGAAAATTGGAGAATTACTTTATCGCAGCATCTTTCTTTTCCTTTAATGGAGTGAATAACGAATCGTCTAATTAATCTGGGAATTATTTAAGAATCTAAATAGAAACAATCTGTCACCACTGATACCTTGCTGGATTATATTAGTGCCATTCCTGAAGTTTGAAGAGCTTTAGAGCCACGAATATAATCTTCATGATTTTTTTATTTTTTTTGGGGATAAGCTGCATGGAAATTTCAAGAAATCGCTGAGTGCGGAAAACAAGTGGAAAACATTTAAGACCACTGCGTGGTTAAAACTTAACACACCACAAGGATCCGTGTCTTCCTTCAGAAGGATGCTTCCCAGTTCCCAATCCCTATAAAATCGCTTTAGTTGATTTGGGGCTTAATGTTTTTTTGGCTTGTATTCTTTTAATTAAGAGGCTTGGCTTTCTCTCAAAGACTCAACTCCTTATTTTTATTTTACTGTTTTTTTAGTTTTATTTTAAGTTTCTTCTCGACATTGTCGAGGACCATTTAAAAAAATCAAAATTAAAAGACTACACTATAATTTTATAAAATTATGTAGGTTAAATTAATCACGTATGGGTACATCGTTTTATACAGAGATTCTACACTTGAACTAAAATTTTATAAAATGGAAACTATAATTTTTATTAAAAAAATCTAAAATTTTATTAATGACATAAGAAATTAGTTTTTTTTAAAGCTTATTTATCATAAGACTCCAATAATAACTTGAACTGAATATCGGGTTACTATTACATGATAATCTACCGTGCATAAATTAAAGATAAAATAAATGAAACAAAGGACCCTTAATCCAACAACCAGAACATATAAATCAATTAAAACATTCTTAAAATTTCTGAAATAAAGAATTAATAAAGATCATTTGAAGGCTTAAACAGAAAATTTCGACAAAAATCTGGCCACATTTTAACAACGCCACAAATTCTTTAGATTTCGTTCAAAACTTGAAACGAAATATCGTTTTGAGCCTGGTTAACATATTATCCGGCCACATATCCTCGATCAAATGGAAATAGATGCCAACAAATCCACAATTTGCTTTGACCGACCTACAATTAATTATTATACTTTTAAACTCCTTTTCTATTTTTCTTTTTGAAGGAAATACACACACACACACGTATATATATATATATGTATATGTATATACATACACACATATACATACATACATATATATATCCTGAGCTTTGTTAAAGCATGTTTTTTAATAATATAATGGCCCTATACCATTAAATCACATGGCTTAGTTTTATCTAACTTTAACAAAGTTTAAGATGTTCGACCAGATCAGTACATATCCAGGATCCTGAATTAGAAAACACACAAGATACACAAACACACATATATATATTTGGGTAACCTTGCGGAATGAGAAAGCTTTATAAATAAAGAAAAAAATACCCCTGTAGAGAAGGTTAAGTACAAGCCAACGAAGAATAAATTTGAAAACAAAAATCATGCATGTGAAGTACAGGAAAGTAGAAAGCTATGCAAACCTATATCTAGGGAACCGCCATTAGCATCTTTGTTGTGAAGAAGAAAGAGAAAGAGAGGAAGACAAGTAAACGTGCTTCTTATCTCCAATAGCTTTCAACTTTAATCAATCACAAATATCTTTAAACTTTAATCATCCCTTTGACAAATACTTTTTAATTACCCAAATAGATTCGACTTTAATTAATCCATCACAACGTTTATCACATTGTTTTCTTTTTTTCCTTTTTCCTTTTCTGAATAAGATAATTACTCTTGTACCCTCAAAATACAAAGCACAGGTGGCGTGTTATTTAATCAACACTGGCATCTCTTCTCCTATATAAAGATATCGGCAATAGAAATCATCGAATTAGCGCAGCCAGACAGGAGCTAGCTAGTGAGTGAGTGACCAAGCTGAAAGTTTAGAACAGCCAGCTAGGAATTAAAAGTTAAAAATAAAAAATAAAATGGATGAACGTTCTGCTGGGGGTCTCGTGGTTCTAATTACTAAGACTGTTTTCTCACTAATTTTGTTTCTTCTTTGTCAACTTGGGTCCGAGTTCAAATTTCAGAGTGCTGCTGAAAATGATATTCAAGTAGGTGATCTACCTGGTCATGAAGGTAATATATGCTAATAATTCTTTATATCTCGAGTAAATTCCATAGTTTTAGAGGGTTTTTGGTTCTCTAGCATGCGGTTTGCAATATTATATACATACAAGTACATAAGAAATAATTAATTCTTTGAATCAGATGTCTGAATTTGTAATATACATATATAGTCGTATATGAGCATGATGAGTTCACAACATATGTATGTGTGTGTAGTATATAAATTTACAAAAAGAGAATCTCTTACTTGAGTAGACATAAGTTATAAGACAAAAAAAAAAAAAAAACTCTATTATAGTGTATTTTGTCTTCTAGTATATCGAAAATATGTGTTTCTCTATCTTTTAACTTGTCTCTTATATTATGAATTCCTTTACTATAAAATGAAGAAATGTTCCAATTCAGGATCTTAGACTTTGTTATAGTCCGTGAAAGCTATTAAATTGCACAATTTAATAGTGTAATATCTGTGAAAGCTATTAAGTAGTGTGTTTTAATATTATAATTGCATAATACGATTAAACCGCACGGCATAATAGCTTTTCCGAACTTTATCCTAGACCAAATCGGAACTATATATATATGTATATATGTGGATGTCTTCATTTTTTTAAATGCAGACTGGGGATGACACCATATACTATTAACACGTTTTTATCATTTTTTGCAATAAATTATACTACCATACGGTGTTATATCCGTGCCAGATAATGACTCTATATATATATATATGATCACTAATTATCAGGTGCGCAAAAATTCTCTATATTGAGAATTGCTAAAAGTTAAAACAAACGAAATTATTACTAGATAGCAAATTCGATAATGCATGCAACTTTTACAAATTAATTAAGAGTTGAACGAATGTTTTTGTCTTGTAGCTATATAGCTAGCATAGATCCATTTGCACATGATCACTTTAACAACATTTCTTGTCGGAAATATTATTGGTAGTGGCCGGTCTCACCGACATGATGTCCAGTTTTCAGTGGAGGGCACAACCACCTAAATTTAGTTCATATTGCCGTGAGAAGCAAAAGCTTAGTTCCAATATTACCATCACTTGCCTCGTCGATAAAGGGACCCCGCACATCTCCGGCATGTATATGTTCCAACTCTAATCAAATTACTTGCCTTGACAGTCATAACAAAAGCAAGGTTAATTTCCATTATTAACTGCATGTTAATCATTTTGTATACAGAATCATGGAGAGTGTAGGCTTAACTGGAAAAATCCCAGAACGTGTGGCTGCTCTGACATACCTGCAGATACTGTATGTACAATTAATTAATTAATTAATTCAATGATAAATCATTTTGCATAAGCTTTTATAACTAAATTTAATAAATTAAACAACTATATATATATATCGTCGTAAGCTTGGCTCTTGCCTTAATTAATACATGCATACATATTTGATATGGTTTTATACATGTCAAAACTCAACAGTGATCTATCCGACAACACAATTCATGGTTCCATTCCTTACCAGATTGGGTATTTATTTCAGCTTATCACTCTGTAAGTCCTCACTTGCCGCAAAGTAATTCAATTATAGCTCCTTTTTTCTTTTTCTTTTTAATTTTCTTCTGATACACTGGATTTGTGTGATGAGTAGAGATTTATCCAAAAATCAATTAACTGGGACCATACCAACAAGCTTGGGGAATTTGAGGAACCTAGAAATGCTGTAAGTGTTTTATTAGTTACTACGATCATTGAGTTAAAATTATTCCTTCATATTTTGTCTCTAAACGAAGTGTCAGATTAAGATTCTCTCCTTCACTATCCTGAATTTTTAAAGCTCTATTGACATTTGTCACTTAACCAGTTGGCCAGGCCCTTGGGGGCCAACTGCCAATAACAGACGGCATTGAATTTGAAGAGGATCCAAATCGGTGAAGTGTCAAGCCATCCCAAGGAATTTTAGTCGACATTTCAAATTTTAGGATGTTTTATCATTACTATATAATTTTGCACATTATGCATGCTTGTTCACACACACAAAAAGAGAGAGATGAAATCTCAATAGATAAGAAGATTTTTGGTTCCCTCCATTTTCTTACTATGAAGTACCATCATACGTCTATGATTTCCTGCCGTAGCGATCTGGGCCAGAACTTACTCACGGGGAAGATACCACCATCGTTGGGGCGCTTGTCATCTCTTCAAACATTGTAAGAATCTTCACATGCAACGCAATTTATTTTATTTTTTTTAGGTAAATCTAAAGGGCACAAGAAAAATTTTACTACTAAGGGCAAAAAAAAAATGACACTTAAATGAGGATACGCAATGAATCTTATCCTTAAAAAATTAAGAAAACCAAACATATGACCAATATGAAAAAAGAAGACCAACATAAGCAATAATTACTAGGAAACAAAATGCATGTAACAATGCACATACAACCATACACTACCTGAACCCATAGCGTAGGAAGACTTTGAGCATGTTTAACAAATGAAAGGCAAAATAGCAACAGGAGAATCCGGCAACCAAACAAACTCGGATTCCACAACTCCCATATTTAGCCAATTTATCTGAAAATATGAGCAAATCGCACTTACATTTGCTCTGCAAAATCCGACAGTTGTTCCAACGAAAAATTCAGAAGTAAAATATTGAAATATTCCAAAAATTGCATTTGCATTTATCAAAATTCAGAAGTAAAATATTGAAATATTCCAAAAATTGCATTTGCATTTATCAAAATTCAGAAGTAAAATATTGAAATATTCCAAAAATTGCATTTGCATTTATCTTACTATACGTCTGGGCATTTTAGGGAACTATGGAGCAATCAGCTATCGGGGGAAATTCCTCGTGAACTGGGAAACCTTTCTCAGCTCGGGGTTTTGTATGAAATCTCACTCTACTTTTAAAATTATAAAGCCAGCTGCTTAAATCAATAGTTAGCTTATTTCTTTGAAAATACAATGCAATTTTTAATTTCATATAAATTTTCTAATATATAGATCTGTCCCGGAGAATGGACTCAGAGGTACACTCCCACCAGAACTTGGAAAATTAAGCAATCTTCAAGAATTGTAAGTGTGTGTGCAAGTATTTATTTATAGAATTTATAAAATGGTTAATTAGGATGTTGATCTGGTCGTGTATATATATGCTTGTACTTGAAAAGTCATTTATACGTGCACCCGTGTGAGCACGCGCGCACACACATATTTGGCCGGTATGCAATTATTATATGTCAATCATGATGAAGATAAAGCCAAAACTTAGTCTTCCTATTATCTCGTAGTTTGTAACAATAGTCTATCTGTTATATATCTCTTTGTTATTCTTTCCTTATATATCGTATACGGTAGATTAAGGTTGTTAGGTTAAGTTTATCTTCTACCTTTTCTTGTATTACATATACTCTTACCATTCATTAATAAGATGAACCCTTTTCCAAATATTATCAAATCATTCATCTACGTACATACCAATACCACATTAAAATTTACAACACTTCAATCTTAAACATAACCTAAAAGTAACTTTCATGTGGTTGCAGGTGGTTGACATCCAACAATTTAAGGGGGGATTTGCCAAAAGATTATGAGAATCTAAAGAATCTGACGACTTTGTAAGTGTCCTGTTTGTTCATTTTCTAATTGTTATTGTTGTTGTTGTTGTTATTTTTAAGGATTGTAATTAATTTGGTCTAGATTTTTCTTGCTTATTGTTTGAAGTCTGCAAATATCAGTAGTGGAAATTTTATTTGTCAATGCAGGGAAATAGCTGGGAATTATTTGTCTGGTCCGATCCCCAGATTCATTGCAAAATGGGTCAACCTCTATTCTCTGTAAGCCTATTCATTTTATCCTTTTATGTGTCAACTGAAATTTGGGTACTCTCTGTGTAAACAATCTGCTTTTGTTGGAGTTTAATAATTTGCTACATAAAACTGTTAACCAAAATCTGACATATACTCCGTTGGCAAACCATGCTCAGTAAAGGTAGAATGGAGGTTGTACATAATAGATTTGATCCAGAATAGTCGCAGTATATAAATTTCTTATTGCAATGTACATATCGCATCATATAAAAGTAAACCAATTTGCATGATGCTCGAAAACATACAAAAACAATGAATTCTCCCACACGCGCGAGCTAATTATTAATAATATTACTTTTCTTTGCTTTAATCTCACAGAAATCTGATGGGAAATAACTTCGAAGGGGAGCTGCCACCAGAAATTTTTAATATGTCAAGCCTTCAAATTTTGTAAGAACAATTAATAATAATCCAAACTCTGCTCTATATATGTATGTATGTGGTGTGTATATATGTAATCTTTCTTTAGTGCGGTGCCCTCATTTTTTTGTATTGCGAACATGATTTCAAGCAGTGCAATTTAACAGAATTATTTTTTAATGTTATTAAACCGCACGGCTTAAAAGTATATCCGTAATAAAAAAATGAGAGCACCCGCACACACTCACACTCATAGAGAAAATTTTCAGACAGACACATATATAGAAAATTTTCAGTGACATTATACTATATGGTGTAATATAGACTATTAACATTCTCGTACTTTAATAAAGTATAAAAAAAACTCATTAGATAATTACTATATATATAGCTTTCAATGTGGAATTTGCTTACAATATTAAAAACTATCTTTTTCATGGTTTACAATGTTTTGTCATACACATTGTAGAGTCCATGACTCCCGGATTGGAAATTTTCTTTTTTAATTTCGCAATTAACTTAATATCTAACTTGGCTTCGTTGTTTATTCCAGGTATGTCTCTGACCTACAAACGATGGGCTTTTCTTTCCCGAAGTCAGCTAATTTGAGTAGTATATCAAGCCTGTAAGCGGTGTATTCCAATTCCATGCACATATAATTATTTTATGCGTTAATTATATATTTATCTGTTTTTGTTAATTAATTAATACCTGATCTGCATTTTAAATTTATTAATTGTATACTATTCCTTATAATTAATTAATTAAATTTTTTTAGAAATTAAATTAATCATAACAATTCTGCAGGACATTGAGAAATTGCAGCATTACTGGTTCAATCCCACCATACATTGCCAAATGGAATCAGTTAGGCTACCTGTAAGTTTATTTTCTCATTAGTTTAGTAATATGAGGTCAGAGGTCATTTAAACTTGTATCGTCGATCCATCTGCAACATCTATTTGATTACTAAACTAGTGTATATATTTGATTTTTGCATATATTACCTCAATTTCAAAGATATATTAAAAAAGGGTTATTTTCAAGAATACTTTTAGAATTATACATCTGTCTTCGGAAATAGTCATTTCTGAAAGAAAATTAATAAAAGATTAATTTTTTTTTTTTTTTTGCCATCTAATCTGATATTTCCTAATGCAAAATAAGTTGCAGTTACATTATTTTGCAGATAACAAAAACGATTGTCTTCAATAATATTGTCTTTTTTTTTCTCTAAATATTGTCTAAAATTTTCTTCAATCGCCGACCTTCCCTATGTTCATGCGGTTGGGAAGAGTTGTTAATCCACTCGTGATCGTTTCATCTTGCTTATCAATCCCGGAAACAAGGAATTATCATTCTTTTTTGTTAATCTTTCATCAAATAATTTCCATTTTTTTTACTGAAATTTTTGTTATTTTTTGAAAGTTTTATTTATAAGTACTATGATTATGCATTCAATTTCAGTCCATTTCCATGATATAAGTCTTTTTTAAAGAATTAGTTTAAACCAAAGTTTAAAGTTTCTGATAAAAAAAACTTCCCTGCTCAAGTTTAAACCAAAGTTTAAAGTTTCTGATAAAAAAACTAGAGAAAGAAGGAGCAGTTTGGTTAAAAAGCGGCACGGCTTGTTAGCGCCCGTTAAGAAACAATGTGTCTTGATATTTAATAAGAAAAATTTTAAATAAAATAAAACCTAGTCTTAGAAAGGTCTAATTGAAATATGTCGTAATCTTATAGTAAACTTAGGAAATATTAGATAAGGAGAGGCTCCAAATCCTTGCTGTAAATGATCATTTTTATTTTTTTTTCTCTGATCATTGATTATTAATTTGTACTGCAGTGACCTGAGCTTCAACAACTTAACTGGTGGAATTCCAAATACATTCAAGAAACTGTTTTTTTATGAGCTGTAGGTGATAACTTTCTTGAATCCCTCCCATTAATTTTATCTTTTCTTAATATAAAAGGGAGAATAACATTTAGACTCCTAATATTTCTCCCCAATTTTACCAATTCGATCTATGATTTTTTTATATCACACAATTACGTCCCTAACTTATAACTTTAATTATTCAAACTTTTATTGGTAAAGCGTAAATGAGATTTTTTTACCATACAATTCATATGTTCCTTTTGACATATATATCTTATCTGAATTTTGTCTTCTCACTTTTTTCCTTTTGACTGACAGTAGTAGTGTAATAAAAAAGAATCCAAATAATTTGTTTTTTCTGTTCCTATTTTTACCTTCCAGGTATCTTACAGGAAATATGCTCAATGGAACATTGCCAGATTGGATTTACAGCAATGTTACAAAAAAGGGGTATGCTTTCTAAACATAAATGTGATAAAATGTTTTCAAACTTGTTCTAGTGTAAACATGATTTCCTTTCCCCATCAAATTAAACACATTTTAAATCAAAGACTGGGTTAGGCAAATGAAAATTTATGTAAAAAATTTATGAACAAACTCTAGCCTGCCAGCCTTTTGCATGCATCTAGTTAAATATATAATGTCCAAAGTCATGCACAAACTCTAGCCTGTCATTGTGTTTAGGAATTCCTATGCCATTTTGTATGCAAATACAAATTAATAATTAATGCCAACACTACTTGTCTGAATTGTCATCTTGCAGGGATCTTGCATACAATGAATTCATATTTCCAGAACCAGAGATACACAAGTAAGAAAACAAAATGGCATGATTGCTTATCCACATGCATAAATTTATATATATAAATGAATTTCATAATAATGTTAAATTTTTATCTTGCAGGAATCTTCCCAACAACAATTCTCGGATAAATCTGTAAGAAAATTATACTATACCATATTATATAATATTCACCTACGTTCTTAATCATTTTCGTGCTGCAAATTTCAATTCCAACAGTGTGTGTCTATCTCATTTTCTGATTTTGATTTTAACTTTCAATGGACATGTGATATCTGCACGCACACTATTAACAATATTGCTGTGCTGTAACCAGTGAACCTAAGAATCGGTATGTTCATATTCATTTATCACATAATTAAATTATAGGTGATTTATCGATCGATCAGCAAGCAATTATTACGTGAATTAATGCCCTTACAAAATTAATTGATCTTATTATTGTAATTATTTATATAGGACATTTCCGGAAGAGATTGTGAGGAAGCATTGCCCCGATGGCCAGAAGAAATCTCAGTGTATGTATATATCCATCTGTGTAGAAATGTTCCCATTTAAGGATTTATTAAATTCCGGAAACACTGTAGTTTAATAGTCTAATGGTCGGGAAAACTATTAAGCTTATTTTAATAAAGTGCAGGAGTTTAAATTATTTATATTTTTTTATTATTATTAACTCATGCACAGATTGAAACTTGAACTCAAGACTTGAGCTCCAGGAAGGCTGTCCTTTGCCACCGGAGCTAGACCTTGGTTTCATATACATGTTTAAATTAATCAATGTGTACATATATTGCAGACAATGATAATTTGCATATAAATGCTGGTGGCGATAAACATCACAGGGAAGGATTTTGGTATGAGGCAGATAAATCGACATCAAATTTTTATGTTAAAGAACCGGAATACAACTGGGCATATAGCTGTAACGGACATTTCTATGGGGGTTCAATGGCTGATTCACGTGCATTTATACAGAAAGTAACGTGTGGAGCTGCAGTGACTGGTACAACTTTATATGACGAAGCTCGCCTTTGCCCCAATTCTCTCAAATACTATGGTTTTTGCTTGCGAAACGGCAATTACACTGTCAGTCTTTTCTTCTCTGAGATTGTTTTTGCAAAAAATGATGATTACAGCAGTTCAGCAAAACGTGTATTTGATATATATATACAGGTAGGTACGCTAGCCACAAAAATTTTTTAATAATTTTAATTGGCAATTTATCCCTCCCTAGCCTCCTTTAATTAATTTTAATTTCCATACATGCAGAGCGAGCTAATGCGAAAGGATTTCAACATAAAAGAAGTGGCCAGGCATTCAAATAATGTAACGATTCAAAATTTCACGGCTTCTGTACACGACCATCTACTGGAAATCGAGTTATTCTGGGCTGGCAAAGGCTCTTTGATAAACCCACCTTATTTCCATGGACCTCTCATATCAGCTATTTCTGTAACTCCAAGTACGGTGCAAAGTTGTAATCATTGCATAAGTGATAGCTCTTCAATTTTGTTAATTATCATCTCCCAATATGCCTTTTGTTGCATGCTATTAATCACTGTTTAATTTTCAGATTTCGGAGTCAGCCGATCACGACTATCCAAAATAGGGATAGTAGCAATTGTACTTGGGGCTGTGCTGGCTTTGATTCTTTTCTTGGCTCTCATGTGGAGATTAGGATGGATAGGAGACAGAGAATTGCGTGGTACGTACGGGAGCATATTTATATATATTGGAACATTTTTCAATTCGAAGTTAAATCCCAGGATGGATTTATGATTTCGTAAATCGATTTTTACAATGTTCTAAACTGATTTACGATATCATAAATCTATCTCGAACTTTAATACCAGATTTTAAGCTTAGGTGTATATATATAATGTAGGAAATTATCAGGTGAGGGATTTGGCACTATAATAAATGCGAGATGAATTTTTACAATATTGTAAATTTAGTACAGTGCAAGACGGATTTTTAAAGTCTGTTTGCAACATTTTGAAAATTTGTCTCGTATTTTAATTGAGTGCATAATCCCACATTAGAAGCCCACTTTATGCTATATATGCTATAGTACTTTATGCTATATTGCTATAGTATAAGGCTTATAAAAGATATCAAGAAAAAATATATTTATAATTGATCTGTTTCTGTTCTCAATTCTTCGTGAAATACACAGTGACAACCGTCAACCTACGAGGGAAGTCTTATACCCTTAAACAAGTGAAAGTCGCTACTCGAAATTTCAGCCCCAGGAATGTAATTGGCACGGGGCGTTTCGGGACAGTATACAAGGTTAAACATTAATTGTCGTATCTCTCTCTATATGTGTGTGTGTGTGTGTGTGTGCATGCGCGTGCGCGTGTGTATGTGTGTGCGCGCGCGCGTGTGTATGTGTGTGCGCGCGCGCGTGAAAGATTTTTCAGTCTAGGATTAAAATTTAGGACGAGTTAACAATGGTGTGAACATATTTTTACAATGTTATAAAAATATGTTCTGTAAAAATATGTTTACAATGTTGTCAATTCGTCTCGGGCTTTAAGAAAGTCTGAAATCCTAAACTAGATCGCTACTTATATATAATAAGGGACCCTTTGCTTTTTAACCAAGAGATCATCTAAAAGACAAAAAATACAGATACCAAACAAATGCACTACATTAGAGTGTGTGTTTTTCTTATCTTTTAATTTATCTATTACTTTAACAAAGTAAGGGATTCATTATTTCAAAAATTTCTCTCTCTCTCTCTCTCTCTCTCTCTCTCTCTCTCTCTCTCTCTCTCTCTCTCTCTCTCTCTGTGTGTGTGTGTGTGTGTGTGTGTGTGTGTGTGTGTGTGTATATACGCTCACCAGAATCCTACTTTTATTAAAGTCTAGTAAAACTATTAAAATATGTGGTTTAATAGTATAATATCATTATTAAATCATATCGCTTAATACCTTTCTCAAACCTTAACAAATTTAAGATCATTGATTGCAACATAATACTACGAAATTGTATGACTTAATGGCTTTTCCAGGCTTTAACAAAGTTTAGGATCCTGAATCAGATTAATACTCCATATCTATGTATACATTTATTTATGTGAATTGATTTTCCTTGTTAGAAATATGGTGTATTAATCTGCTTCCATGCTGCAAGCATGCATTACAGGCTGAATTGCCAGATCAGACTGTAGCTGTGAAGATGCTTTCTTCTCAATCAAAGCAAGTGATTGATCAAATCGGAACTGAAGTTTATGCCCTTACAACACTGAAACATGAAAATATTGTCGAATTTTTGGATGGCTACTCTAAAAAAGACCTCAACTTGCTCATCTACGAATACATGGAAAAAGGATCGCTTGAACGAGCCTTGTTCGGTAAACCAATTTATATATATTTTCATCATCATTTTATTTCTATTAACTTTCAGCTTAGTGTCATCTTCTAATCGAGAAATCCTGAACTTTGTTAAAATCTGGGATGAATTCACACTACTGTAAGCTAACTTTTTCACTATTTTTTTAAAAATTGTTTTCACTCAATTCCCGATTGAAAAATTAAGTATTAGCTTATGTAACAGGTTAAAATTACTTTTTTTTAAAAAATTAAAAATAAATAATGAATAGTTAAATATTTGCAGATGCCAATTCTTCCACGCGACTTGATTGGCCAGCCAGAGTCCGTATCTGCCATGGAATAGCAAAGGGTCTAAAGTATCTACACGAAGATAATCCGAGTCGTAAAATCGTTCACAGAAATATTAAGCCTAGCAATATTCTGCTTGATGGGAATCTGAACGCTAAGGTGTCTGACTTGGGATTGGCAAAGCTTTATGACGAAGAAAATCCATACAAGTTTATCCAAGAAAAAGGGACAGTGTAAGTAGCAAATTAAATTGAGCAGGCACAAAATGCATGCCATCTTGCACAAGCAATATCATTAATTAATTAATTATGGTCGCATGCAGAGTATACATGGCACCAGAGTATGCAATGCGGAAAGCAATAACAGAAAAAGTTGATGTTTTCAGTTTTGGAATTGTTCTGCTTGAAATAATTAGCGGGCAGACAAATGCCAAGTATGAAGCAAACCAAGAGACTGAATTTCTTTTGGATACGGTAAGAAGACAACTCAAAAACTAGACTCAGCTTTCAGTTCGGGAATCTCAGATTTTATAAAGCTCTACACAATACCCTTTTCATGGTTTACAACACTGTAAACAGAATCCTTCACTTAAAAAATTCCAGGGTTCCCAGATTGAAAATATCTCCTCTATATACATAAAATAGGTCTTAATTTAATTTGCTAACGATGTCGCATGGCCTGGGATATATGGATTAATTAATAAATAAATAATGTACACTGTGCAGGCCATTGTGTTGCATTCAAAGGGAAGGCTTTCTGAATTGGTCGACAAGCAAATGCCAAATGAACATGTAGTGATGAAGCAAGCCAAAATAATCTTGGAGTTGGCAATGAGGTGCGTGGATCAGTCGCCTACTCTCAGGCCAACTATGTCTGAAGTTGTGAGCGAGCTTGAGAGCATCTCTAATTCGATCTGACCTGGTCAGCATTCTATGGTTCCACGTGGATCCTTATTGAACTCTGGACTGGAATGTCTTGGTGACGATTAAGCATATATATTACGATTACGCATAGGTATGTACACCAGGCATTATCCTATGTTGATGGTGCACTGCTGCTTTCAAATAAATATGGGTCACTCTACGATGCTGTAAACTTTTAACAGCATTATTAATAATGTAATAAATGTATACCATTAGCTTTAATTACTCTTACACAACATTTGTGTTAAAGTAAAAGATAGCTTAATTAATAATTATTTTTAACGGTTAAGAAAGTGTGGATAATTTTTGTAAAATTACTATAACCACCCTTATAGTTTAAAACAATTGTACTTGAATAATTTTTTATTTAAAAATCAATTTTCAATAATATTTTTTTTAATTTTGCAATGTTGTTAATTTTTTGAAAATAATGTTTCAAAATTTATTACATTAAGTATGTAAGATATATGATATCTAATAAATTATCTAACACAAATTGTATAAATCACTTGCAATTATAAGATTTACAAATGGTGTAACTCTAATAAACAACACAACTAAACATGTACATTTAAATGAATATCATAAATTGTATAAATAAATTTTTAATTGAGATTGTTTGTATTTTATATATATTAAGGACCTTTGTATGTATAACTGAACTGAAGTATATATTACCTTTGAAAGCCATTTGGCATATATGCCAAGCTCAACTCAGAACACATAAGCTCGGGTTGGGTTAGGTTTTCCTACTATCCCTATTGTCAAGTGGTGTACTATATGGAAAATCCTCACATGAAATGCTTTTTGATGTACCACCAGATCTACCTTGCTTAAGATTTTTTGTTTGCTTGTGTTTTGATAAAAATTTATAGATTAAAAATAAAATTGACCAACATGTAAACGGGATATCATATATATATGATATCCCTTACAATCCATGTATTATGTGCAAACTCTATTCAGTTCTAAGTCCAATTTTTTTTTTTAATTTTAATGAATATAAATTAGGATTGGGCTATTTAAACCCACCATAGTACTCTATGCACCCACTTTTTCATAAAAAAATTAATTACGTACTAAGTGTCCATGAGTTAAATTACTATTATATCTTAATGACTCTCCAGCATCAATGAATCCAATTAACTTAAATTGATTTTTCTACAAAAAGAGTAACAGAGTAATGCTTTAATTTCGTTTCGTTTTCTTTTCGCCTATGCTCTTCCGAGTACACTTTTATTGCTATATTTTCTTTTAATATGTGATATTGTTGGTTAGCAAACTTCTACTCTTGGATTCAATCCCCTTTCAGCTGAAATATGTTTCTCAAGTAGAGAAATATTTATTTTTAGAATCAATTAAGGAGCAAAGAGAAAATAAAATCTGAATATTTTGTCTGGCTTTTCTTACATTTATGATGCAATCATGCAATGAGTTCCATGAAACTAATTAGAAATTGTGTTCAATTGAATTCGTTTACATGTTATGAATCTTCACATGGATTAGACAACAAATTAGAAATAAGTCAGATAATTGATCATAAAGAAACAAACCATGCGAGATGGCTAAGCCATTGGTATTTTAATTTACTGTTGGGCGTATGATTCAAATATACTTTCACTGCCTTAACGTACTTTCCGAACAGGTGATTTTGTATTTCTAGGGATAAAACATTTGAAATTAATTTAGTAAATGTATATTGGCAATGAGGTGGGTTTACAAAAGTAAAACTTTAATACGTAAGAGAGGTTTATTAAGAGAATGGGTTTAAAGAGTATTTTAATGGGTTCTAATAGCCCTGCCCTATATATTAATACCACTAAGGGATTTGACCAAAGACCCATCAAAGATGTACTAGTGGAATTAATTAGCGGATGCTTCGTTTTATATTTATAAGACCTATGACTTTTGTTTTATAACTACACTGTATCTTGAAAACAGAAGAGGACTAAATTGCTCAAAATTAAAACTATTTAGATAATATAAGAATTTGCTAAACTAAAGGACTTTATTGATATTTTACGAGAGAGACACTACAACACTCACGGCTCACTCTTCTTACTCTCTACTAATTCTTCACCCTTCACTTGATGCCTACAACAAAGAACTTAGAGATATTTAAAATTACATAAAACTAATATAAACCACACAAATATCAAATTACAAAAATTTAATAACCCCATTTTACAAATATCACTAAATATTCAAGAACTTTCTAAATTTAGATATTTTCACTTCCATTAGATATTTTTTGGATTAGAGTCATCACTTATTTTTTACACAATTCTTGAAACTTCCATGGATTGAGCTTTGAAATTGGGCTTAGGCACGTATAATTGGATTAGATCATGAAATTAGCGTTGGACTTTTAACACTCCCCGTCAACACCAAATTTCGTCTATTGACCTATATTTAACTGTTGGCGGAACTCTTGAAACTTCTGATAGTAAGCCTTTTTGTAAACAAATCTGCAACTTGATTGTTCGTCTTAATGTATTACATTTCAACTTCATCTTGCAAGACCTTTTCCCTAATAAAGTGATAAAGCACCTTCATATCTTAGTTCTTGCATGGAAGACTAGATTTTCTGCTAAGCTGATAGCCGATTGATTATCGCAATACAATGATATGGTGTAATCTATTAATAGGTGAAGCTCCTTCATCAACTACGTCAACCAAGTGCTTTCTTGAGCTGCCATCGTTGCTACTTTATACTTCACTTCTATAGTTGATAGTGGTACAGTTGGTTATCTTTTACAACACTAAAAAACTACTCCAAACCCAATTCTAAAAACATATCCAGTAATTGATCTTCTTGTATCATGATCTCTGGCGTAGTCAACATCACAATAGCAAGTCAGCTTGTAACTTTTACTTTCTTGTACAATAGACCAAAGTTGATTGTACTTTTCATATATTTTAGTATTAGTCGAACCATTTCCGAGTGAGGCTTCTTTGGATTTTGCATGCACCAACTTATTACACCTATTGTATATGAAATTTCTGGTCGAGCCAACATTAGGTAGATTAAACTTCTTACGAATTGTCGATACATCGTTTCATCTTGTAAATCTTTGCCTTCATGTGTACACAATTTTGCATTGACTTCCATTGGAGTTGAGATTGGCTTGTATTCTAACATTTCAAACTTCTTCAGCAAGTCTTCAGCATATTTTTGCTGGCAAGAGAATCCCTCTTCTGTTCGATCAACCTCCAGGCTAGAGAAGTGATTAAGCTAACCAAGTTCTTTCATCTATTAATGAACTGATAAATTCTCTCTTTGTTCGCCAAATCTCTTTTTCATCGTCACCAGAAATAATCAAATCATCCATGTACCCCAATATAGTTGTTAAATTTCCTTCACTAGCTTTGACAAACAAGCTAGAGTCTGCATGTGCTACTACTGCTCTAAATTAGAAATTCGGCTATCTTACCATACCATGCCCTCGGTACTTACTTTAAATCATATAATGCCTTTCTTAGCTTGTATACATACTCCGGATGAGCTTGATTCTCAAATCCTCTCATTTAGTTTATGTAGATCTCTCGATCCAATTCTCCGTGTATGAAGGCATTTTTTACATTCATCTGCCACAATTTTCTTCCTTTGCAGGCTGCGAATGCAAGTAAAACTCTTAATGTTGTGAGCTTTACCACCTGTATTGTTGTGAGAATTCTCGAGCTACCAACCGAGTTTTGTGCCTTTCAACTGAACTATCGAGGCACTTCTTAATCTTGTACACTCATTTGCAAGATATTTTGCATCCTTTAGTTTCAGAACCAGATCCCAAGTCTGATTCTACTTCAGTATGGTAATTTCTTCCTCTATCGCCTTCATCCAATGAGAATTCTCTGCTGTTTATTTAAATGTCTCAGGTTCTTTTATTTTTTTTCTTTTTCTGCAACCACTACATTGGTTTACCTTAGATTTGGCTTTTTCTTTTTCTGCAACCACTACATTGGCTTACCTAAGATTTGGCTTTCTCACTCTTTTGGATATTCTAAGTTGAAATTTAAAATTTTTTTCTTTCTAATTTATTTGATTCTTCGTTTGCAATAGGGCTTTGGTGAACACATGTCTTCCAAGGACTTTACACCTTATCATGCTTGATATTATCATCCCTTAGGTCATTAAAATCTTCAAATTCTTCCTGGCTCGGGCAAATTTTGATAATTCGTTCCTTCATTTGGTCTTTAATTTCTTTTGAATCTAGTAACTCTTTTTTTTCTGAAGACTACCATAAAGATGCTTCATCAAACACCACGTTTCGATTTATGTAGCACCGTCCACTGATAGAATCATAACACCTCTATTCTTTGCTCCGACTATCATACCCGACAAAGATACAATGATCGCCTTCTTGTCAAATTTTCTTTATACGTGGCTTGGTACAAAGATATAGCACACAAAGCCAAAGGTTTTACATTCTACAACTTCTCATAAGGTGGTATGAACCCTAGTTCTGGTTAAAGAAGCCTGTTGATCACATGAACTATCGTCTTTATAGCTTTGGCCTAAAAACTTCCTCATACATTCTTCGCATGTATCATACTCCAATAAATCTCCCTTAGATGTTGGTTTTTTCATTTTACTATGCCATTCTGTTGTAATATATTGGCACGAGTGAACTGATGGTGTATCTTATAATCTAGAAGATACCGGGAGTACTTATGTAATGTATACTTTCCTTCATTGTCTATTTATAGACAACAAAGCTTATTTCTTACTTCTCCTTCAACTATGTCTCTGAATTTCTCAAACTTTGAAAAAAGTGTCAAGACTTTTCTTTTATAAAAAGGACCCAGACATATTTGGAGAAGTCTTCGATAAATGTGATCATATATTGCATGCCACTAATAGAAGATTGCTTGACATGTCCAAACACATTAAAGTGCACCAACAAAAATGGTTTTTTTGCTCTGAGCTCCGACTCTTCATATAAGAGTTGGTGAGCCTTGCCTTATTGACACCCTGCACACACCATGTTTATTCTCACATCAAGTTGAGACAGACCTCTGAGCATTGACTTATTAATCATCACTTTAAACTTTTGATAGCTAGCATGTCCTAACTGAGCATGCCACAAATCTACAGTTTTTTTTTAGTCTTGTCTATATATGCAGACACTAATTATAATAAATAGACTGACTTTAACCTTCGTCCTTCTATAATAAGTGTCCCTAAGATCTTTATGTCTTGATATACCTTGACATCTTGAGGACTGAACATGATATGGTTGCTTGACAATGTTAGTTGTGATACTGATATTAGGTTTCTCTTCATACTTGGGACATAATACACATCTTGAAGTAACACTTTGTTTGGACTACATCGAGGTGTAAGAATTGTAGTGCCAATGTGAGCTATTGGCAATTGCAAGTTATTTGTTGTTACTACTACGCGACCTCCTTTGTACTTAGTCATGTTTTGTAGCTTCTTTCTGTCACCAATCATGTGAGTTGAACATCTTGAGTCAACGATCTAATCATTCTCATAGTTAAGTTAACTAGGTATTGTGACTATAAGGGCTAGCTTTTCTTCTTTAATGGAAATTAATGTTTTGATTTCACATTCTTTATCACTATCCTTCTTCTCATTGAAAATGGTGGCATCACTCTCCACATACTTTTTCTTAGACCTACAATTTTTCACTATATGGCCCCTCTTCTCGCAGTTGTATCAATTCCCTTCGAACTTTTCTTCGGCTTGTATTGGCCACCATTGTCGTGATTCATTTATGTTCCCACTGTCTGTAAGCTACCTTCTTATTGATGACCTCTTGACTTATCAACGTCTCTTTCGATCAGCTACCACTATGTCGTCTAAATCGATATCTCTTCTTATCGGTAAAGAGTGCTTCCTCGTCATTCTTTACTGAGGTTTCACTCATTTACTTGCCGATATCAATAGTTTCTTAATCGGCAAGCAAGTTTTCAACTTCCTCAATGGTTGGTTAAGTTGGCCGACCTCAGACAACTGTAACAAATTGTTAAGACTCGCTCTCCCATAAGTAAAAGTTTGAATCTTAGGGTATGAGTGAAATATTAATGAGCAGCAGCAGAGAGAATAAAAAAAGATGTTGTAGTATGGGAGAGGGAACAAGTATAAATTTATAGGGAACCTTATCAAACCCCATTAACTTTGGACAGAGTAAGTCTTTTCCAAAATTACCCCATGAATCTTAATTATAAATTTAATAATCCTCATTAATAAGGAAAAGGAAATTTCTACACGTAAGAGTCCTTGTCCTCTCATAATTCTTTTTTTTAAAAAAAAAACAAAGTTTCAGGTATTACAACTTTCCCTCCCTAAACATAAATTTCATCTTCAAAATTTTGTTGTGATTTCTAGTTCAACTCGTAAGCAATTCAGTCTCAAATAGTACGTTTCAAATTACCTTTAATCAGGGGACAATCGAGAAAATATCATATTAATCCCTACGCCGTCCGACCCTGAGTTAATCTTGAATGGCCTTATAAAATCATACCTCATATCCTACTAATGCACCATAGAAATTCAAGAGATGAAAAATATTATACTAAAAAACTCTAGCTACGATACAACCAATTAGAAAGGATAAAGGAAAAGCACAATACCAATTAAATCTAAAATTCAAGGCTTTCGACAAAAAATAGGTAATTTACCTAAGGCCTCATTATTCCATTTCTTAATATCTGGCTTTATCATGGCAAAAACACGTGGCTTTTTCCTTTGGCTCTCGGTAGAATCTATTTTACCACTGGGCTTCTTTGGGCAATCTATAACCGTATGCCCAATCTATCCACAACCAAAATAAGCTCTTATATTTAAATAGCATACGCCATAATGGTACTTGCCACAACAATTGCAAGACGGTACATTCTTTTAAATAGGCGCACCATTAGAGTCCTTATGCTCACCTTCGCTACTGTTGACATCATGTCTTCCTAGCTAGTTATTATGTTAGTTAGATCGTGCAACTTGAGATTGAATTAAATCCCTTTCTGTAAGAATAACATGATCTACCAAATCGGCATAATTATTAAGCTCAAGAATGGTCAACTGCCCTTTGATGTTTACACATAACCCTCCTAGGAATTTCCTACACTTACTACCCTCATTAGAGACCAAAGTATGAGCAAATCGAGAAATGGCCATAAACCGTTTCTCATACTCAGCAACAGACTTTATTCCTTAAGTTAATTTCAGAAAGTCAGCCTCCATTTGATGTCCAAACCGCTCAGGAAAATACTTCTCTTGACAAGCCTCCAGAAACAACTCCCAAGTGATATGTGCATCTCTTAACCTAACCTTTAAAAGATAGGCTTTGGCATCCCACCAGGGGTCTGCCTCACCCTGAAGGAGAAATAAGGCTAAAATCACCCTCTGATCATCATTACAACCCATAGCCATAAATATCTTCTCTATCTGTTTTAGCCATGCCTTTGCAACCAAGAGATCGGCAATCCCCTGAAAAGTAAGAGGTCTCAATTTTTTAAACTGCTCTAAGCTCATCATAGCTCCTTAATCTCTTCCACCACCTTGTCTTTCAGCCGACACATTATCATGTGCCCCAACTCTATCTCTAGTCATATCTTGAATCAACTTACTTTGTTGTTCCATTAACCTAACCATTGGGCGCATCATAGGACAAAAATATCAAATAATCATATTTAAGATATTTTTATTTATAAAACCAAATAATATATTACATATATTCAAATATTAAAAAAAATCATTTTAAGAATTACAATTGTATTTAAATATATTTAGATTTGAGAAAATTTCAGATCCGTTCAAATTTCCGATGAGTAAACAAACATTAGCAAATCTAGGAATATCTTGACAAAGGATCCCTTCAAAAAGTCTTGTTTTGTCCTATCACTATGAGCTTGATTGTTCATCTTTCTTATTTTGGTATGCACTTTCAATAATTATTTTGGTATGCTATAGAACGGTTAAGCCAGCACTTTTGACACGTGGTCTTTAAATAAGATGAACTTCATGACCACAGCCTTGTTCTTCTATATTTGACTGTTTAGATCAGATTGACCGGCACAAGGAGTAAAAGACTGAACTCATGAACTTTCTTTCTGTTCATCTTCATTAATTGGCGTTCACAATTTTGCGAGCATTGGCCTGAGGATTTGCAGCCCCAAATTTTAATTTCAAACTCGGTTGGTCAGTGGGAGTCGCTATCTGCCTCCGGAATGGGAATAATAAGGGGTCTTGAGCTATGCAGGACATAGTCGTCCAATCACTCACAGAAACGTTAAACCCTTTAATTTCGTTTGTTATTTGCTGCCCTTTATTGATATTACGGCCGCAAAGGATCCCGTAAAAGGTGTTTTGTGGCGTAGTATTGTAAAGACCTAATTAACGAAGTTCAAGGCTGTGTTAAGCAACTGTCTTTTTAAGACTGAGGTTCTGGATTTGAATTTTAGTGAGTGCATGAGTTGGATGGGGAAAAAAAAATCCTTAATTTATGCCATCTGCCACGGCGCCCAATTCCTCCGCGTTGAAAAGTCCATTCTTTTAAACAAAACTTGTATTGGAGACATTACCATCTTGAGCTTGAGTGACGTGATGTGTTCTGACTTCTGATAATTAAAATTGAACTTCTTGATATAAATACATGCTGATTTTGATGATTTTTTAATTTACTATTTTTTTAATATTTTTAATAGTAGATCAATCACCGCGGAGGCAATTATAAATTAGTTAGAGAGCCACTAATTCCTAGACTTCCATATACATAGGCTTTAAACAAAATCAATGGCTTGCTTTAGAATAATTTTGAAAGTGACTATTTTACTTATATAGTACCGTACCAAATTTTTATTTTTATTTTTTTTTAAAGGGTGGTCAAAATTCAAATTAAAATTTTCAAGTCCCTACCTCCTCCAAGATATGGATTCAATTGATCAATTAAAAAAATTTACTTGAAAATAACTGGATCAAACCCCTATAGACAAATCAAAGTATATTAAATTCTAATTGATTAACCGTTATCTATATCTACTGATTGCAATCTCATAAATAGCGGCTGATATCAAAGATAGACTTGTTTAATATCATGCAGCAATATGATTATGAGTTTAACTATTAAGAATCAACAAAAAAAACCCCAATTCTCTATCCTATCAAATGAAATTGAAATGCAAAAGAAATGAGGGGAGAATTGACTCTTATTCGGTCACTTTAAAAAGAGATATGCTAATAATAATATACTTAAACAAAAGATGCAATAGGGAATAAACATGCTAATAATAATTTATAATGCGAAGGGACGCGGCCAGCCGTAGCATAAATTGCAATCAGCATAATCATAATTAATTTTGTGTGGGTGTGGGCCGTGTGGCACTCTTTAGCCCCTTCATTTCAACTTTTATTTGTTTAATTTTCCAATGGATTAGAAAAAAAATGGAAAAAAAAATTGAGATGCTGCATCAACCACAATACCTTTTGAGATAGGTGGGCATCTTTATTTCTTTGGCTTTGCTTTGCAGTTCATCATTGAGCACTTTGTTCTATCCAGCAGAGATTCCCATTAATGATTCATGGGCTAAAAAAATGATTTGGGCCATCACTATTGGGCCCAATTTTTATGACAAATAGTGAATGTGGGAGCATCAAATTTAGTGGAAGAGAGGAATGAAATTGTGATCCTGTGGTAAAAGCCACTCGTCTTTTTGAGAGGTGCCACATAGCTTATAAATATAATTTAAAGAAAATCTTGAATATATTCACCATATGATTCTGCTGGTTTGCATTTGAAAAGTTAAATAAATAAGAAAACCAAAATCCAAGAGATACCACAACATAAAAATGCATATTTAGAAAACGAAGAAAAAGAAAAAAGAAGTTCAAGATTTTTGTTTCGTATTGTAGTACTGAGACTTATAAATTAGCCGAAGAACTCACTTATTAAATAGTAAAAATATGATTTTTTTTTTCCCTTAATTAGCTTAATGGCAAACCAGTGTCCTGTCCAATCGTGTGAATATGATTGGAACTGCAAAAATCTCTTATTTTTAAAACAAAAAATTTTACTTACTCAATTAATTGACATCTATAAAATAAAGTCATTAATAGGGTTACTTGCAGTAATTATGGCTTCTCCAGCTATCATTTGAGATACATTACAGGAATAATTTCAATAATTTTGGAGCCTAAGATGACAAGGCAAAATTATGATCAACCTACGAAACAAATTGTCTTGATAAATAAATAAAGAAGAAAAAGAATTGGATGGGGCTAACGGGAGAGAAATAATTGAACTTCTTTAAGACTTTAGCAAGCCTAGCAGAGACATATCACAAATCCCAGCAGGGATTTTCATTACGTGGATAACATTAACAACAACAAATTAATGGAAAGAAAAAGAAAGGGCATAACTGTACTTTTCTGGTACCTTTACTACTTTAATTGTTCAATATCACATTAACAATTAATTTCGAATATGGTCCCAGCCCTGTAGTGCAAATTACCCATCAAGATTTTATTTTGATAATAATATAATATAACGGACATGAAACACAGTTTATATATCCTTCCCCACCCGGTAAAGGAATTTAATAAAAAATTCCTTACACGTGTTACAGATGTTGATCGTCGAACACTAACCTTTTAAATTATAATCATTTGCCCAATATATAAGGTCAAGTCAACACAGCATGCTTTTCTAATTATTTACTCTTAGTTGTTAATTAAGGTCCTACTTAAAATTGAGATACTATATCTTTTAAGGTATAATTACTGAAAAAAATTATAATTATTAAATAAAAATTAATAATGTGTAGTAAATATAAATTTTAAATAATAATTTTGACAAAATTATTAAAGATATAATAGACTTTTCATTATAAAAGTGAAAAATCATATTAACATAACTTACAAACTACAGCGGTTAGTGTTTATCAAACACTTTAGTACTGTAACTTTTAAGATACAACTGTACAACCTCAATTTCAAACACATCTTAAGACAATTAGGATGGACTAGTTGCGATCAAAAATGACATAAAAGCATGATACAAAAGTTGAGGATTCATAAATTATACACAAAAGTTAAACAAACTATAATTATTTCCAGGTACTTGTTAAATGTGAATTTAATATTTTATAACACCGTAAAATATATTTACTATACTGAAAAATCATTTTTTAATAAAGAGCATAAGTTCACACTAGAAGTACTCAGACAAAACAAAAGAGAATTTACCATTTTGTAGCCAATGAGGTTTGTCCTTCTTGTGATTGAATTCATTTGCTTGATGGTGTAGTTTTAAGAAGAAAAACAAAAGATGCTTTAATTGCTTGGCCAATTTGGTCCTAGTCTACTTGCTTTATTTTATTACCCAGATCAGGTCCCATAAGAACCTACAACGACAGAAGTTGAAGTCCACTTGTGTATATTAGATGGTTTAATACATTTGGAACGTACAAGAAAACTGGAGATCGTATGGGTCATAACATTCAAATCTCTCGGCAATAAAAAATAAATAAATAAATATTATCTGCATATGTAAAATCCATTGTGTTGACAAGCAAGGAATCAATGATTCAATTTCAAGTGGATACATAAATTTGGAGCGGACGAAGTGGTGGAGTGCTTATATTTAATTATTTATATTATTTTATAAGGAAGTAAAGGGATGAGTAAAGTTAAAATTAATTTTTTAATTCTTTTTTTTTTTTTTAAGGATTCGAATTTAGGTGACCAATTAAATAAAAATACTTAAAACTACTCGGCCAAGACGTGGAAATGATCAAAATTAAGTTTAATAATAGAAAGATATACAAAATATTTTACACTGTTCTCACTAATATTTTCTGAGAAAGAGTTGAACGTATTGTAGTTGGTAGTGATAATATGCTCTAAGGTACATGAGTTGGTGGGTATAAACATAAAGCCTCTTTATATACGAAAAAGATAGAATGTGTACACCTCTACAACCCTCTTTATGTATGAAAAAGATAAGATGTTTATATCCATATAACCTTTCTTTTTCATCATCAAAGTCTTATTACTGCTGCACCCCAAATGATTCCCCATATCAACCCATTTATATACTTCTACTCTTCTTCACCTTCTTCCTTGCAACAACCAGCTTTAGCTAAGAGCTAGCTACCACACTGTCTCTTAGCCTTCTTCTCTGTTTATTTTTATTTTTATTTTTTCTCTAAAATGGCTCTAAAATCCATCTTCTTCCTTCTTGTGTTACTTACTGGTCTGTCCAATCCTTCTCAAGCCATCAGTGTTAACCATGAGTCTCAGTTTTTCAAGCTTATGAAGGCCTCTCTATCAGGAGATAAGTTGTCTGATTGGGATGTTGATGGAGGCAAACCTTACTGCAATTTTTCAGGAATTAGCTGCAATGATCAAGGGCATGTCAGCATGATTGACATCTCAGGTTGGTTACTGGCTGGCCAATTTCCATCTGGTGTATGCTCTCACCTGCCTGAGTTACAAGTCCTTCGTCTTGCCCGGAACCATGTCCACGGCAGCAACTTACTTCACAGTATAGTCAATTGCTCTCTCCTGGAAGAGCTCAACATGAGTTTTATGTACCTCAGGGGAACACTTCCGGATTTTTCTCCTATGCAAAATCTGCGGAGACTTGACCTGTCAAACAATCTCTTCACAGGCCAGTTCCCCTTGTCGGTGTTCAATCTTACTAATCTTGAGGAGCTCAGTTTCAATGAAAATCCAGGTTTCAAGTTATGGAAACTGCCAGAGAGTAGTATTTTTAGGCTGACAAAGCTTCGGATTATGGTCTTAGCAACATGCGGGTTGCACGGTCAGATTCCAGCGTCAATAGGAAACATGACTTCACTCATAGATCTTGAATTGACTGGGAATTTCATCACGGGTCATATTCCTCCGGAGATTGGATTGCTGAAGAACTTGCAACAGCTTGAATTGTACTACAATCAACAGCTTGCTGGCACTATACCTGAGGAGCTTGGAAACTTAACAGAGCTCACAGATTTAGACATGTCAGTTAATCACTTGAGTGGAAAAATTCCGGAATCCATTCTCAGGCTTCCCAAGCTTCGAGTCTTACAGCTTTACAACAACAGCCTTACAGGAGAAATCTCAAGTGTCATCGCAAATTCAACAACCTTGACCATGTTATCACTTTATGACAATTCTCTAACAGGGGAAGTTCCTCAGGATTTGGGACAGTGGTCACCATTGGTTGTTCTTGACCTATCAGAGAACAAACTATCAGGTCCACTTCCAGCAAAGGTCTGCAGTAGAGGTAAACTGCAATACTTTCTTGTCCTGCAAAATATGTTTTCAGGAGTGTTGCCTGATAGTTTAGCTAGATGCAAAAATCTTTTGCGGTTTCGAGTAAGTAATAACCATTTGGAGGGCTCAATACCAGAAGGTATTCTGAGTCTTCCCCATGTGTCAATTATTGACTTGAGTTACAACAGTTTCAGTGGTCCAATTGCTAATACAGTTGGAAATGCTAGAAACTTGTCAGAATTGTTCATGCAGAGAAACCAAATTTCAGGGGTTATACCTTCTGAAATTTCTCGAGCTATCAGTCTGGTGAAAATTGATCTTAGTGATAATCTCTTGTCTGGTCCAATACCTTCCGGAATTGGAAACCTGAAGAAGCTAAATCTACTCATGTTGCAAAGCAACAAGCTCAATTCTTCCATTCCAAACTCATTGTCTTCGCTAAAATCTCTTAATGTCCTTGATCTCTCCAACAACCTCCTGACTGGATATATCCCAGAGAGCCTCTGTGAATTGTTACCCAACTCCATCAACTTTTCAAACAATCGGCTTTCTGGTCCAATTCCTCTGTCATTGATTAAAGAGGGGTTAGTAGAAAGCTTCTCAGGCAACCCAGGTCTCTGTGTTTCAGTGTCTGTTAATTCGTCAGATAAAAACTTCCCTTTGTGCCCTCATACAAAAACCCGAAGAAGGCTAAGTTCTATATGGGCAGTAATAACTTCAGTGGTTATCATTTTCATAGGCCTTCTCCTCTTCTTAAAACGCCGATTCAGTAAACAGAGAGCGATCACGGAACCCGATGAGAACTTGTCTTCATCATTCTTTTCTTATGATATTAAGAGCTTCCATAGGATCAGCTTTGATCAAAGAGAGATCCTTGAGGCCATGACTGAAAAGAACAAAGTGGGACAAGGTGGGTCTGGGACAGTGTATAAAATAGAGTTGAACAGCGGAGAGGTGGTTGCAGTGAAGAAGTTGCGGAGCCAAAGAACAAAAGTCTCTGCATCAGATACGGATCAGTTGCAATTGGACAAGGGGCTGAAAACTGAAGTTGAGACTCTGGGAAATATCAGGCACAAAAACATAGTCAAATTATACTGCTACTTCTCCAGTTTGGATTGCAATCTCTTGGTTTATGAGTACATGCCAAATGGAAATCTCTGGGATGCCCTCCATAAAGGATTGGTTCATCTGGATTGGCCAACTCGCCACAAGATTGCATTTGGAGTTGCTCAGGGTTTGGCTTACCTCCATCATGGTCTTTTGTCACCTATCATTCACAGAGATATCAAGTCAACCAACATCCTACTTGATGTCAATTACCAGCCCAAGGTTGCAGACTTTGGCATTGCCAAAGTTTTGCAAGCTAGAGGAGGCAAAGATTCCACCACTACAGTTATTGCAGGCACCTATGGTTACTTGGCTCCTGGTAAATATTTTCTCATCCAACTCTCTCTATTATTTCCTTAACATTAAAGTTGCTATAATTGAAAATTTTTCAATATTAAGTCAAAAAAACAAACACATTTAAAACAGCTGAATGATTGAACCTGAATCAGTTTCAGTACTCAGTAAAAGGAAAAAAAAAAAAATAGTCCCGTAGTATTTTATATCCTATGTTTTGGTTAATTTATCATCCGAATTCTTGTAACAGAATACGCTTATTCGTCAAAAGCAACAACCAAGTGTGATGTCTTCAGTTTTGGAGTAGTGTTAATGGAGCTAATAACTGGGAGGAAACCAGTAGAGGCTGATTTTGGAGACAATAAGAATATCATCTACTGGGTTTCAACAAAAGTGGACACCAAGGAAGGAATTATGGAGGTCTTGGACAAAAAATTATCAGGATCATTCCGGGATGAGATGATTCAGGTTCTACGGATTGCAATCCGCTGTACAAGCAAGTCACCAGCCACACGCCCAACCATGAATGAGGTTGTTCAGATGCTGGCTGAGGCTGACCCTTGTAGATTCGATTCTTGCAAGTTTCCAAATAAGTCCAATAAAGAATCATCCAATGCCACCAAGATTAAGAACCCTTCAGAATTATGAAAAAGCATGAGGAGCAAGCATGATTGGATTTTAGGGAAAGCGATACATGATCTACAGTATACAACGACTGTATTATACTGAGAGACTTGTCACGAAGAAGGATTGTTGTTGCTTTTAGCTGTTTACTACTAATTAGCTTTGTATATATTTACCTACTGGATTTTGATTCAATGCTGAGTTGAATATTGTGATTAACTGTTTATATTATGGTTAGTAGTTATTAGATAATAAAACATGTAATTAAATCTTAATTATTTACTACTATAATTGCAGGTGTGTCCGAAGACTAGAAAAAAACTTATGACATCTCAGCTTAGGTAGCTCAGTACTAGATCCGAATTCTTATCTCTAACCCTTTTTCCTTTTCCCTTTTTCTTTTCATGTAAGCACTTGAAAAATGTAATCAGTGCAACTGCTTTGGTATAACGCACAGCATATATCTATATATTTATAAAAGATATCCACAAATGAAATAATTCTCTAGCTTTTGAGAGCTTTGTTTTTTCCTCTTTATCTTTATTTGCTCTTTATTTCATGAGATTGATACAAAGCAAAGAGACTCCACACGCAGGCTTCTCTTTTTGCATTCAAGTTGGGGCTCCTGATTCTCATTTTAATAATTAAGTCATGATTCGTAATCCCACTGGAAAAAGTCAAAAGATGAAATGGCCCAATTGATTGATAGAGAGCATCTTGTCTCGACATAAGCTAGGGACAGGGGTGAAAGCAGGAGCCATTTTTATTTTTATTTTTTTTTCCTGTTTCATCATTTTTTCCTATGAGAATTTTGATAATTCTATAAATAGTGAGCGATCAACGAACCTCCACCCTTCATGTTGCAATTCTCTTTATATGGTAAAAGGTATTCTGGGAGACATGGATTCTTCCATTACTTCTTAAAGATGAATATCATCTCAAATATTCTATAAAAAGTTTTAGTTACAGTTCTATTCAGCTAATTGATAAAGTTTCATCTAGATTCAGCCATTTTCCATAAGATTGGATGATAAAATTAATCAATGCCATCGTTGCTTAAAACTAAGATTTGATGGCGAAGTTCGAAAATGAGTCAAGAAACTAAAGAAATAATCAAAAGAGTTTGTACATATAAATAGATTTGGGTTTAAGGCATTGGCTCTGGGACCATGTTATAAAAGTCACCTAACCAAAAACTTAAGTTGATAAATAAGAACCTAATAATATTATTAAGACAAGTCTTAACAATTGTAGTTACTTCGATCATACATGTTGACTGTGTACAACATCAAATGCAACTATAATACATTTTAGACATTACTTAATTCTTCAACTCCATTGAATCACAATCATTCGGACTGAAGAATAACAAATTTGCACGTGTTAGTAGCATGATGCTAATGCACTGGCACGTGCAAGTGTGGCAACTTGTGGGTGGTTGGCGGGGACCTCTTAGAAGAATAAGGTCCAATTTAATTCAAGGAGAAAAATGTTTTCTTTTCGGATGGTGGAGACTCCATAAACAAAAAGGGAAAAGCACTGATGAATGAATGGAATAGTTCTTTTGGGGGGGGAACAAAATATAAATATAAAAATCAACAACAAATGTACTCAGTATTGTATGCTAGTACTACACTATCGACCATTCCCAATGGCTATAAAATTCGAAAAACAACATTGACACAATTAACAAAAGCATGTACTGATGACTTTCACTCGGTTACATGTACAGAACAAGCAACAAAAAGTTATCATGCAACACTTATCAAAATATATACCTTTTGTTTAGTCAAATGGGTGCCCCTCCACTTTCTGGACTGATAAAGCGCGAGTTAGTAAACTGTGAATAATGGGATAAACAGTGAATTGAAAGTGGTGAACGCGAACCAATCCAGGAAATTCACAGTGATGATAATAATTACCGATTGAAAATAATATCTATAAATGTCCATTCTTCAGGAAATTCACAAGTCATGTGTCCGCCATTCGGTGATTTTCGAACCAAAATTATTATGTTTCATAAGGCATGTGTCCACCATTTAGAGATTTTGGAGCCAAAATTATCAATTTCTTATCATCAATTGTGCCGTATCCCAAAATTTGCATCGACAGTTTTGGGATTCAAATCCAAATATCCCTTCATTGACAAGATAATACAAAATGATTAATAATACTTTATTAGTTTTCTTATGCCACATCATAGAATAATCACAAAAAACTTGTCTCGCGAAAATTACTTATCTAACTAATAATAATTTTCAAATCTAAGTCAATGTATGATTGTCGCTTAATTATAGAAGTTGACCAAATTAATTGATTGATATTACCATCTAACTTAAGGTGCCGACATATAAATCTATAAGCTTATGTTTCTAATTTTTTTTTTCCATAAAATGTAAGAGAATGGACAAAACCGAAAGTAAATATTTTAGCATTTTACCTTTTTCGTAATTCAAATTATTCTTATAGTCAATTAAAGTAATCTATTTGAAAACCACTCGATTAGTCAAGTCCTGAAATCTATGTTTGTAAATTAGATGGCAACAATTGAAATAAATTAGGGTATGCTGAAATTTATTTACAGCATCTATAATGTTTCAAATGTGTACCATTAGATTTAATCCATAGTATACAATATTTTTATTTAAATAATTTAAAATAATTTTAACCGGTTTATTAAGGATTAAAGAGAGTGGAGAATGTTTGTAAAATAATGGTTACCACCATTAGAGTTTAAAATAATTTCACTTGAATAGCATGTTTTATTTAAAAATCACTTTTCATTCCTCCTTTGAATTTGTAATGTGATAATTTTTTTTACCATAAATATTTCGAAACCTATTACTATTAAGCATAAGATATGATATCTATTAGATTATCTAACACAAATTAAATAAATAATTTTTAGTTATAAAATATATATATGGTCTACCACCAATAAACGACATAACTAAGTAAATATATTTAAGAGAATGTCATAAATTACATCAATAAACTCATGGATGAGATTGTCTATAATCTTAAAAGTACTTGATCACTGTAAATTTAATATCGAATATTAAAATACTCATTAATTAGTATACTTTTAAGAACCATTTTGTAGTTGATTATAAGGTGTATATTATTTTTAATAACCATTTAGCTTGAAAATTATTCCATGAAATTATGGTTTACGTTACAACTAATATTTTATATGGTAGAAAATTATCTAAACCTTATAAAATTTAAGTTTCACAATCATATATATTTTTATTTTATATTCAAATATCACTTTATTAATTTCATAAAAGTTAAATCTAATATATATTTGTAATTAGCTTTAGTTCATGAAGCTAGACATATTATTTTATTGATATCCTTTGCTTATAATTGTAAAATTTTATTTTACTAAGAGTCATTACTCTTATTATGATAATTAATGGTGGCAATAAATAAAATATTACCTCCAATAATATTTATGTGTAAAGGATAAGAAAAAAATTATTTTATATTTTTATATTTTCATTATAAAAACATGGTTGGGGATACTTTAGCTTAAAATTTTCATACAAAAATTTGAGCCATTAATCTCTTACAATCTAACGGTTGGTAATGAAAGTTAAAACAACTCTTTATGATATTATATCATCCATCATTGAATTGTATAAAATTAATAATTTACGTTTTATGTTAAAAATTCAAATTAAAATAGCCTAACTCTAAAATTATGTATCCAAGCCACCATTTAGTTATATACACATATATATTTTTCAATTATAGTTGTTGAATAAAATATTTCTTATTTGTTGTGACGCATATAGTATCATTAATAAAACATAGATAAAATAATATATGACTATGCCTTTTATGATCATTATTGTTTAACTATTAATAGTTTTATAATTAAATTCACACAATAAAAATTATTATAAGGCCTTATGAAATAACTTTATACAAAGTATTAATGAAATAATATTACCTATTAATTACAATTATTTTAATGTGTGTGTGTATTTCTAATAATTAATGTAGAATTTAAAATTTTTGAAATTATAAAGTTATAGACAGTAAACAATAATTTTAAAAAATAATTTTTATTTCTTCCATTTTTTTGGTGACTTAAAAAATATTATGAATTGATTAGATAAAAAAAATAATTTAAAGTATGAAGAAATACCAAGATTTGCAAATTACTAGTTACATAATTACTTATCCATTAGAATTAAGTTAAGGGTAAAGATTCTAATACTTAATCCAATGATCCCATTATTGATTGTGGGATTTTTATCCCAACATAATAGAAAATTTCTCTTATCAATTAACTAAAATAAAAAAAAATCCATATTTACTTGCAACTTAAAGGTTATATTTTTTCGTTAATTAATTAATTTTTATTCGTTATGCTAAATGAATGATAGAGATTAAACACTTAAATCTAAGAGCTATAATAATCCCATTATTAATACTATAAAATTCATACAGTATCATAGAGAAATCCAATAAATTAATATAATTTTAGCGTGAGACTATTTGAATTCACCAAAATACTTACAAAACCCACAATTTAATAAAATTTCATATCAATAAAATGCTTACAATGTAAATTACTATTATAAGCAAATAATTATTATCAAAGAAAAATTTTTACTTTCCACACCTTATTTGAGCCTCCCTCTAAAACTTTGTGCAATGAACATTCATATTTTTTAAAGTAGAACGTAGGGAGAAAGTGGTACCAGATTTTATTTAAGCGTACGTTCTTTAAAACTCAAGAAAGAGGACTCTCACAAAGGAGAAAGTGTCTCAATGAGGAAAATATTGAATATTATTGAAGAGAAGCTTGTGTCAAGAAACAAGAATACAAGCCTATTTATACAAGTTAAGATTATCTTATTCCTAATAAAATTATGATTCCTTTAAAGAAAAGGAATATGAATTAATAAGAAAATATAAAATAAACCTTAATCAAACTAGAAAAAGAGAATTTAAACTTATACTTCTACTATGACTAGGTTTGTCCCACATCAGTCTCCTCTCTTTAGAAGAACTCGTCCTTGAGTTAATTCAATCATATGGCAATGGTGGAGGTCCATGATACTCGAACAAGTCTTGAATATTGAAGGTCTTGGAAATATTACAATTTGCTGGTAGATCACGACATAAGCATTGTCCTTGATTTCCTAAAGGATGCGAAATGGTCCAATCTTCTATTTGTTGAGCTTGTTGTATTCTCCAATAGGAAATTTGTCCTTGCGTAGATGAACCATCACTTGATCTTTTACAACAAAGGATTTGAAGCGCCTATGCTTATTTGCATTTTCCTTGTACTTAGTAGTAGATTCTTCTAATTTCTTCTTAACTTTCTCATGAACATTGATTACTTTGTCTCCCATGTGACAAGTACGGTATACTACAAGATTTCCAAATATACAAATATTATAGTTTGCTCATCTGTTTATGGATGACAAGTACTGCTATACTACAAGATTTGAGCGATATGGCTAAAACTATGTCAAAACTCAAGTTGAAGAGACACCAATTGTTCTTAAAGATAATAAAGTTGCTATTGTTTTGCCAATCATTTGTGAAGCTAAGCAAATTGTTCTTGAAGACCTAGAGATAATTGATTTTGAAGTTAAAGTCAAACCAGTTATTGGTAGTGTCGTTAAAGTGCACCAAATTTAAAACCTTACTACTAGTATAAATAATTAGTAAAGAGCGAGTAAGGATCGATCCCACAGAGACTATGCTAGTTATATTTATTATCAACTCTAAAGCAAGATTTAAAATAAAATAATAATAAGAATAATAATATAAATTAATCTAACTAAAGAAAATGCCAATTAAAAATGGGGGTTTTTGAATTTTTAACTAGATTGCAAGAAATAAAGAAATTAAAACTATGAAAATAAAAATTTAATAAAAACTCTAATTAAGGATAAAGAAATAATAATGAGAAAAACTTTGGTCAAAGGATCATTCGCCACCACCAAACATGCACATAATATATTAATTCTATCATCAATTTATATTGAAACTATCAACCGTAGACAACAATAAGCTCTGTTAATCTCAATCTTTCCTTAGTGTGTCGTTAGGCGAAATAAGCTCTTCACCTAATCTCTAACCATTAAATAATTTAAAACAAGCTCTTTAAATTTAAGATAATGGAAGCATTAAACAAAGAAAGATATTAGGTTGATCTAGGCAATAAACACACAAGCTCGGATTATTTAACATAGGTTATGTTCTCCAATTGAAATCACTGATTCCAACCTGCTACTAATAATTAAAATATCAAGACAATTACGGATCAAGAATTTTAATCTAGCAATAGAATTATTCAAGTCCTATCTAATTGGCCACTCAAACAAGACAAGAACAAAATCATAAACATTACTTATGGAAGAACATAAACAATCTCAATTAAATAAATTGAATGATAGAAATTAAAAATTAATCATATGACATGTTTGGGGTTTTGAATTCACCCTCAACCAAATAGAAAATCTAGCCTAACATAATTAAATTGGGAATAAGAGAATTAATAAAAAGAGAATTAATAAAACCAATCATGGAGATTAATTCACACGGCTGCAATTTTTCTTCAATTCCTTCCGGCTGTAAATTCTTTTTTTCAGTTTCCTTGCTGCTGCTGAATTTCCTCTCTTTTGTTGCTTCCGTTTTCTTTTTTTTCCTCTGGCGGCTCTCTTGGCTAGCTTTTATTGTATGCCTTGAATCCTCACGTGGAAAGGAATTCAATCCCAGCCAAAACCGACTTTCATGCTTTAATTAATAAGCCAATAATGATTTTCCATGATTTCCTAAAGCCAAAAGGCTTTATTCTCTTTCCTTTCACGTGCTGGGCACTTTAACACTTTCCTTTTTTTCAATTTTGGCTCCATGTAATGGCTTAGCTTGTAATTGGCTTGGCTTCCTTTTTTTTTTTTTCATTTTCCTTTTCTAATCTCTTCAAGTAGATTTCTTCTTAAACGCTCCGATTTAATTCCTCTTTAATCCCGGAATATACCTAAAATAACAAAATAAAATAAAATAAAATAAACTAAGATAAAAATTAACACAATAACAATATTATTTACTAAATTAAAAATTCACTAAAATAACTAGAATATTTAAGAACAAAACAAGAAAAAGATGGAGAAATTAATATTAAAATATATGGAAAATATGCACTTATCAGTTATTCAAGAAAACCCAAAGATAATTAATATGGTTTTACCTATTTATAGTGGAGAAAAGAAAATTATTCTCGAAGAAGATATGGATGCCAAGATAAAGTTAACTGGTGAGAATATTGAGCGAGGTTTGACAAAAGACTTGAGAAGATTGGAAGTTATTCGTTCGTACAAGACTTTACCTTTTCATAGAGTGACTAATAAGATCAAAAAGAAGATAAAGTATGAAGCATTTTGAGTTTCAAAGAAGATTAATGTGAAAGACTATAAGTTCGGATTCCGAGATTCATTGTTACTCTATTACAAGTTTCATCCAAGATTGTCTTTGTTTTCAGCAAAACTCAATGACAAGTTTTTTTTTTAAAAAAGATGGGGAGACTGATATAAGAAGCATATTAGACAAAATAAATTAGAATTTACTAGGGATTATAATATTTGGGTCAATTTAGTATTTAGTATTTTATTAGGATTTTTCTTATTTTATTAAGATTATTTGAGTTATATTTGTAATTCTAATATAATTAGAATTTTAAATTATTTCTCTTATTTGAGAAGGATTAGGATTAAGTTAACTACTAATATATATATGCTTGTTATTCATAGTTTATGGGAACACACACAAGCTTCTCATCAATAATATTCAATATTTCTCAATTGAGATATTTTTTCCTTTGTGAGAGCCATTTTTTTGTGTTTTCAAGAACGTATGATACTATCTTGGCCTTCTTTGATTCTGAAAAGTTCATTGTTTGAAAGAATCATTCAACATATGATACTATCTTGGCATTTTTTTGTGTTTTCTAGAACGTATGATATTATCTTGGCCTTCTTTGATTCTGAAAAGTTCATTGTTTGAAAGAATCATTCAACATCTGATAACCAATCTAGAAACTCTTCAATACCTAGTTGTCCATTGAATGATGGGAGGTCAATATTGATATGGTAGTCATTCTGATGCGGTTCTTGTTGTTCATCGTCTAGTTCCTCTTTATCTGAATCGTCTAAACTTGGAAAAGGTAGAGTAACTTATGTATTCCTGCTAGAGTTGCCTGTCTCCTTAATTCCATTGGTCTTTTTTTGCTCATTAGAATAATTTCTTGATTCAAAAATAAAAATACCTTTTGCTTCTTGATTACTTTGTTGACAAGTCTTAGCTCTTTTAAATCTTATCTCAAGCCAAGTAATTATTCTTCTATCATCGTAATATGGGTTTGTATTGACTGTAGGGCTTTTATTGTTTCACACCATGCTTCTACTAAATAGGTTTATGACGATTCAAGTCGCTCTATTCCCTTGTAATTCGATCTTCAAATTGAGTATTACTTTCGCCAAAAACCATTTTTTGTTTTTCTTTTGGTTTTTTCTTAGTTTTTTTCTTTTTTTGGGTTTTTTAAAAGAACAGGAAATTATGGCGTAGTATTATAATTAAATAAATATTAGGCAAAAATTATAAATAAGTAAAAATTTGTTGCTAGTGACAATGATTGGAAAATTAGGCAAGGATAGGTGGATCTGGAAGATTTGAGGTTGATGAGTGTGATAGTGGTAGTGGTTTGACTCAAGTCATTGTGGATTGACCGAAAAAATTAAAATGAGTTGGCAGTTGGAGGCTTGTGTTGGTTTCCAATGAATAAGGCGATGGTTGACTGTGGGAGTTGGCCGAAGAGGAAGAGCTAATGATGTAGTGGTTGTCAAATCGTGACAGAGGGCAGCAAATTGACTAGCCGTTGGTGCGGTGATTTGCGACCGTCTTGGTGTGCTTTCAGTGGCTACGATGGCAGGTTGGCGGTGTTAACGGCTTGGATATGGTTGGTGGCTTCTTTTAGTTTTGATGAAGGAGGAGATTGATGGAAAAGATGAAGAAGGGCAGCAACGGCAACCATGTGTGGTGGTTGTGAAGGTGGCTTCGAGTATATGCTGGTTTTATATATATATTTTTTTTTTTACTTGGTGGAATTAATGGATGATGGAGGGAGGATTTGTGTATGGAGGATAGTTGATGGTCAGGAAAGCTCTGTTTGATATAGAGAAAGGCTCTTATAGTCTTATACCACTTAACAAAGGGCGGAAGCGATATTAAATTCTGTTCTATCATACGATTCTTGAAAACTCAAGAAGGAAAACTCTCACAAATATAAAAGTATCTCAATTAAGAAAATATTGAATATTATTAAAAAAAAGTTTATGTCAAGAAACAAGGATAACAAATTTATTTATAGTAGTTAGGATTATTTTATTCCTAATAAAATTATGATTCCTTATAAAAAAAAGAAAATAACTTAAATAAGAAAATATAAAATAAATCTTAATCAAACTAGAAAAAAAGAAATTTAAACTTATACTCCTACTATAACTAACTTACTCTGCATCAAGAAATTACGATTCACTTACACAATTACATATATCATTCTATTAACTTTTGGCCCTATTAGCGTGACAGAGTGGCATTCAGCCTCTTTGTTTACTAACAAGTAGATTTCGACTTTTGGGGAGATAGAAATTAAATATTATATTTGGACTTTGCTTATTCCACTTTTTAGAAAATCTATTAATAATATCACTCACCATATCCAAAACTATCATATCGTCTCCGGCCAGGCAAGGTAATTTTCCTTTATCGTAGAATGCAAAAAGGATATCGATGGTTCTGCGTAAACAATACTTAAATTTAGATATCCCAGCCAAAAAAAAAAAAAAAAAAATTATGCAACTAAAATCTAACACTGACAGACCAATATGTATATACACACACAATTAAAAGCACAATGCAAAACACCAAAAGACGAACTAAATAAAAACTTCAACAGTCACATGAGAGCACTAAATTCCTCTACCTTTATAATGATAAAAAGAAGTATCAATCAACTCAACTAAAAAATTGTCGATCAAGAAAAAAATATTAATGACAATTTTACTTGTAAATAGAGTAGATTTTTCTGTTTTTTCTTTCGTTATCAATCTCTTTCTTAAGAACTTTCGGCTCGAAAGCCCTATAATTTTGTAAGAGCCCAAAGCTCACGTAATCGGATTGTAATTTACATTAAAGTCCTTTATTATTTCCAAAATTCAAATAACTAATTAGTTTAACAGCTAATCAATTATTTCAAATCTTTACAATACGTAATAAAAGAAATCTAATAATTTACATTTTGAAAACTATTTCAATATTATTAGTCTGTTACAGATATTTAATTGTTTATGTTATATCTGTATTTTTGAAAAAAACTAAAGTCAATCTTTTAGCTAATCTATTCAAAAGATATAATGGTGAAAAAGAGGTTTGTTTGATCATTTTTAAAGTCTTGGAGATATATGCGTATATTTAAGCAAATAGTGAGTGTAGATGATCATTTTCCCTACTTAAACATAAACCTTAACTTTGGTAATGAACTTGAGCAGGGAAAAAATATTGGCAGAGAAAAGTATTGGCTCCTACAAGCAGTTTGTTATTTAGAAAAATAATAAAATTGTGGAATTATGAAATTCTGGTGTGGCTTCCGCTTTAGCAATTAACAATATTATTTCCCCGATGACGTTTTTGTGCCCTTTAGGGATAATAGAATGAGGGACCGGGCCGAGCTTTTCCAAGCCGAGGTCCAAACCAATTTTAAGGAAGTATAAGCGTCGGGCTTATAGTTGGCCTAGGTTAGGCTTGGCTTTCACTTAATTTTTTTAATTGTTGTGAATTTTTAATGAGTTAATAATTAATAAGTTATTATAATCAACAGTAAAATAATAAAAATAAATATTTTAAAATAAAATAAAAATAAAGAAATGAAGTAAATAAAAACTTAGAGATTTAATTTTTTTACTATTAGATTTTCTAACTCAAGTACTTTTTTAATTAATTAACGTTTAAGAGAGAGTATAATATTATAATTTTAAATTTTTTAAATCATTATTGATTTATGAATTAGTAATTAAGTTTTTCATTTTTTTATTTTTTAAATCTTAACTTTTACTCTAATTTATAAATTTATTTTTTAAATAAAGAGAGGATCGAGTCTAGCTAGCCTAGGCTATTTTTCTTAAATCCTTATCCAATCCCTCATGTGGAGGGTTGGGCCGAAGTCCTCCACCTTGAACTAGCCCGAACGTTTTTGCCCGTTCTAGTACCCTTTGTTCTACCAGGGCATTGGCTTTTTACTGATTTTATGTTATATTTTATTCTCTAAAAGTGTGATGGCTTTCACAAATTAATTTTTTAATCCTTTATCTCTTCTATAATTGAATTTAAATAGTAAGTTAAAGAAAATTATTTAAAAATTACTCTTTCGAACCTAGGAGCCTAGTTAGTTTTTTTTTTCAATAATCTTATGTTTAATAAAAAAAGTGTTAAAGTTGATTTAAATTTTTTTCATAAACTTTTTTAAAAGACATACGTAAAAATGTCCCACAGCCATTAAAAAAGATTAGGTTAGGACAGGACTATCCTTGTTGTTTCTTTAATAGTTCCCTATTTAAGTTGTCGATTATGTGGGATTGTGATCTTTCAGGCAAACGCATCATCATTGCAACAAATGTTTCCTCCTATTAAAGATAGTCTTTATCATTCTTCACAAGCTTTTTGTTGAGTAAACAAAACAAGCGACAACAAGATGCGCGCGCCCTTAACTTTTTGCGGTATGGGCCGGACAATCTCCCACAAGCATTGTAAGTAGATATATCCGGAACAATATATGGTAGATATACTCTAGTACGAGAATAGAAATGTAAGTTATCTCATAACGTAATACTTTAAAAACTAAATGTTTGTCTAATCTTTATTTTTTGAATTAAGTATCTATTCAATCTTTATATTTTAAAAAAACATCTTAAAACATTCTTACTATTAAATAAGTTACACTCTCTTAATTTTTTTTAATTTTTAAATAATACCCTTACAATAATTTTTAAGATAATTTTTTTTTTACAAATGCCAAATTAATATCAAATTAACCTTAAAAGGAAAATAATACATAGCAAGAAATTTTTTACATTCATTTATATTTAGTTTTATAGTTAACTTCATAAATTAACATTATTGCAAGGATATTTTTGTAAACGTTGAAAAAAAGTAAGGAAAAAAGTCTAATAAATTTAACAATATATGTATTTTGAGATATTTTTCAAAATATGAGAACTAAATGAATACTTAACTCAAAATATAGGGATTAAATAAGTATTTGCCGTAATCTAAGTTATTAGTTCCAATAAATTCCTAAACAATTTTGAATATTAGTGGAACTTTGATTATAAACATATTAGTATAAAAAAAATTTTAATACCATTAATTAATTTGAATTACAATGCCATAAGCTTTTTCTTTCTTTCAATCAAGAAAAATATGACAACAAATTATTTCTTTGTACTCTAACCTCAATCCTTCAAGCCAACCGGAAACTGGCACTTTTTAAGTTCTACCCATGAATGGTGACCACTGACAGATTTTCTTTCGACTCTTGTATAAGAATTTCTCCAAAAGCCTTGGTGAATACATATGTGCTTGGCCATCTGTAGATCTTTGCCCTGACAAAACATTTGAATATTATTGAATCGATTATGATGTCATTTAGTGATATATCATCCTTACCAGTTTCTTTTACTGCACAGGTATGTAATATCTAGAGAAAGAGCTTCTAAGGTGCCAACACTAAAATACACATTTCATGCGGACACAACCAAAAGACAAAAAAGAACATGAAGCCCTAGGTACTAGATGATAAAAAATAGAGCATATATATAAGAGTGTCAATTTCTGTAACCACGTCGTATCTTATTCGTATCATGGTCAATTTAAGAAAATAAGGATACAACTTATTTATTAATCATATCAAAGCACCAAAACATGGATATGACTCGTTTATTTAAATGTGTTGACCCATTTAATATTTTTAATACAAAAAAATAAAAAATATGTCAATACTATTCTTAAAAATAGGTGGTAAAATAAGTTAATATGACATAAATAAATTTATAATATCATATGGATATGACATGAATAATTAATTTAGTATTTAGTATGTAGAGTAATTAACTTTTTTAATAAAATTACCATATATTAATTGATATTTATGTCATAAACACGTAATCATGTTGAGGTGATCCACATGGATACACTACATCAAAGTTGGCTTTTTTTGAAAATAATCCCCGTAAATAGACAGTTTTGGCTGCAAATAACCCTTTTGCAGCTGAAAATTATGTATTTGCAGCCAAATATTGGTGGTTGCAATAAGTGGCCTCATAAAAAGTCCCAGCCTTTTTGCAACCAATTTGAACCCCTGTAAAAATAATTTGCGAGGTACTTTGCAGCCATAAAATTTCCCCACAAATAAATTCAAGACACTCTTACTTTGCTACCACTTTTTATAGCCAATATTTTCCCCGTAAATAACCTCGTAAGCATTTTTAATTCCCAAATTGATTCCCCTACAAATTTTGGAAGCTTACTTTCCATTTCACTAATTCAATTATTTTTATTTTATTTAGTAATTATAGTAAACACAATTTATTGAAAATATATCAATTAACTATTTTTGTATCAAACATAATATTTTCTGTATAGTATCATCTCTAAAAATCCACCAAAGACTAGTATATTGCACTAAGTATATCAACCAATCTTATTACAAGTATCATCTTCAACAAGACATGAAATACTGACTTCATATCTAAAAATAAGAATGGACTTTTACAATTCAACTCAAACCACTATTAGGTAAAGCACCACCACTATGTAGCAGCACAACAATCCACTCGAATGTAATTCATTAATCCTAAAAGGCAGAAAAATAAAGAAAAGATTACAAACTAAACAAACTACTGATCATAACATATTGAATCACATTGTTACAACTAACAACAACAAACAAATCCATTTACAAGTCAATTTTCCAACACTTCCAAATCAATTTTCAAACTAAATTCCATTTTTAAAATGCCATAGCACATTAACAACTAATGATCTTAGAGAGAAAGCAATAGTTGAAGTACTATAGAATAAAAAGGCAAAAAATATATAGTTGATTTGAAGAGTAACAAGGTTAGCTGTATAAGTTAACTGACTTGCAAACCTTTATATATATGACATGGTTATTTATCATGTTGTGTCATGTTAACTCAATTATTAATCTTATCAATATTCGTCAACACGAATATGAAGATGTTGTGTCATATCGTTCTTTTCTAGTGCGGACCCTCTCATTTTTTTTTTCATACGAATATACTTTTAAGCTATGCAGTTTTATAGAGTCAGTTTTTAATACTATTAAACCACACGATTTTATAATGTATTGAAAATTAATTTTATTACACCGTATAGCTTAACAGCGTGTTCGCATTAAAAAAAAATGAAAGCACCCCCTCCTATATATATAATATAACATTATTCTCAAGCACGAATGCCTACATCTTTTAAAATATGCATTTGTTGTATACACTATAAAGTGTATTAGTTAATTGAACAAAAAATAATAAAAATACTAATACACTATATGGTATATACAATGAATAAATATTTTAAAAGATTCGAGCATCCACACTAGAAAAAGGACTATATATATATATAGTCCTTTTGAAATTACACAATGCTGTGAAAGCCTTTCATTCCATTCTAAATCATTGCATAACATTGTAAAAGCCTTTTACACAATTATGAAACCTCAAATCCACATGAAAGTTCATAGGATTCTATCCGGTCTTGTAGCAAATCTTTGCAAAGAATCGAGTCAAACATTAGAAAAATAGTCAAAACCATTAAGAGAGTTTATTCACTCAACTACTCTATATTCTCATTGTTTTTATCCTTGAGTTTGATGTGATAATTTACTTTGTTGCATTTTATTTATCGCATTTTTATTTTAATTAGCATATTATTTTCATTAATTGTTTTAGTTTAATTTAAAACAAAATCTGCACTGTTAAAATTGCTGTAGCAAGTCTGATAACATCAATCCCTGTAGAGATGACCTTGAATACTGATCACTTTATTACTTATTATGTACACTTGCACATTGACACCAATAACATTAGGATTTATACACCAATAGCTTGCAAACAAAAACCTAGGAAATATCGCTCAAATCATTGGCCGGTACTAACAATAGCATATGTAGCAGTACAGGTTGAAAACCAAGAGATCACGGGAGGTACATCTATAAGAACTACATTTGGTGGGCCTGTAGATGGAGGAGATTCTAATACGACTCGAAAAGCTCATGCCAATGAGGCCAGAAACACACCATTAGTTTTCTTGTGGATTTGGTGACCATGCCTCAAGAAGAAGCTAAAATTAAGCACAATACCACACCAACATGTTTTCAAATGAAAAGGTAAGAGAATACACCAACCATAAGATGATGCTCTAGTCATTTCAATAATCTTAGTAAACAAACATTCTATATACTGCAGCATTTGATAAAATGAAGATTTGAAAAGAGAAATTAAAGCGAAACACACATCTTTAATTGGTTTTTAGAGAGATTGCTTGATTTTTTTAGGCAGCACAGAGTTGCCAACAATTATTAGGGAACCACCCCCACCAAGTTACCAAGATGGTGAATTTGTTAATGGTGGAACATCTTTCGGTATACAATGTCATCTTACGCAGACCAGCTCTAAACATATTTTGAGCAGTAACCTCAAGCTACCATTTAATGATAAAGTTTTCTATTGAAATAAGAGTTGGAATCTTAAGGGCTAATCAAGCAGAGTTTAGAAAATGCTATGCCAAAGCTTTGAAAGGCTGGATGAACAAGCATGAGAGCTTATAGATTATGCTCGATCCAAGAGAGAATGTTGGGGTGTTGAGCCAAATCAAGAAGGCCCTTATAGAATAGTAGATGTTGTTTATCGTAGAACGTACAATATTAAGGACATGAATAGGATCATGCTTCTGCATAGAATACAGAGCAATTAAGGCTCTACTACCAGTAGAAAAGTCATCATTTCTTTTCCAACAATCATAATTAGACTTTCTTTAAGCCAATAGACTATTTTGTTATTAGTAAAAGATTGTTAACAATTTCTCAATTAATAAGACCAAATTTTCTAGTTATTTCTGCATATCATTCTTAGCTGGAAAATTATAACTCCCTGATCTCATAAAAAGGAAAGTGGGAAAAGTTAAAGATAAGTTCCTGAAAATAGGAAAAGTTTAAGAGAAATTCCTAGTCTCGGAGGGCATGGAAAGTCAAAAAAAAATCTCTGAGAGCAGAAAAAGTTAAAGATTAGTTCTTGAGACTAGGAAAAGTAAAGATAAGTTCCTAAGAGAAGGAAAAAATTTAAAATAAACTTCTTATCTCTTAGAAAGAAGAGCATGAAAAGTCAAAGTAAAATTTCTAAAAGCAGGAAAAGTTGAAGATAAATTCTTGATCTAAAAAGGAGAGTAGGAAAAGTTAAAGATAATAAATAACAAAAAAGAATAAAGTTAACTTTTTTCAACTTTTGTAAATCAGCTTTAAAGAGTTAAAGGAAGCTATTGCAAGGGAAATATACAAGTCAAATAATGTGAGCATGAGACCATGAGATCATGTGAGCATGATAGCACAAAAGTATCTGAGCATGGGACCATTAGAGCATGTGATCATGACACCATGAGAGCATGCAAGCTCAGTAGGAAGCTTAATAAGTCAATTAAGCACAATTACATGAGAGCACGAGAGAACATGAGCTTGAGACCATAAGAGCATGTGAGCATGAGAGCATGCAAACTTAATAGGAAGCCTAATAAGTCAATTAAGCACAACTAGATGAGAGCATAAGGCATGTGAGCATGAGAGCATAAGGCATGTGAGCACGAGAGCATAAAAGCTCAATAGAAAGCTTAATAAGTCAGCTAAGCACAAGAGCATGTGAGCATGAAACTATGAGAGCTTATGAGCATGAAAGCATGAGACTATGCAAACTTAGTAGGAAGCTTAATAAGTCAATTAAGCATAGCTACATAAGAGCATGATAGCATGTGAGTATAAGACCATGAGAGCATGCAAGCTCAGTAGAAGGTTTAATAAGTCATTTAAGTACAATTGCATGATAGCAGGAAAGCATGAGAGCATGAAAATATGAAAGGATACAAGCTTTGTAGGAAGCTTAATAAGTTAGTTAAGCACAATTGCATGAGAGCATAGTTACAACATGATAGCACTTAATAAGTCAAATAAGCAGGATGAGTTAAAACAAATCTACATGTTTGACAATAATTTGAAAACAGTGTGCTTGAACATATATAATGAGTTTATTTTAAAATATTAAAAGATTCTTAATTCTTACATATATTGAGGAGACTCAAAGGGGTAAAAAGAAGAAAAGAGAGCAAAAAAGAAAGACATGAAAACATCTAATTGTCAGTGGGGGATCCTTGGGGAATGAATTTGAATAGAATTGTTAGTAATTAATAAAAGAGGGAAAAAATAAACTAAGTGAGTTAAATATCTTTCCATATACACATGACAAATTGATCATTATTCTTGAATTTAATTGATGTTCTAAAAATTATGTAAAAGAATGTGTTCTTTATACATACCTTTATATTTTAAATAAAAATTTATTGATTCTTGAGTGTGGCTTGGTTGGCTGTGAATGCATTGTCCCACTATCACTCGAGTTCAAGTTATAACATGAATAAATTTTGGTGTTGGACAAGGTATCCCATCCCTATCTAGATTAGGCCATAAAAAAATGTAATCTTTGAAAAATTAAATAAAGAAATTAAATAATTGTTGCATAAATTTTAATGTACTCGCATGCACACAGTTTATTGTAGTATAAGCTAATAATAATGAGGTCAAACCTCCAGGAATTATCAATTTTTAAGAAAGCAAAATTTAATCTAAGCTAATTATAATTCTATCCTAATTGAAAAGAAAAATATTTTGTTTGAATAAATTAAAACTAACGATGTAATTAAAATTAGGAGTAAATTAACACAAAAATTCTTTCCATATAGTGCCGCTAATCCAGCGGCTATTTTTTTATTTCAATTTTAATGTTTTAAGAGATTTTTCGAGGACATGAGTAGTACACAATCCAAGGTAGAACACCCACCACAGCCATTGATGTATTCTATCACAATTGTTTCAAGTTCAAGTACATACATCTAATGATTGTGGTGGGTGGTCTACCTTGGAGCTGATCCAAGGTAGCCACTGCCTTAATTAAAATGAGCTGGGCCTAAACCATTAATAACGAGACGAGAAGGATTCAGGCCCCATCTCTTATTTAGTTCATAAAACAGTGCCTTAATTATTCCCATTGATGTATTCTACGTGATAAATGTAAAAAAATCAATATAAATATATTTTAAATAAAAATTTATTGACATCATTTCAATATAAAATACATTAAACCACGTTTAGTTGGAAGAAATTGTAAGAGAAGAGAGGAATGGAAAAAAAGAGGGAGAGAAAATAAGTGAAATTTTATTTTCATTATGTAGTTGGACATGAAATTCATCTTTTTCTTCTTATTTTTTTTCTCTCTTTTCATTTTATCTCCTCTCCTTTTCTTATATTTTTTCAAATCAAACATGTCAATATGTCGATATAAAAGAAGAAAACATGTCAATATATTTATCATTCAATAAATTTACTTATATTCTTTGAAAATATTTAATTAAATAACAATTAGACAGGCCAAAAAAAATCAACGAATAAATAATAGACCGCCTAATTATAATCAATAGGCCCACCTTGCTGATGGACCCTTTTAAAAAAAAATGCAAAACATCATAAATAATATAATAATGGTCCTTTGGGCTCGTGCACAGTAATATTCATGTCTTTAATGAATGTTCTATTAATGACATGAATAAGATAGGGTCTTGTCTCTAGGGCAAGTTTAGGTTTGTCTTGTCTCTAGGGCAAGTTGGTTCCTTTTTTGTTTCTTTGTTGTTGTTGGGTCTTGTTTGTCATACTCCTTTGTTTCAATGGCTAGCGGCGGTGGTTCTAAAAATCCAGATATGGAGAGTTTGTAAGCAAACATGATGATTGATGACGGAGATGATAATGGATTAAGATGAAGATGTGGGTGTAGAGGAAGGGGTTGGTGTGGATCTTCGATTTTGTCTAGTGGGACGCTTCCTACAGACAAGGTTATTAACTTTGTGGCAATGAAAAACACAATGGCCTCGTTGTGGCGCCGGTGGTGGGTGTTTGTATTAGAGAATTGTCCCCGTGTTGTTCCTCTTTCAATTCTTCCACGAAATTGATATCAAAAGGATAATGGACAGGACCATGGACTTTTGACCAACATATCCTCCTTGTTCACCGACTTGTCGAGAACGAACAACCGCACCTGTACCTTTATTCCATGCAACATTTTGGATAAAGTTTACAATTTACCGATAGGCTTTCATTCACTAAAAATACTTCAAAGTATTGGTAATTACATGGGCTCATTCTTAGAATCGATGAAAATAATCTCACAAAGCTTATGGAGAAACTACATGCGTATCGAGTTATGATTGATGTCGAAGCCATTGAAGAGCCGATGCGCCTCAAGAAGGTCGGGGTGGAGATTGGTTCATGGTGGATTTCAAATTTGAGCGTCTGCGATATTTATTGTTTTATTTGTGGTTTACTTGGGCATACTTGAAAAGCAATGTCCGTCTTTATATGATTTTAAAGCAAATTCCATTGTAAGACGCTATGATCACACTCTTAAGGCGCCGACAAAGAGGGATTTGATGAATACCGGTGAGAAATTGAGAATAGTGTCGCCAAAAGCGGATATGATTGTTGATCTAGTCAACACCGTTAATCCGGAAGTGGTGGGCGAGAAAATAGGAGTGCAACTAGACAAGCGGGAATGGATAAGGCAAGGAATTCAAAATTAGTAGTACGCCATCAATTGCGAGGTAACGAGGAAAATATGGAGAAACTAACACATGTCCGAGGACATGTTTGAGGATTGACGATGGTGTAGATCGTGGGCTGGTTGAGTTGGACTCAAAACGTAAAGAGGGCTATTATGGAAATAAGGTGATAGAGGGTGTTGGATGACCTGCATCGGGAAGAGGACACAACTAATCAACAAATGGAGAGTTCAAAAACGGGTAGCGGTGGGCTAGTTTGCCCACCGATCGCAATGAGTTGTATTAATGTTTTCGGGCCACCACGGACGAAGGTTTGCGGGATTTGGTCCGTCTTAAGAAACCGGATTTTGTTTTTTTAATGGAAACTTTGTGTAGTAGAGAAAAGCTAGACAGTTTAAAATCTTGCTTGGGATTTGATAGATTATTTGTGGTAGAAAAGGTGGGCCGAAGTGGTGGGTTGGCCTTTTATTGGAAATCCTCTGCCAATGTTAAATTGCTCAAATATGGGAGAACTTTTATAGATGTAGAAGTGGACTTGGTGAGTTGGGTCCTTTGGCGGGTAACGGCTTCATGGCTCACCCGAGTCTGCAAAAAAGAGAGAGTCGTGGAATTTACTAAGGTCTCTGTCAGCATTGTCACCACTCCCGAGGGTTTGCTTGGGCGATTTTAATGATATTCTCCATAATTCGAGAGAAAGAGGTAAACGACGTCGGTCGAATTGGAGATTGCAAGATTTCGCTCGCCTATTGTTGATTATGGCCTCATTTGATTTGGGTATGGAAGGATATGAGTTTACTTGGGAAAGAGGAAGAGGAACGTCCTAATGGATTGAAGAACGCCTTGATCGGGTTTTGGCCAAATAGATGGATTCATATGTTCCCTCATGCAAAAGTTAGTAGTTTGGAGCGTCACCACAGCCGATCACCTCCCAATTTTTCTTGATCCAAACCTACGGTGAGACAATATCGGGTTAGACGGTTTAGATTTGAAAATGCTTGGTTGAGAGAAATTGATTGTGGAAATGTGATTAATAATAGTTGGTTGGCGTCCCAAGGCCGTTCCATTCAGGAAAAGATTACAAATTGTGGAATTGATCTGCAAAAATGGGGGGACCATATCATTAAGGACTATCGTAGCGGATAGAGGACCTGTAAGAGACGAATGAACTTGCTGAGAGGCAGAAGGGACCAGTGTAGTATGGAGGACTTTGTTGAGACTCGTAAACGGTACAATGAATTGTTGAATAGTCGAGAGGTGTATTGGAAATGAGCCAAAATTTTATGGCTCAAGGAGGGGGATATGAATTCTCATTATTCTCATGTTGTTGCCTAAGGAAAAAAATACGGTTACTTGTCAAGAGATAGCCATGGACATATGTATTCGAGCCCAATGCAATTGATGATTCAAAATTATTTTTACAGTTGTTTCATTTCGGCAAAAGTGAGAGTGAGCTTGTTTTGCAATGTAAACGAAGAGTGTCTCGATGCAGTAATCAACAACTTCTGAACCTTTCATAATGGACGTTAAGGAAGCTGTTTTTAGCATGCACCCAGACAAATCTCCTGGACCGGATGGCATGAACCCTGCCTTCTACCAACGCTTTTGGCATATTGTGGAACGGAGGTAATAGAAGCTTGTCGAAATTTATTCATTCACAAGAATAGTTTGAACGAGACTTCCATTATTCTAATACCATTAGATTGGCGACCATTGCTTTATGCAATGTGTTGTACAAAATAATTGCCAAGATTATATCAAATCGTATGAAGAGTGTGCTTGATGTGGTTATTTCGATGCTCAAAGCGCGTTTGTTCTGGCGGTGCAAACAGATAACATAATGATTGCGGCGAAATTGTGCATTACTTGAAACGCAAAACTCGGGGAAGAATGGGGTTGCGGCTTTAAAATTGACATGTCAAAAGCCTATGATCGTGTAGAATGGGGTTTTTTGCAATCCATGATGTTGAAATTAGGCTTCGCTAAGGAATGGGTTGATCTTGTTATGCTTTGTGTTACTACTGTCCAATATAAGGTGTTGCGAGAAGGACGTGAGGTGGGGCCAATCATTAGGAGAGAGAGTGTCGACAAGGCGATCATTCAATAAATATTGTCTCTTATCTTTTTCTAATATGTGTAGAGGGGCTAAGCTTATTGTTAAAGAAGAATGAGGAGGCTGGGCTTATTCATGGAGTTTGTGTTGCGAGAGGCGCTCCGAGAGTTAATCATCTTTTGTTTGCAGATGATTGTTATCTATTTTTCACGGCCAATCAGCGGGAGGCCCTGGTAGTAAAAACACCCTTACAACATACGGCACAAAGACGGTCGTAGTAAATTATGACAAGTCATCGGTATGCTTCAAAGACAAATACCATAGTTGGGGGAGGAATCAGTGCGGGATCAATGTTCAAAGCAAGTATCTTGGGTTACTGCTTTTATAGGCCGAAACAAATGTGAAGCCTTCAGGTTTATCAAAGACAAAGTATTTAACGCTTTAATGAGTGGAAGCAAAAGTTCTGTCAAGAGCCTAGGAAAAGAAATTCTCCTTAAAACAGAATAAGCGATGCCGAACTTCGCCATGAATCTTTACCTCCTCCCGCTCCAACTTTGCCGCGAACTAGAAACTATGATGAACTCTTTTGGTGGTGGGCGATGTCGAGGCGGAGGAATTCATTGGATGCGATGGGATCGTTTATGCTATCCAAAATCTTTTGGTGGATTGGGTTTTAAAAAATCCACGAATTCAATTTGGCCATGTTAGGAAGACAAGCTTGGAGATTTTTAACAAAGCGACTTGATGGTTTCAAGATAATGAGAGCGCTACTATCCTAATTCCACTTTTGTGCAGGCGGTCTCGCTCCAACCCCGATTATATGTGGCGTTCTATTTTTGCCGCTAAAGATGTTGTGCTTGAGTGCAGAATTGATTAATGGTAAAGATACTCTTATTGGCAAAGCTCCTTGGCTCCCTGCTCGATTTGACTACTTCAACTTGAATGAAATGGTGGCCAATGCTCCGATTTATCTTATGACGGTGGGATGTTGATTTAATTCTTTGATATCTTTAATGCGCGTGACCAGAATTAATATATACCTTTGAGTTTGCAAAGAGATACAGATGAGTGGTACTGGCAAGGGGATTCTAAGGGTGTATATACCGTCAAGAGTTGCTATAAGATCTTAACCAATCTCTCTAATGTTCCTTTGACAAATGTTTGGAAGAAGATTTGGCAGCTGGAGATTCCCATGAAAGTGCAGAATTTTGTTTGGCGATGCATCAAATGTATTACCAACTTCAGCCAACTTATATTCTCGACATGTTGAGATTAGCCCTACTTGTCCTATGTGCCATGCCGCAACTGAATCTGTCTACCATATCTTGATTGATTGTGTCATTGCAAAAGCATGTCTTTGGCGGTTATCACCTCCCGGACTCATGGAGGCTTTAGCTCTTTCTGGAATGGTGCAAGCTCTTTTTAAACATTGTAAGAGAGGCTATATGGTCTGTTGGCAACTTTGGAGAAATCGTAATAATCAAGTATGGCATGGAAAATTTGGACAAGCTTATAACATAGTTAGAGTTTCTATTCCGGTGGGCTTAAAAAAACAAGAATATTTATATACGAGATGCACTTCGAATTGAATGGTGTAGTTTGTTGGCATAAGCCAAGCATGGGATGGCTAAAATGCAATATTGATGCAGGGTTTTTACTTCGCCTTGCCGCATCAGTTTTGGAGGGTTATTAGACGCGATGATGGCGGTTTCCCTAAGAGTGGTCAGACATGGTTCTTTTGTAGCTCGAGAGACGGAGGCAATAGCCATTCGAGAAATTTTGAGCTGGATTAAGATTTCCTTTAATGCTCCCATGATCATTGAGACCGATTGTTTAGAGGTCTATCAAGCTTTAACTAATTCATTGGCATGTCTCAATGGCTTCGGTTTAATAATTGATGATCGCAAAGCTCGCAAAAAGTTTATGCCAAGTTTCATTTTCTGTTGTTCGGCGATCTGTGAATTCATGCCCCCATTTCTCTAGCTCGAGCAATGGTTCCATGTCGTCCGGGTGAGTGGAGGTTTGTTCCACCCCTATATTTAAACTGTTTTAGCTACTGATTTAATTTAATAAACATTCTTCCTTTCAAAAAAAAAATGACATGAATAAGAACAACCAATATATTTTCATGCCATAAATTTTATTTGGTATTTACTAAACTTTTTTTTGATGTCTAGTATCAACTTGCCATATCCTTAAAATTGAAGATTTGCATAGAGTGGCACATCTTCTGCTGTCAATGGTATGTGTCGGGCTATAAACATTAAATAAGGATAGGTTTCAATCGAGTTAGAGCATATTTAAAATCGAACATAATTAGGTATGCAACTGTGTACATGATAAGTTCTCGATTGAGTAACTATATTATGGGCCCCACAACCCCAAAGAGAGTTTGTATGTGCGCAATTATGCTCCATAAAGTACACAACTACACGCACTTGATCAATACCTTATTTCGAATATAATAAAATTTTAAAACTTGAAATAAAAATTTATAATGTTACAATGAAAATATTCATTGATAATAAATTTATAATACTGCACATGGTAAGTTCTCGTTTGAGGAGCTATATTAAGAGCCCCACAACCCCCAAAGAGAGCTTGCATGTGCGCAGTTATACTCCATAAAGTATACAACTGCGCGCACGTGATCAATATCTTATTTTAAATATAATAAAATTTTAAAACTTGAGATAAAAATTTATAATGCTGCAACGAAAATATTTATTAATAATAAATTTACTTATTACAATTATTTTTGTCAAAGATTCCTCAACAGTATTTCGTGTGTTAAAAAGATATAAGATAGTTTCATCATCAATACAATAAAAAAAAATCTTTTTCAATGTATACAGTAAGTTATCACTTAATTTGTTCTTAAAATCTTTTAATAATAGTAAAATTTTATGCAAAAAGTAAACATGAAGACATGTTAAAATTGAGATTTCAAAACTAGATAAAAGATCAATGGGAATAATTGAAAATTAAAATTAGCTAGACTTTTAACTTAGGAATCAATATTCAAAAACTAAATAATTGAACGAAAGTGTTTTTGATTTGTGGGAACTGGGATGTAATCTACGCAGTAACGCATATGCGCTACTCTGATGGTTTACTGCACTACTACCATGACAAACAAATAAAAAAAAATTAATATACACATAAAAATTGATTCAGAAAAATAGTTTACATACCAAATCAAATTTAGACATACAAATTTTGGACAATAACAACAACAACATTTAAATATAGCCCTAATCAATGGAGTCATTTAACATCTATAACCTTTTTGTTCTATTGTTTACATATATTTTTTTCTTTTTTAACTATTCTTTTAAAAATATTAACTTCAAATAATCTGATATTAACTTAAATGGTTCAAAATCATACATTACAAAATATCAAACAAATTTTAGTTTATTTTATTAAACAATTTAATTGTAAAGCTTATAACATATGTAATAGTTATAGTCAAGCAATATAATTAATTAAGAATTATTATTATGGGAAAATGATTAAATGACACCTATATCCAGAGGTTTATTCAAATGACACATAGATTCCTTTGGTTGGAGGAATAGATATACAATTTTTTTTTTTTTTTTGAGTAATGAACATTGTACAATTTAACTAACCCAAAGATTAATAATAAAATCTGTCTAATAAATTTATAGTCTTAAAATAATTTTTAAAATATTCAAATAATTTTTAAAATATTTATTAGTAAATATGGATAAGGAAAATTATTAATCGTCCACCAAAGTTTATCTTGTTATAAAAATATTATAAAATTTTAAATTTTGTTCAATTTTATACTAATATATTTTTAATTTGTATCAACCATCAACTAAAAAGACATAATTATTCTTATGAAAAGATGAAATAAAAGCAAACAAGAATAATAGTAGTATTTATTTTATAGGGTAATTTTGTCCTTTTAGTGTACAATTGACAAATTATAAATAATGGATAAAAATTGAAAATTTCAATTTTTGTATTATTTTTTATAATATAATAATTTTTGAATGGATGGCTGGTAATTTCCCTTTGAATAATTTTTAAAGACAAAAAAAAAAAATTGTTTCTTTGTTTATGCTTAAAACTTTAGAGGTGCGTACATTTGAGTAAAACTCAAGGGTCTTATCATTATTATTGTTATTATTGAAATTCTCCCCAAAAGGACAAGTTATATCAATCCAGAAAACGACATCGTTTCTGGACACGCTCTCCAAGCTACAAGTCCTCTGCATAAGTAAAACTGTTGCCAAGTTCAACACCTGATGTTTTCGTCATCAAAATCGAAGCATTTGCACTTGCAGGTTCTCTCTCTCTCTATCATGATGTTCATGTTCTCCCTTAAAAAGATTTTGAAGCTGAGCTTCTTTTTTTTTCTTAATTTCTTAATTTTTTTTTTTTTGGGGTCATGAGCTGATTCAAAATATGTTAAGCATGAAAAATGTTAATTGAGAATGTAAAGTTGGCAAATTCGTTATTCATGTTTCTGGGTATTGCCTCAAGTGTCACAATTTTTTTTTTTTAATTTAAGGAAAATCAAATGATGATTGAGATCGTGACTTGTAGATTTTAAATCACTAAGGCATTGTTTGGTTAAGTTTTTCGAACTTAACTTCCAAAACCAAATAATTAATTAGTACTTGGAGAATGCTGATCAAACAATGTGTTAAAAAAAGTTTTTATATTTATGCTTTATGTTTGGCCAGTGTAAAATTAGCAATATTTGTGTCAAAATATGATGTGGGTCGTTTTAGCTTTATTGAAATTTGAATTTATCGGTTGTGAGCAAATGGTCAAGTTTAATGATTGTGCAATTATCCCATTTGCTGTGATTTTCTATGTTCATAGGATAATATGAAATGTATTAGTAAATGTAAAATTTACTGCCGCAACTTGTAGATTTACTCTTTGGAATTATGTACTTGAAATCTGTAATAAGATAGATTGTTCGAAGTTGTTGAGTCTTTGTGGCGAGTCCTATGACATATCACATAGATTACACATTTATGCATAGTGGTTAGGTACTCAAGTGGAAAACTTATTTGAAGTTCTTTTATTTATGGCAAGTTTTTATATTATTTGACTTAGTGTCTTCCCCTAGGTGACTAGGTATTAGCTTGTTTAATTTATACTTACCTATGTTCCCATCAGTGTGGGGACCCCCTGCCTTGATTAGCATTCTAACCAGTGTTGGAGTTTCCATTGTCATACTGTAACATTTAGTAGCAATGAACTTGTTGGATGCTACTCTGTTTTGAAACATGAAGTCAATGGTTATAAAGAGGACCACTTGGATTGAGGCCCTTTTGCTATAATTAATGTTTATATGCATGCTCTAAGTGATATAGAGCCCTCTTTTAATCATTGTGCACGTTGTGGCATGATGACCTAGGAATTTCCACCACAACGTGATTCATGCTGTGTATCTCAAAGTTTTTGGTGAGATATGAGACTACTTTTAACTAATTTATTGATCCTAATGAGCAGACTTCTGTTTTAGTTGCTTATTGAAGTGCCTGAACTGGTTGTTATGATCATTATTTATTTATTGTAAATTACCTTTCCATTTTATTAACGTATTCGTAAATGCCCTTTGACAGATATTATGGCAGGTGATATCTTGTCTGGTAAAAGAGAGAGAAAATGGTCGTCTTACACTAGCGCTCATGATGCATTGAGCTGTGACGACATCCTATGTGATATCCTTCAGCGATTGCCACCAGAATCTGTTGTCAAATTGATTGTTGTATCAAAGAGGTGGCTTGGCTGTATCTGCAGCTATTCTTTTAGGCACGGTTACCTGAAAAGATGGAAAGTACATTCTCAGCTCCTCGGCTTCTTCGTCTGTAATTCCTTATATCTTGGAAGACCTCAGGGTGGCCTACGTCGTACCCCATCAGAGCCTGCACTCCCATTATTGTCAACTTCTAAAGAAGGTGATGATCTAAAGTATTCTGGGATCCTTAAACAGCTTGGTTACTTTATTGACTCCTCCAATGGCCTTCTTCTTTGTGGCCGCCATCCAAAGTCTTACTATGTGTGGGATCCAATTACTAAACAACAGCACAAACTCCCTCGTCCTCGTGTGTACTTTGAAGAGCTATGCATGGCATTCATTGTTGAGGACTCTCCTGATGACTCTATGTGCTACAAAGTCATTCGCGCAAAAAGTGAATGTAAACATGATAAAGCCAACTCTGTCATCATTGAGACTTTCCTTTCAAAGACGAGGACATGGTATTATTCAACTCTCACTTGCAATTCCACTCTGTCGTTGTGTCCTTGGAAAGTAGCCACTGTGATTAGGGGTGTCATTCACTGGTTTGCAATGAGAGGAAATATAGCCATTTATGACCAGGAAAACGAAGATAGGCATGTCTCTTTGATTGAACTACCAGATTCATGTGATTTTGATGAGCGTGTTCTTGGTGAATCTTCTGATGGGCTCTTGCAGTACGGTCAAAGTTGTAAATCGGGAATGGAGATATGGGTTCTGAAGAAAGAACAAGATGGCCACGCATCTACATGCTCAAACAACACCAAATGGATCCTGCGATATAAATGGAATTTCAAAACAATGTGGAAGAGAAATCCCCGAGTTATGACAGCATTCTGTACATGTTCTAAATCCAAAGAAACTCAAATATTGTCACTTCTTCCGCAGAATTCAGAATCTGTCTACATCAGAGCTGGGGATAACATATTTCTTTGTCATCTTAAGAATGGAGAGGTGGAAGTGGTTCAGTATGACGGTTGTGGGTCCTCCATTTTGTGGGATTTCAGCAGAGTAGTTCCATACTTCAAGCCAGCTTGGCCACATTCTTCTATATGTCAGAATGGATAGAGTATGACATGATTATTGTTGTTGTGGCTACTCTTATTTAGAATTGTATGTAAATAAAGCTATAGTACTCGTAAATTAGAGGGTTGAGCTTATTCTGCTGTTAAGTTTTCAAGCTTGTTAATGGTGGATGCTGATGTATATACTCTTAACCTTTCACTGAAGGTAGATGCTGGATGGTCTCAGCATCTTTCTTGTGTGTTTGTGTCCTATTTATAACTTTGAAACAGCATAGTTGGAAATTTTGTGCTTGTCTCTGCTATGTCAATAGTCACCGTTGCTTCTCGGCTTTTTAGTTAATTTCACTGTTTAATATCGTACGGATGTCCCATTAGTGGATGCTGATTATCCTTGGTTTCTGATTTTTTTTTTTCAAATAGTTTAAATGAATGAATGTAAATTTGTAAATCTCACTAGTGCTTTCACAAAATATATATCATTGGTTATTAAAGATCGACTTGCATTATGATACCTGCACTTAGATAGTACCGGGAAGCTACGAACAACATGGGAAAGGAAACACTGCACTCTTCAAGGCAGAAATCAGAATGCTACTAGCTTTGAACTTTTTCTTTTTTTCATTTTTTTTTTCTCTTGAGAAAAAAGGTATCATCTACTTGTACAACAAAGAGAAAATATTTAACATCATGTCGGATGGGACCAAAGGCATCCCTGTTTGAAAGAATGAACTATATATCTAATGTAAAAAGCCAAAAGAAAAATGCGATGAACAACCCCAGAAAGACATCCACAAATTAAGAGGTTGCATTTTGAATCTATATCCTTGGCAGTAAAACAGAGATACCGGTAATTATAGAATACTCCTGCCATGTCTGCAATAATGGTGATGATTAATCAGAGCGCGGCAACAAGAAACTAAATCCTGAGTTTTCACGAATAAGAGGTGGGGGTTCAATGTCAGAGATGTCAATTTGTTGCATTGATTTTGATAAGTCATCCACCGAAAATGGAATGCTGCAAGGGACATAACAAAGTTGTGAGAGTTCAGTGACACCCTCAAGCGTGCTGTTAAAAGCCTATGAATCATGCTTTTGGATTCCAACCATGTAAGAATGAATGATGAAGAAAAACCATGAAGAATAACAAAAAACGAAAGTCTGATAAGATAATGACACAGTTGAATATTGTTTGCTAACCTTGAATCATCATCCAACAGGAAGGAGTTACTAACTGCATTGTTCGAATCTTCTGTCATTAACACCCGCATGTTGGATATGACCTATATATAACATTCACAAGGCAGGGGTCAACTTTATTCTACTCCCATGTGATGGTGATGACTTTAGCCTAGATTGACTATTGGTACCCATAAAAACTTACATCTGAAGACACACTATGCGTCCCATACTTGTCATCCCAGTACATTGTACTGATTCTATACAACTGCTGTATGCTAAGAACCTAAAAATGAACAAATAAATTTGTTTGAGATATCGAGAAGGAGATGTAGAAGTCCTTGATATAACTTGCTATTATTATTATGCTACACTCACAGGGCAGAGATCATGGCTTATTTCATCCAATGTCTTCTTTGGTTTTTGATGTATGACCTGAAATATGATGACACGCCATTTAAGACAACTTCAAAATTTCTTTTTTTCTTCACTATCAAATCAAGCGATATAACAAGTGGACAAGTAAATATAGAACAGAAACATACGAGAAAACCAATGGCCTGTCTTATATGCTTGAGCTCATCCCAGGCTGAACCTGCATACTGCATTCATTTTGCTTTTGGTTAATATAATATACAATGAAAAGATGAAGTGACAGCTTGTACAAGGTACCTCATCTGTTGCTTTGTAACACCAATGCTCCAATTCAGCCAATCCAGCTTTGACATATTCACCATTACTAAATGAACAGCACTCTCGCCTTAACAAAAGGCTGCAACCCAAAAAGTGTGTGGAGGATGATAAGAAAAAGCTTTTAAACAATTGAAAGCAATGTGGTCATAGACTCAAACCTGTTGAAAAGTTGAACGTTGATGAAGGAAAATATTTGTGTGAAGACCTTTCGAACCAAAAATGGGGGTACCTGAAACAGGACACCAAAAGTTCAGACCAGATTTGTTGAAATTACCCTTTCCGGATGAAATTCCTCTGGATCAATTGAAGATTCTACCATTCAATAAAATAACATTGGGTAAAATGAGAAAGCTATATACAAGGAATGTAATGAAAAATATGTTTAACTGACATGATTGGCCTTCAAAGTGTTTAAGAAGTTTCCAAGGCTCTTCACAATCCCTTGCCAGTGAGCAATTAAAGCTTGCTGGGCAGCACTGTTAGCTACTGAACGCGATGATCCCTTGACTAAGCTTGCTCTCGATGTTCGTGGTGCCTATTTCATTATATTAGGACCAAAAAAAAAGTTTCAATGCTTAGGAAGTTCTGAAAGGAAAAAATCTTAAACGCAGTTAATGAACAAATAGTACCTGGATGCACAGACCAAGCAATGGAGATATTTCCTTCTTTAGATTATCTCGAATCATTCCATAAATCTTTTCCACATAAGCTGTAAGCTGCTGTTTGAAAAGCAAAGCTGGGTACTTAGCTTCAACTTGCCGTAAGGTATCCACTCCACCATTCACACCACCGTTGATTAAGGAAAGATTAACTCCTTGTGGAGTCCCACGGAAACTCTGAAAATATAGAAATCATTGAGCAGGCGAAAATAAAATTGTCTGAATGACTAATTGATTCTAGTGGAGAATTGTACTTGTGTCATTCTCCCAAAAAGTGTGGCTGATGATGATCGACGGCGCTGTGGAGCCATTCCAGCTGCTCCACTAGCTTTCAGTGTACGCTGGAGTAGCAAGAGGAGTGTTGATGCATTGGATAACCAATAGGCCAAGATATCATTGTTATCCTGTGTCTGAAGTCCAATTTATAATAGTCAAGCTCAAGAGAGATTATAAGGTTAATAAAAGTTAAAATGATAAGATATTAGCACAAAATGTTGGAAATTTTGAAACCTCAATAGCATTGCCAATGGTCTGAATAATCCGATCGAAGACGCTAGTTCGCTCAACTTCAAAAGATCTCCACTGCAAGAGGCATTTGTATATGATACAGGCAGCTATAGGCCGGTTCCCTGCAAAGCCTAGGTGTTGTGCAATGCAACGAATGAGCAACTCCTGGTTCTCTTGTTGTTTCTCGTTTAGTGATTTTTGTGGTTTCTCCTCTATTTCCAAAGGATCTCTATGATTTATTGAAGAGCTGTGCAGATCCTGTTCCAATATATCAAGTGGTCAAAAAATGAAAGTAGCCTAGGAAGAACACTTCAGCAGGTCTTGGAAATCTCTGCATTCCTAGTTCTCATGGTAATATAGACTTACATGAACTTTACTTACCAAAGTAGATTTTCCATCCCCTGGTATATGACCACTGTCAGCACCTCTCTGCAATTATCAGACAACAGAAGAGCCCTTAAAACTTTCAGGATAATTAATACCAAAATTGGCAGTTTCAGACTTAAATCTCTGCAACTACCTGTATAATTGATCTGGAGCGGCCTGAAAGGAACTTATTGGGTGCTATGGACACTGCCTGTTGCCGCAGCACTTGATTCTCTGACTCTAAATTGGCAAGTTTCTCTTCTAGCCTAATCACAGAAGCATAAGTGGACCACATCAGAAGACTTTAAAAGTGGTGATAATTTCTTCCGCAAATAAATGTAAGAGTTGTACTTTTGCAGTATGTGTTAAACATCTCTGATTTGACATCAAAGGTCGGGTCAAGATAAATCCATTACCATGAGAATAGAAGTACCCTACCTCGTCAAGGACTCCTGGAGTTGAATAACTTTCTTCTCTGTTTCATCTAATTTTTTCTGTTTTTCTTCGCTAGTCTCTTGTGCTTCTTTTGATTTTCTTTCAGTTTCATCAGCTCTTTTTTTTTCCGATTCCAATGCAGTCTGTCGTGTCATGAAGCCAGCGTCAAGATTTACTCATCTAAGATGCCCATAATCACATTCGATCATAAATATTGTTTTGCAAACTCATAATTTTCTGATAGGATACTAGTAATATCACCAAGAAAAGGGTACAACTTGATATGCCAAAAGTGTTCATAGGATCACATGGTCATTTCAACATAAGAAAACATGCGGTGGCCAACGAATTAAACCACTAACCTTGAGGCCCTCAACTTCTGCTGTTAGTGATTCGATCTTTTTGGTATCTTCTACTAAAACTTCTTTTTCTTTAACCACAGGAGGTGCTTCTTCCATAGCCTTCTTTGCAGCTTCTCTTTCTTTCACGAGCGATGCATTAGCTTCATCAAGTTTTGTCTGCATTTCTTGCAATGAATTCTGCAACTTTGTTACCTCCTGTGCTTTTGCTTCTTCCAAGTCAGTCTGCAAGCATAGAATCAAGCTATTGCATGAGGATATATCAATCACAGATCATACATTGGAACCCCCAGTTCCATGTTAAACAACCAACACAAACAAAATCAAAGGAACCAAATAATATTAATCAGAGTGCTTATCACCCTTAAACGTTTCTCCAACTGTATACGCCATGTGAGGTCTTCAACAGTTTTCTGAAGCTTATCCTTTGCTTCTTTTAGTGCACCCGTTTCCCTGGCAGCCTGTAGAAAAATTGAGATGGCCATTATTACTTGAAGCCAAGAGAACTACTTAAATTTTAAGCAAATATTAAATATAAAAATATTTGACCATTATTTAAAATTTTAAGCAAATATTAAATATAATATGCATGAAGTACTTTTTAGACCAACAACTGAAGCATATCCTTTTATTTCTAGATTTTAAAACATTTAAATAAATCTTTAATTTCTTGAAGCATGCTGAATAGAGAGCTCATTTTTGTTTTCACTACTTTTCAGACAATTGTATGCATGTGAAAATTATTGGTATAACCCAATTTCTATTTTGGCTATAATATTATCAATAGGTATACAAATATAACATGATACTTATCACATTCGTTCCTTATTTAACAATCACTTGTCAGAGAACACAAACACTGTAAAACCTTTTTCAAGCCCTCATTTTCATTTAACCAGAAATGTCCTGAAATTTTCATTTCCAATTTCTGTTTAAGGCCTTTACTTCTAAATATCAGAGTTAAAGTTTATTCCATATTGATAAATATATCTACACTATTGCTCCCGCTTACTTAAACCACAGAATTGCAATTTTTAGAGGCATCAGACTGCTTGATCAGATGCTCATCCTCTCAGTCCAAACTCCAATGACATAAAAATTGGCAGTACCTCAAATTGATTACGTATCAAAAAAGCCTTGTATCGATAAAAAAATTTTATGAAGTAATATATATATATATATATATATATAAATACTTTCATTTAGAGATAAATATATAAATTATGTAAAATCACAGCACTCATGAAGGATAGCAAAAGGTTATTAAATACCAACCATTTTAAGCTTCCTAAGTTCTCTCCTAGCAATTCTTCCCCTCCATCTGGTCTGTGCCTTTATCGATCCTCTCTTGAGCCTTTTATAGTATGCAGTAGCTTTATGACAACGCCACCGGGCCTACACCGTATTATTATTCTTCTTATTATTCCAAGAAAAATAGATGGCACTGAGAGACCAAATATGCAATGGGAGAATAAAAATTAAAATCATCCAAGCAATACAACATTGCTAAGGATATAACCTGAATAATAATCGCAGCCTTTGTTTGCTTTCTGAATCTAAATTCCTTACGAGCAGCCATTGTCCTTAAACCAGTCTGCAAGACAAGTGAAGAAACATGGAGTCTTTTATAAGCCGTTCTGGCATCATATCTCCTTATATGCTTCTGGATTTTCACTGCAGCTGCCTCTTTCTTCATGCTGTCAAAGACTCTGCAAGCTAGTCTTCCTACAAGTCACATGGATACATGCGAAACTAAATTAGGAATGGAAATTGATATACTGTTCAACTGATGCCCTGAAGGATTGAGGCATTGAGCCAAAGAAAAAAAATGTAAATTCAAAAGATATGTACTACATGTACTTATGAAACCTGATTTCTTTGGTATAAGAAATTTTGATGGCTCACCTCTGCACAGAGATTGTAAAACTATGGTAGCCTCCCGCAAGGCAATAAACCGTCTACGAGCAATATGAGTCCGTATGCGCCGCTGAATAGTTTTTGCAGCACTACTGAGTACTTCAGCTCTACGTGCATCTAATTCAGCCATCTGACCAGCTCTTAAGAAAATCTTTGTTTTACCTATCTGCAAAATTAATTTGAAGGGAAAAAAAAAGAAGAGAAAAAAACCTAGTAAGTATCCCTGGCCAAAATGTGTACTAGGATCCACGAACTTTGATTATTTGAATGTAAGAATGGAATATATATCTATTGCAATATTATCAGAAAACGATATTTTAAAAAATTGTAAGCAATTCGACAAGCAGCACAGAGAATTTCTTGTATGACCTGAAATCCCTGAAGCCCTTTCTTTTCCAAAATCTTTTTGCATGCAACCTTTTCATCATAGCTGCTCAAAAAATTCAGAAGAGAAACCATTTAAAAAAATAACTGGTTAAGCATTTCTAGAACATTTTTTCCACTTGAAATATGTGCTAGAAAAATAATACTTACTTTCCTTCCAAGAACTCGGGGGCAAGAAGCCCAAACCGGTTGAGGAATTCAAAGAAAGGACGGCGAGTGGGGTATCCAGCACAACTGATTCTGATAGCCTCTAAAACACCCTATAGGGACAACAATCAATAATAGCCAAACAAAAAGGAAATAACAATGATTTGGTACCATCCCTCTCCATAAGCCAACCCAAAACTGCCCGAAAAAAGCATATAATATCAAAAAATGTACTAACACCACAGCGCAACTGTTGCATGATATTGGCATTCTCAAAGACTGCAGGTTTTAGTAGGTTGTTTGGTTTCACACATCTGATGTAGTGCGGTTCTGTAGAGTTCAATGTATCCATTAATTGTTGTAATTGTAGCTGCATCATTTATGTCATGAAACATAAGTCTTACATACAGTGCCAAAAAAATAAAGAAGAAAGAATTGCAATATTCACAAGAATAAGGGTAAACTCTTGCTTTCATCAAAAATCATATTACTGGAAGAGAAAAACAATTGGAAAACAGAAGCAAAACTACCTTAAAACGAGAACCAATAGAAGAGAACTTGGAAGATTTGGATGTCTCTTCTGGAAGTAGTGGGAAAAGTCCTGCTACAAAAGGACAATTGGAAGCACTCAACAAGTCTTGATGTTCTGGAACCACATAATCCTTGTTTTTATCCAAAAATTGATCAGATTGATACATGACCTGAAAAGAAATTTTAACAGAAGCTCACAACAGTTACCATTTTGGGTATGAGACTTTATATATATTGGTAAAAACTTTCTTAAATAGCATACCTCTCCAGCATAATGAGCAATGGCAAAATCTGTGCGAGACAACTTTGGCTTGACAAAGCGCTTGTGACTTTTAAATGTCTGGTAAAGCTTATTTGCAAATGTTTCGTGTGTTGACTTTGGAAACATGCTGCAAGAGAAGGTAAGTTTACAAATGAGAAAAAATTATCCGGCCATCAAAGAGGAGTTCAGTTCTAGGTTCCACATATCTTACAAACTCACTAATCAGGAAATTTTCCATTGGAAAAAAAAATGAAAAAGGAAGGATCAAATGCTTTGAACATAAAACATGCTCCCTTTAATACAAGAAGGTGATAGAAAAATATTTACCAAGCTTCATCGAGGAGAGCAATGATTCCACCTGGTTTCTGCAAAAGGTAAAGTGAGGAAATTTCATAAGACTTGAACCAGAAAACAAATTCTGGAACACAATTGCACAGCAGTCACTCATTTTGTCATGGGAAGTGCTTAGCTAACTTGGTTCCACAAAAAGCAGATGCATAAAGTGACTTCTTCTTGACCCACAAAAAATATATAGTATTATGCAGTGAAGTGAGAGAAACTTCTCAAATAAAAGAACTAGTCTAGCCATTCCTATATCTAGGAATCTAACTTCAGCCATATGGCATACCAGAATGATTAAACCTTAGGCAAAGTAATGTTGTTGTCAAATGAGCTACCAGCCTGCATGGTCCACCCATCAAAGTGAACTTTCTTGACAGTTTTGTTAATAAATGGAACAAGAATATGTTGAACATTTTACAGTTCAACGCAGCCATCCATGCCTCTCATAGCACATTACACAACACTGAAATATATAAAGTCTACAGATTTTCAATGAAACAATGACACTCTGAAAAGTATTTTTTGCTAAAACCCTTGTTGCCAGTTCCTTCTTAAAAGTTGAATAGGTAACAGATTTGTTTATAAACAACCATACAGCTAGATAAATGAAGTGGTTGGTAGGTTCCTTGAAAATGTTGGCCTCAATTTAGGATCCAAAACCTTCAGTATAGGTATAAAATTGACATTCAGAATTCAAGGTGAATAGAGTGAAAAAGTTGAATATAACCTTTTCAATAAGATCCAAAACATCTTGATTATCAACAAATTCAATGTAGCTCCAATCAATCTCTTCTTTTGTATACTCTTCTTGTTCCATCTTGAACACGTGCTGAAAGACATGGCCAGACCCTCATCAGCTAAAAGTTTTAAATTGAACTAAGTAAATATTATCAGAGAAATTACCTGGTTGAAATGCTGCTGCAATTTCTCATTTGTGAAATTGATACAGAACTGCTCAAAACTGCACAGCAGGATATGATGAAACATATGAGAGGTCTCTTGCTATAATATCAACAATAATTCATTTCATTTATCTACTCATATGCATATAGTGTTTACATGTTGCTACCTATTACTCTTAAAGCTTTCAAAACCGTATATATCAAGGACCCCGATGAGAGACTTTGAATTAGGATCTTGTCCAATCGAGCTGTTAATTTTATCCACCAGCCTGGAATAACCACAAATACAGACATAACACACCATGACAGCTCGGTTCTCAAGATAACTTTAAGAAGTATCGGTGAACACTGAAGTATTGAGTAGGGCAGTAGCTTAAATGTTTTACCAGTCAAACAATCGAGAATAAATTGTCTTAGCTAAACCATCCCTGCTAACTAGAGCACTTTGAGGATCAAGGCTTCGTTTAATAACCTCCTCTGGTGTAATCATGATACGCTTACATAATGCATCTTCCAAGGCCACAGGATCACACCTGTCATAAAATTGAATCCAATAATATTGTACTATAAAGGGAAAACAAGAAATAAACTATGGTGGTGTCTGAAGCTCATACATGAGAAGTTCTGCAGCTGTTTTAAGATGGAATTTGGCCTGGTCATCTTTTGGGATTGATGAGTCAACTTCTTTTCCCTTGGAAAATTCAATATTGCCAATGTGAAGAATTGCAGCAACAACTCTGAAAATTGCTTCCTGAGAGAGGGAGAAATAGTGAGAGAATGGTCTTTCCTATTTTAGTGTCCAGAAGTTGTTATCTGCATGATTCTGTAAAACCTATACCTGATCCTTCTCACTTATGCCAACAATATCCATTGCCCTCCTTGTGGCTAGATAATCATGAGCATCACTTACTCCGACCAATTCAAAGCAATTTGATTGGTTAAGATAGTGAAACGTTTTAGGATTTCCCAACTTGTACCTCTCAACTTCCTGTTAACACTAGTGTCGTCAGCCGGCAGTTTTACGATATTATATTACTCAAAGTATCAACAAACAGACACAACAAATTAGATCTTTCATTCCAACAGGAAGATACCTCCTGTGGCGCATTACAAAGAAGGTAAAAGCAGTGGTAGTTGCGCTCAGGACTAGAAATTTGGCAAACACGAGATCTCTCTAGAAGGTATGTTCTGATGGCAGCTCCTGAAATTCTTCCTTGCTTATCAAACTGAATCTCAACAAATTTACCAAAGCGACTGCACAAGTATTGAATATAGGATAAAAATCAAAGTCAAACTTCCAACAAAAACCCAACGATCAATGAGAAAAGAATCAGGAGTCGACTTGTTTACAGATAGTACTACATCATTCAAGAAATATATGAAGCTATGCAGCTTGGATGGACACATTATTATATGAGTACACGAAACGTCATCACTGCAGAACATTGAGGTTAGACCAATTGGACGAAATGGGCAAGAGCATGAATATTCTGGTTTCCATGTAAAAGCTATCTCACCTTGAGTTGTTATTTCTAACTGTTTTAGCATTTCCAAACGCTTCGAGAACTGGATTTGACTGCATTCAGATGGTAAAAAAGTCTTACAAGATTTCACATAAGATATCATAGAACATATTTGATAGATAATGAGACAGAAAAGGAAAACTTCATTGAAGAATAAAAGTACACAATCAATCATACTTCAAGAACTTGTTGTTCAACGGTTCGTCCTTCAGTGGCAGTCCGACCACCTAAAAAGGCAAGGTACCGCATAAGCATTTTAGTGGTCTCAGTTTTGCCAGCTCCACTTTCACCACTGACCAGAATTGAATTGCTTTTTCCCTCATTGACCATTGCCCTGAAGTCAGTTAAAGCACTACTGTTGAGCATTTCAGTCATCAATAAAGAAAGAAATATGATGCTTGCAAGATGGAATAAGGAAACCTGTAGGCAACATCAGCCACTGCGAAAACATGAGGACTTAGTTCTCCAAATGGAGCTCCCTTGTATTGTTGCATCATGTGAGCATCGTAGATATGAGGCAGTCGTTGGAAAGGGTTAATGGCAATAAGAATATTTCCAGTATATGTCTGAAATGATATCAAACATGATGTGAGATACATAAAATAGCAGAAAAGTTGAAATCTTAATCACTTATAAACACTTACATAGATTTCATTCAGCTCATATCTAGTTTTTAAGTTCTGCAGAACTCCAGGCTCATGCAAATAAGATAGTTTGGTCATGTCATCAACACCACCAGCAGGCTCTTCCATATCTTTTGGATAAATTTTTGATAAGTTTGCAACAACCTAAAAGCACCAAAAAAGAGTAAAAATTCATTGCACCACAGGAATCAAAGGTCGAAAAATAAATGTGAAAATGGTCTTTGATTGAAGGGTTTAAGTATACAAGTTACATACTGTATTCTGTCCACTAAACCAATAAAATTAAAATGGATACAAGGATAAATCTAAACAGCAATTTATTTTTTCCTTCTGATTTAGCAATCTACAGAAATGCATGTGAATGCTCACCGTTATTAACAAAAATGGTGGATGAAACATAAAGGATGCAAGAGAGATTAAAATTTATCTAGAAGAAGTAGAGGGAAACGAATGCAAATTTTTAAAGCAAGTTGTGTCTTAAGTGATCCACTAACCTTCTTCCCCTTAGTAGTCTGGATCTCAACATCCTTTCCAGTAATTTTCAAGACTTGCCCATCAATCCAAGCCTCTTCTGGGTCTTCGACCCAGACATGAGAACCGACAATAATATTTACAGGAGTTCCCTGCATGTGTCAAAAGAAATAACACATGAATCATATAAAGAAAACAAGCAAATAAATATAATAATCACTTATTAATTATCTTATGTGCACCACATCCATAAACAACAATCACCGTAACAATGTGTGGTTTTCTATTATAATGAAATTTCTTAATGCAAAATCTATTTGATCCATCCAGACATACTGGAAAAGGACATTCAATTCTAATGCAATCAACTAACTGTACCTAAAGTTAAACCAGCAGTAAAATTGACAGTAACATAATTTACAGAGCGTCAACCCAGTAAGAAAGTAAATGCATTGTGAAATACAACCCAATGCATCCAATGCAGTATTAACAATAATGCACCTCTGCAATCCAACAATTCTGAATCTAAAAATCCTATATTATAGCATGAGCTGCTGGCTGTCTCTCTCCTTTTTTATTCAACTGAACCGGCTTTTCCTCCATTCACTATACAAGATGATTCATAAAGCAACATGTAGAGTTCCTTAAATATTCTAACATTATGAGTCTACTAAGAGTTCAAACTCAGCATAGCATCTAAATTCCTTACTGCAAACCAAGCAAAGGCAAAAGGTAGCGTTTCCATTTAAGCCAACTTGCTAAAAATCCTATATCTTTTCAGCTCCCAATTAAATTTTTTCCTCATAGTTCAGCAAGATTTATAGTCTTCTCGAGTCGTTTCCTAGTGTCATCCATATTATTAGCTCCTTGGTAAATCTGACCGTCAATTCATTGTTGACCACCTGAGCTCTTTCAACGACCATCAACCATTACATTGGCTTCCCATTTCAAAACTTGCAAGCATAATATTTTTTCAAAATCTATAAATATACTTCATTATTTCATTTCCTGATTTCTTTTAAAACACAATGATTAAATCAAACTAGCCATTTGATGTCAAATTCAAATTTGATAACATACCTAGTCTAGTGAACAAGTGAAAATGATTATATCAATAAACATGCATTGAAAACAACATCAAAGCAACAAAAGTAATCTAAATAATCCTCAAAAGTTCACTTACCATTTCAAGCTTTCAATTTGAAGCTTGATAATATATAAAGTTCTTGCTGGTGAATGCCAATCGTCAATATCAAAACCTCAATCATTGCACTCTCTATCTTAAAACCGCCACAAAAACCCACAACAGAAGCTGACCCATTTTCCCACAATCATCAATGTACATTCAATTAAACACAAAGCTATTCCATCAAAATAGGACCAAATAAAAACAACCAATGCCAAAATCTTATAAAAAATCAGAAACCAAACAAAAACAAAAATTAAGATCTTTCTGTTAAATATGATCAAGTGAGATACAAAAAAAAATTGTGATAAGGAAATGGAAAAGCGAAAGAAACAAGAAAAAAAAATGAAAATTTTGATTTTGTTTTTGTGAATGTGAGAGATTGATGAGAGAATGACATTGTTCAACATGACCTGTTTGTTCGGTTATGTTCTCCTTTGCTTTCGCGCTCCTTTGCTTTCGCGCCAATTAGTGGCTACTAACCGAGTCTTCTGTCTCTCTATTAACAGACTCCCTCTGTTCGATGTCTTGATCCCCTGTACCTTCGTCTACTGTAATGTGGTGCGACTTGTTGTTGTAACCGTTTGATTGTGAACGATCTACGGTCTAGGACTTTGCTCATTTGTTCTTCAAGTGTTTTTTTTTTTTTTAAACAAAAATTCAAGACATTTTTTGGGTGAAAATTAATATTGGGTCCTTTACTTTTTATACTTGTCTATTTCTGCCGTACTAATATTGATGGATATCTTTTTTTTTTGATAGCGATGGATATTTACCATGGCACAAGTTTGAGTCCGGTTTATACACTGGGACTAAATTTTCCTCCTAATTATATAATTGGGCAGGGTAAGCATCTCCTTTAGGTGGAGTAAATATGAGGTAAAAATTTAAATAGTGTCATAATCTATTTAATTTGGAGTTGTCCTAATAAATTTTTAATTATAAAAATTAGTAAATTTATAATAAAAGTAAGGTATAATTTAATGTTTTGCAATATAATGTTGAATGTTATTTTTATATTAAATATTCTTATTGGAAAATAAAAGGGTCAATATAATCTGACATCGTAATTATTTATCATTACACTTTTTCCACTCTAAATTAAAGAGATATCTCTTTGTACTCTAGCCTCAATCTCTTGTAATAGCAAGAGGTGAAACCGATATTAAAGAAATATAGACCAAATAACCACTAAAAACATTTGCAAAACAAAATTAACTAACTAAATGAACCTTGCCTTCTGTTTACTTCCTAAAAGAAAGCTGGTAGCATCATAATCATAAATCTAGAAGCATTACAAGAAAATTAAGTTGAATAATTGAGATAATAAAAGAAATTGAAATTGAAGTTTAATTCTAGAAGCGTTGAAATAGGAATAATTTGTTCAATAGCCCTAAATGCTAAAAATAAGACTTTTTAAATGGTTTCACATGTTAGTTAATATTCTTATATCATCACATACGTATCGAGCTGAACTTAAATATGTTAGCTTAAACTTATATTACCCACGTTAAATATAAATATATGATATTAGCATTTTTGATGATGTGTCTAACTTAAGCATAATATTAGTAAAGTCAATTATTTATGTTATTATACTGAATAATTGACGGCTCCTTATAGAGCCATAATCACATACATAATGTGATTAATGAACCGTGATTAAGCACAATATTAGTAAACTCAATTATTTATGCTATTATACTGAATAATTGGCGGTTAATTCCTTACAGAGCTATAATCACATAATGTTAGTTAATCACGGTTCCTTATAGAGCTATAATCACGTGATTTGACTTCAGTTTGAATATCGAAAGCCTTTTTTTTTTTTTTTAATGTTTATTGGTTTTGAAAGCTTGAAGTTTGAAGTTCTCCATCGTGGCTTAGACTAATTATTTAATTAATTAAATAATCAATTAACTAAACAGGTATCCATTGTAGCGGCAGTCAATCACCATTACATTAGTATATGAATGACACAGCTTCCCGGACCACAAATAAGCTTTTCTAGAAAAGAGGCTTTGTTACTCATAAGTAACTACCCAATTTTATATCTCATTCAAACAAATAAAAATTAATGATGTACTTTTCTTAGATAAAGTAAATAAAGTGTATAACCTTTTTATTTCTCCTTCTTAAAACTTAATTTTCACCGTAACCATTCCATATTCGAGTTTTGGATATCTTTTTATTTTATCTTAAAGTTAACGGATTAAGTTTTTTCGTCTATTTTATAGACCATAATTTTCTTCTAAATATCTACAAGTTACATTCAATCCATTATATGTTTAATTATCGTGATTATACAATAACTATAGATAGAGCTAATTTATAAAAATAGGGAAAATTTTTAATTATAAGTACCCATATATATCGTAATGTAATTTAAATATTAAAAAAAATTTAAACAAAATTATCTTAACCAAGTACAAACGACAAATCCATGACTTGGAGTTGATATTTTCTTCATTTCCACCGCATGATTATTTTGCAGTCTTATCACTTATGGTCATTTGAAAGGCCAGTTCGAGGAAGCTTCAATTTTTCAAATTAGTCAAACGAACAAACAAAAAGGTTGATGTTCCTTTCTAGAAATGGCATGCATCCATTGAGGTTGACTGTGATAGCAACTGTTTATGCGTGATTCATTTCTGATGTGGTCGAATCTTTGACTAACAAATTATTATAAATTTGGATCCGCCTAAGTCACAGTCACGGCTGTCCTGTAAAATTTTATGGTACCCCTTATATTCTATATTATTTACAATTTATTTATAAATATTATAAGACTTTGTGCATTGTAAAATTTTATTTAGTCCCTTATATTCAATTTTTTTTAATTAAAACTCTTAGAGCACCAATTCACCACCTTATAATTTTAAATTTTCAAAATACCCTCCATTTCATTAAAAATATAATAATTATTAAATAATTATAATAATGATTTTTTTATTATTATAATTATAAATATAATTATAACTTTTAAATAGATTATTATTATTAACAAGAATAAAAAGTATTATAATTAATTAATCTATTAACAATAATTAATAATAATTTTTTTGTTAAATTGTTAATAATAATTATTAACGATAATTATTATTAATAATTAATTTTTGAATAATAATAACAATAACAATAATTAAAATATAAAATAATAATTATGATAAAAATTAATTAAGGATTTTATGGTAATCTGTTACAATTTAACTCATTATAGGACAAAGTATACACATAAATGGTAATACTGTTTATTCTAATTACGATTCCTGCAGTTCAAGTAAATAAATTATTCTGATTCTAATTCCTCATTTCGATTCTAGTTATTTCGATTCTAACTCATTATTTTTCTAGCTAATTTCGATTCCTGTTTAGCGAACGTACTATAAAATAGTAAACCACTCCATATTTAATTAGACCACTCTATATTATTTACAATTTATTCATAAGTATTATGAATTTTATAGTGCATTCACTAAAAAAAATCAAAATTAGCTGGAAAAATAATGAGTTAGAATCAAAATAGCTACAATTAAAATGAGAAATTAGAATCAAAATAATTTATTTACTTGAACTACAGGAATCGTGATTAGAATGAGCTGTATTACTATTTATGTGTTTACTTTGTCTTAGAATCAAAATCAGAATGAGTTAAATTATAACGAATTACTATAAAATCCTTAATTATTTTTATCATAATCATTATTTCGTATTTTAATTATTTTTATTGTTATTATTATTCAAAATTAATTAATAATAGTTATAATCATTAATTATTATTAACAATTTAAAAAATTATTATTATTAATTATTGTTAATAGATTAATTAATTATAATACTTTTTATTCTTGTTAATAATAATAATAATCAATTTAAAAATTATAATTATAATAATTATTATAATTTATTTAATAATAATAATTATTATTATTTATTTAATAATAATAATTATTATTATTTATTTAATGGAGAGTATTTTGAAAATTTAAAATTATAAGGGGTTTCATTGCCGCTCGAAGGGTTTCAATGAAATAAAACAGAATGTAAGGGGATAAACGAAATTTTATAATACAAAAAGTTTTTAAATACTTATAAAAAAATTATAAATAATATAGAGTATATCGGGCGGAATGAAATTTTACAAGGTGGCCATAAGTTACAGTAGTAGCTGTAACTTAGCCGGACCCTTATAAATTTTCCATCATGAATTGTAAGTACTGAAGTTGGAGGAGATGGTGTGCCCATTTAATCTGGTCCTGGTATGTTTGGTGCGTAAGTTAGGTGCGTTTCACTGTACAATGCATAAATTTTAAAATAAAAAACTTGTAGGTTACAGTAAAAGACCTATTAAACCCGTCAAATAACAAATCTTAATTGAGTAAGTGTATTATTTTAATAGACTAGAGTGATTGTTCATCTCTTGAATTTCAATTGTACCTCTGCCATATTACAGTTAATTAATATATTTATAATATGTGTGTATAAATTAAATATAACTATTAATTATATAATATTTTTAAAAATAAATACATACATGTTATATATGTATTAAGTGAATATAGTGAGACACTCTAAAATCTCTCTTGAAATTGATCATATTAATTTTTTTTAAATGTTGTTTATAAAAAGTATTTTGAGATTTGGAACTGATTGAAGGTTATAAAGACTCCAAAGGTTTATTGGGGAGATTAAACATTATCACATATCACCTACCGGTCAACCTTTAATTCTCTGGAATTAAGTGCGGAAAGTAACCCGAATGCTTTGCGAAAGCCATCAGCTTGTGTAGCATTTGATTCGTCAGTTATTAACACTTTCAACAGGTATTAAAACTTTCAATCGCATTAGTACTGAAAGCACTGGAGACGCCCACGTGCATGTTATTTATATAGAGGGCTAATTTTAAATTATTTTCTTGTAAGTTAATTATCATCGAGTTACTCTTATTTATTTTTAAAAACTTTAATTTATCTTTATTTTTGTTAAGAAGAAAAAAAAATCATCAACCCAGCCTCACTTTCTCTTATCGTTTGAATAAAAATGAGGGTAACTTGATGTTTTTAAAAGTAAAAGAGTGATTTAAAGATAATCAATTTACAAAGAGAATAATTCAAAATTTACTCTTATATGGATAACAATATATATATGAAATAAATGGGAATCATAATGAGGTGAAATCGAAATGAGCAGAAAACGAAATAAGGAATTGAAATCAGAATAAGTTACTTAATTAACCTCATAGGAACCAGAATTAGAATGAACTGCATTTTTATTAATATATTTACTTAATTTTAGAATAAGAGTGAACAATCAAAATGAACTATTACAAGTTACTAAAATGATCTTTGTAATTTGTTGTCCCTAGTATTATTTGTATATATTATGTTAATAACAATAATAAGAATTAAATAATAATAAAACTGAAAATAATAATAATAATAATGACAATAATATTAATTAAAACAATAAAATTAATAAATTTTGATTATGACGACAACAATGATTATGATGATGATGATGATGATGATAATGAAATTAACTACAACAATTATAATAATAATAATTAAAATATATAATTAATAATAATGACGATGATAATAGATTTTAATAATGCTAATATCAATAAAAACAACAATAACAATAATTAATAATAACTAAAATAATGACGTTAATATATTCTAATAATAACAATAATGGCATTAATGACAGTAATAATAACAATCAAAATAATTAAATTAATATTAATTATTATTGTTATTACTAATATTAAATAAAAAGGACCTATTTGTAAATAATACAAAAATTATGGGTGTTTTTATTATTTTTTAAGGATCATAATGCAAAAATGACAAATCTTGATTGAGGATGATTTGGGATTATAAAAATTTAATGAGGGTAAAATTGGTAGTGTAGGGAATTGGAGATTGATTCCAAACCTCCCCTTGGGAGTAAAATCTATGAGAATGATTCCCAAATTTGTGGGCCCCCACTTCTATTCTGATTCACACTCTTATTTTGTGAAGTAAATATACTGTTAATCATTTCGATTTCGGATTCCGTTTCTATAATTTGGGAAGTAAATACACCATAAGGTTGATTTAGCTCATGACGTCAGACACGTTATAGTATGCAACATCATGAGTAGCAAGCTATGATTAGGGGCTATGGAGCCCACAATACAGAGCCCCCAATCATGAATTGCCATGTGCGATGTAGCACATGTTATAGTGTGCAACGTCACACATTAGTGCCCATAGTATAGAGCCTTTAATTCATGACTTGCTATGAGCGATGTCCGGCACCATGCCGTGCATGATGTCGTGCGTTGGATCAAACCGTTGATTATGTTTATATTTTATATATGTAAACTCATAGATCTTAATATAAAAATTATCTTTGTTTGAACAACTCTATTTAGCTCTCATTTTGTAAAAAAAAAAATTATATCATTATTCTCTATTTTTAGCTGCTAACTAGAGACAACCAACAAGACGAGCGGCACAGGCACGACACAACACGAGCACATTTTTGTGGGCACGCAAGACGGCACGACACACACGTCGGCTGGGCCGGGTTTAGAATTTTAGGCACATAGCAGCACGATTAGAGATAGACTAAAGTACGACACGACAAAAAGCCCAAAGTAAGAACATTTCATTTTTTAATAAAAAGTAAATTTAAAATTTTATGATTTTAGAAATAATGTGAAATTGAACCTTTTAATATATTTTATTAGTGTAAAGTTTTTAAACTCATTTAATTCTTAATTTCAAGAAAAATACTCTAATTGATTTATGTTTATGATTTATTAAATTAATAATCGATACCATGATTTTATGAATATGTATTAATGTTATTATGGACTATGATCTATGATTTTATGTAAGTCTAAGTTAACAATTAAGTTAACCCTTATGAAAAATTTATTGTTAAGTATTAAAAAGAAATTTTAATACCTTAAGATCTAACTTAGTAATTAATATTACATTGTCTTGCTATTATTAGTTTATTATTATTGAATATGGACTTGAGTTTTGAATTTTTGATTCTATTAAATTTAACTAAAGGCATATAGGCGCAAAAAAGTATATAGACTTAAAAAAATACACCAACTTAGCATGTCTTCTTAAAAAAAGGAAAAAAATTTATCGTACTTTTTTTCTTAAACACAGCATGACACTAGCACAAGTACGTATGAGCCTTCTTTTAATGACTGGTACGGCCCGTTAGTTATCTCTACTGCTAACTACATTTTCTACTTGTTAATAAGATGATCATTATTTTACCTTAGAAGTTAAAAGTAGCCATAAAATAACAGTAATGACAGAAACCTTTTGAATAATTATTAACAGTAAAGTATAGGGTCTGATTGGATAATTAGATCATGAGAACTAAATGAGCATTTTTTTTCCGCGATATATTAAACAGTTGCTTCCTAAAAGTTTGCTAAGATCAATAATGACTGCATCTAGCTAGTTTTCTGCTCATAATTGATTTTATTATTCAAACGGTAATATTATGGCAAAGCAGCCAGTTTAGAATTTCCAAAAGACAATGTCTCTATCAGTTGTAGAAACTTTTTCCGATTCATCTTTCTTTATTTTCCAACTTTGTCAGTTTCCCAGTTATCCTTTCCTTCCTGGAAATTCAGTTTCTAATTTTTATTTGCTCCATAGCTCCTATATATATTTATGAAAGCATACAAATTGGAAGACACACGACAATCAATAAACCCGATACTCTCCATAGCTTTCTTTCTTTCTCTTATTTTCCAAATTATGGGCAAATTTGGACACCATTTTGATCACCAAGGCCATAATAAGAGCCAAAGAAGTGGTGCTAATAAAGTGAAGAAGAAAAGTCCCCTCAAGGTTACATATATTTCAAGTCCAATGAAGGTGAAAGCAAGCAATGCTTCTGAGTTTCGAGCTATTGTTCAAGAACTTACCGGCAAGAATTCAGAAGTTAAGGATCATAATTATGATTATGCAGTATTTCCTCATGCTGAAGGAGCAAAAGTCTTTAGTCATAATCACGAATCCGATCATCGACTTAAAAGGACTAGTGCTTATGCTGACGAATTTTTGAGCCACTTATCTTCATCACATGATGAGTTTCAGATTGACCATCATGAAAGTTTCTTGTGGAGAGATGTTCCTGCAGCTGAGAGCTCTTTTGGATTTCAATCCCCTAATAATTTATCTTTTTATGATTGTATTTTTACGGCTACTTAGAGTGTAATTTTATGGTTAATAATTAATATATCTGATAACCAGTTCTCGTAGATCTTTTATTTGAGCATGGCTTTTTCTGTTTATTATTTAAAAAAGAAAAGTAAAGTAAGAATAAAATCGAATGGATAAAACTCAAATCAATTTAAAATTACTTATTTTTCAAAATTCAAACAAGTGGGTAATTAAATAAAATTATTTAAAAATAACTTAAAAATTACTCAGTTTAGCTGCTGAACTTTTTTCGCACGAAATTAAACTATGTATAACGTATTTATATGTTTCTAACTTTCTATCACATAAGAATTTATTTAAGAGATCCAAAACAAATTGTGTACTAAAAGTTCTATTGGGTAGCATTTCTTCGGTAATGGGAAGCATCCCGGTGAGCCACTTGGCCTCAGGCTGGTGATAATCTACACCCTCAACAAAAATTGAGAGAGTGGGCTTAAGTCTTGAATTTGAGGTGTTCTTATTCCTTACCATAATCGAGTAACAGTAGATGTTCTCTCTCACAAAAACGGACGATCGAGCATCTACCAAAATGATCAGAAATAACATTTTCTTTTTAATGAAAATCAATTCAAACTCCGGCGATGGACCATCGACAGACGCCCACCAAATCTCTTGCTGTCAACTGAGTAAAATCAGGCGACAATCCATTGCCAAGATTGCAATCAATCCAGTCCAGAATAATTGCACTGCCATCCAATTAAAAACAAATTTAGGTGGATTCAATTTTATACAATTTCGGAACGTAAAATAGGGACGAACAATAAATATTTCCTTCTCAGTTTTTTTTTTTTTTTGGTTTAGCAAATAGCAATACCAAAATTTTTGTCAAATTTATTGATCAAAAGACAGCTATGAAGAAAAAAAATTAGGGGTGACAGGACAAACCAATCCATATTCCATCCACTCAAACATTATCACTTGCATATTAATTTTGTTTTACCATATTTGCTGTGATTGGCCGAATGTATGTGCATGTGTCAAATTCTTAGTAAATGGCGTCACAGATAATGCGACATGGATGGCCCACCTCATTCTTGTTGTCGCAAAAACATTGAACATCCGTATTATTCTACATAACAGCGTCTCTAATGACGGCTTCTCAAAAAAGGTGCCCTCTTGCTGTCTTGCACAACGTTGAGCATAATCACGATAAATTAATATTTAGTAAATTAATTATTTCAATTAATTATTGGTCTCATTTCGAAATAATATAATAATTTAATAATTTAATAAATCTAGAGGGTAATATTTTTTTAAAAAAATCTTACTTTTCAAAATCAAGTTATTATATAAATTAATAATTACTTAATTTAAAACTAAATGCAAATGAGATATTATGTAGTTATTGTAAAATATATTCTCTTTTTATAAGTTGATTAAAATTAGATCTCATTTCTAATTTTTTTTTATAATGTAAAATTTTAATTTTTATTGTCATTTTAGATCAAGCGCGCGATACAGACTCCATAGGTAATTTTTAGTATTAAAAAATAAAAACTCCATAATAATCTAATTATTATCACAACTTACGACTATTTACAAGAATATGATAAAACTAAATCAATATAATAAATACTATAAACATGAGTATATTTTTCAAAGACAAAAAATTTCTTTATAATTAATATTAATTTATCAGTGAATCAAAACTCTTAACACAAAGTCGTTGTTTCTTTTCTAAAGGGAAGTCATTGTACTTATTGCGGATGAAAATTTCCCCATAATTTAGAGGCTGTCGTTCCTCCAGCGGAGCATGTTTGATTTCACATCAAAAGTTGTCGCCAAACGGCATTTCTTCTCTTTGGATTACATTTTCCACCCACGCATGGACCAACAGAGCAATGCCGTCATGTTGACACTTGTAAAGAATTTTTTTTTTTGTTTTTATATTTGCAATGACATGTACGAAAACTTTTTGGACTAGTTCGTTATGTTCCTGACGATCAAATCTCAACAAAGAAAAAAGACAGGAGCTCCAGCTGAGTTGTCTGTAAGAAATATACTTGTGACCGTTGTGGTCGTAAAAGCCGGCCATTCAGTGCCCCCAAAAAAGTGGAAGTAATGTTGTAATAGTGGTGACGCAGGAAGTATTAGGGAAAAACCTAATTAACTAAAATAGAAGCAGGACACATTAGATAGGCCGAAGGAGAAAAAAATCCCTCGGTAGTGATATTCTATTAGAAACAATTTTTATGTAATCATAAAAATTTTTGCTCTAAATTTAAGTCAGTTATAAATAAGAATAAATTCTATATTATAAGAAGTTATAATTTTTATGAATCTGGCGCCTTAACTCTATATAGTAATAATTTTTTAAATATTAAAAAAAATAATATATTTTTTAAAGTTATTTAGGACATTTATTTATTCTTCAGACCTTTAAGATTGCCTTACATATTCCCAACAGCATATTGTTTTTATGTACTAGATTTTTGAAACCATGTTTATTCCTTTTATCAATATCTATATATATAAGGATGGTAATGGGGAGGGGAGGGGAGGGGAGGGGAGGGGACCAATCTCCCCGTGCCCATCCCCGTTATTTTGCATATATCCCCGTCCCCTCCCCATCCTCGTCAGAATTACTTGAAAAAATTTTCATCCCTCATAGAATAATAATGAGGGGATGGAAGTAGATAGAATAACAAATATTTTTTTTTATTTTGAGTTAATCATATTAAAATAAAAAATTAGTAATTAACACAGCATGTAAGGGATACAAACTTCTTTTACAAGCTATCGTAAATAAATTAATAGTCTAATACAAAATTGTTGCAAATAAAATCGAATTTAGATTCAAAATTAACTTTTTCAATGATGGCTTGGGCACTTTATAAATGTGGACTTTCCCTTTATAGCACAATAGTTAAGTCGGAGCAAATCAAGAACAAATATTAAATTAGATTAGATATTAAAATTATGATTCGTTGTGGGCAATTATAACATCTAAAAATAAATAAAAATAGATTTAAGTTTAAAATATTTAATAAATTTAAAATTAAAACAAAATTTTTGGGCTAATAGAACCTACCCGCTCTTTTTAATGTCATAAATAAAAATTTAGGGCTATAACTAGTTAATTAGGCCGAAAAGTTTAATGATATAAATATTTTGATATTTGTTATTTTAACCAATATTTATAATTTTATAATTTTATAATTCAAATTTTATTATTTATTTACTAGTAATTTTAAAAAATAAAAATAAAATTAAAAATTAAAATGGAAAAATGGGTAGGGGATGGGGATTCCACCTCATTCCCGTCCCCTCTCCGAATAAGAAATTGGGTAAAAAATTTTCTCCATCCCTTCTCCGAGTAAAAAATTAGGTATAAAATTATCCCCATACCCTCCCCGAATGGGGAAAATCCCTGAGGGTACCCGTCTCCGTGGGGATTTTTGCCATCCCTATATATATATAAAGTAGATTTAACATACTCCATTAATTAATTATCAATGTAGACTGTATTTTATTTCTATCTTATTTGCATTAAGGATAATTAAGTCAAAATAATAATTTTTTCTAATTACGCCTCTATTAAATTGTAACCTCTTCATAATAATAAAATTAGTTGGTGCCAACATTATAATTATAAAGAGATTTTAATGTATATAGAAATAGCATACAATGCTTTATTTAGAGCCAAATCAAGCCGAGTGTGATGGTTGTGCAGGAGCTGGGAAGCTCGCGAGTGATCGCTGTCCCTTGGATGCCATCAAGCGGTGTGCATGCAATCTACAAAGCGGTCTTCATAGTCTTTCACACATCAAATCTGATTTTCCTCATTTCTCTTGTATACCACCAGTGAAAAGGTTATACTGATTTGGGTGGTTTGGTGGCTAGACGCACCACGTATTTCACAAGATATAACACAATTTTCTTTATGGTTGATGCTAAATGTTCCTTATACAGGGCTGGAAATATGCGACTCATATTTAAAATATGATGTTACATTCTAGAGGCCATAGCCTGAATTCCTAACAATTCATGGCTTAATTGCAAAGTTTGGCTACCCTTACCTTATACCTTAGTCCTTAGATCTAGAAGTATGCACGGATCTTATGAAAATAATCTTGATGGTAATTAATAAAAGAGCTGCTCATATCCTAGGCTTTAACTATGGCTTTGGTCAGTTTTTTTTTGGTGTTGTGGCTTCAAAGTTACAACAACTGCAAAATGGTAGCTCTAGTTACCAAATGGAAGTTGATAGGTATTTGTTAAAGATGACTTTTAAAGTTTGGTAGATTTTAGAAAACCAGTTAATAATTCTTAATTTTAGTTTCCAAATAACAATTGTAAGCGTTTAACCAACACTTGAGCAACTTGTCTTTGACACTACTGCTACTAGAAAACAGTACCAATCCAAGCCTAAAAGCCCTATTTGTTAAAATTCAAGTAAATGGAGTTATGACGAATTCTTCTGTATTTTGTAAATTTCCCCCATCACCTCCCCTAAAGAAATTCAGAAGCACTAAAGCCAGAAGCAGCAACCATTTGATTTAGTTATGTATGCTAGTTATTGAAATTTTATCTCCAAAACTAGATTCCATGTAGTCTACTTTGATATTTTCCCAGAAATCAAGTGGCGTAATGTCAAAGCATCAAATTGCCATCAATGACAAAAGATGAATCAAATCTATGACTCTCATTTGCAGCCACTCAAAAGGAAGGCCCCAGCACAAAACTATTCCAAAAGAAGTCATGCAGCTAATATCCAAGGTGAATTTATTAAGCCGGACACAAAGATTTTTCAATCTTACATTAACCAGAGAAATTATAACAAAGCATGACTGCAAATACATATTGCAGTTTCAATGAAGTAGGTACAACAGTAATAACACAGCTGACCTCGGCAATGATGAGAGTCATGGAACAAGCGTCCATCTGATTATTTATTTCACAGGCCACTGGATTTCAATGATAACTTAGCTCTAGCTGGAATCAACTAATTGTGACAACCACCGGATTTCACAGATGCTGATGTGAAAGTAACAGGGGTTGCAGCATGATCCCTCACAACCAAGCTAAGCACCTCAGGTCTTGAATAATGCCCAACCACATCAAAAGCAAACTTTTCCCGTGCTATTTCTCCAAGATCTGGTCATCATTGATAATGATCAGAAACAGAATTTCCACTCCTAAAACAGAACAGAAACATGGCTGAAAGATAACAGATTAACAGGTCTCAAAAGAAAGATGACAAAAGCATTCCAGCCATGAATGTCCGTTGAAGATTGTAAAAGAAATGTTTCCATAATTTCATCCCACAATGGTCATAAAATTTGGCTCAGTTGACTTGTACTAATTGTTATGACTTAAAAAAATGACAATGAGATTTTGTGAACAGCTTTCAGATGATAGAGGTCACTGGCACTACTGTGACTTATAAATGTGCAGACACCTTTGAGGGTCTTTCCAACTCCAAGTAAACAACCTTATGCAGTCTATAATTCAGGTTTTTCTTGAATCAACATGAAACTTAAATCTGGACATGATACTTAAAAGTACATTTAGTTTCGGCAACATGGAGAGAAAGAACTAAGGTTAGGCAAAAGGTTTCAAAGAATTTAGTTTTTCCAAAGAAATTAGTTTAGGGTGACCATAAGCGAACAGAGAGATCTACCTAAATCAGCTGAGATGAGAGTCTCTCCTTCATAATTGGGTCCTGCCAGAACTGTCCCAGATGGTGATATGATAACACTACCTCCAGCACACACGACAGAATCTGGTGTAAGGTCCTCTTCAATGCCAGAGAAAACATATTCTGGAGGAGGTGGGTAATCTTTTCTTCGGCAGAATTGGTTGGCTGACAGAACAAAACATCCACCTTCAAGGGCAATGTGAGTCATTGATGCTTGCCATACATCCCTGGAATCACCTGTCGGTGCACAGTATATTTCAATCCCTGGAAACAGCAACTAGTATTGTCATTTTAATAACAGCATTAATAGTCAATCTATATGGTTTTAAGAGGCAATTTTTCCAATTACAAATACGGGAGCTGTTCTTCAAATATCACAAGCAGCATCAAACAATATTCAGGATTAGAAAGACTTTATTACCAGAAGCAATGCTATGCCAGTGCATAAAAGTCTTAGAGCCACCACGCTAATTTTAATTCGATTAATTTAAATTTGCCAATGAAAGCCATAATCAAATGAATGAAAATATATACTAAGATAAAAATTATGAACAAGCACTTTGGAAAAAAACACCAAGTGCTAGTGTTAAGGTAAATTTCTAACCTTTACCATACAGGGCTGTCCTAAGAAGAGGCATTTTATTTTCCCAACAAATGGCAGCACCTATTTTTCCGATTGGAGTCTGGAAAACAGGAATTGTTGATCCATCTCCATATCCCCAAATTACACGCTCCACTGCTGTTGGCACAACCTTTCGATGCTTCCCCAGGAAACAGCCTGTTACAGACACAAATTGTGGATAACAAGAATTTAAGTAAAATAGAAAAATTGAAGATATTAATTGGAGAAAACCTAGACCCCCTAAAAGTACTTCGAAAGACCACACATCTCAAATCCTACTCAACTAGTAAACTTGAGCCCAAAGGAAAAGACCACAATCCTAAGCTACAGCAAAACTAACACCACTTGCTAAGTCAAACAACACATAATAATCAAAAGATAAATATAAAACAAACAAATATATGTAGGAGATTGTATCACAACCTTGAGAATCAAAAAACAAAACAGTGCAGTACAGAGTATACCCATCTCTCTCTATCACACCCATTACCAAATACACCTTATATTTCCCAGCCATGGCTGCCAATCGATCAACTTCAGGACCTGCCAATCAGCATAAATAAAGATGTCAAGTACTATAATGTGTGCAGAAAAATTAGAAAAAAGAAAATTTATGAGTTTATTTATTATGTCCATGTACAAATGACTAGGGTCACAAAGTGAGTAAAACGATTTCACTAGCTACCTTCTGAAAATATAAGTGTCTTTTGCAGAAACTGATTTTTCGGTACAATGCATTTATGTAGAATATGCTTTTCAACAGAGCATTTATAATTATTTTTTCAAAAATATTTATGTAAAAAAGAAAAAAAAAATGCTTCCGAAAAATGCACTTACTGATAATAAAAATAATAATAAAGGCCTCTAACGTTCTTCCAGAAACCCTTATCTCAGTTTATGAAGGAACAATCACAATTTTCTCCGTCTCGAAAATTTAGCAGCTTCTCATAGTTTGCAAAATGTATCACTCTTTTACTTGTCGCTAACAAGCATTAATTGTTTTTGATAATATCACAATGATAATTTTGACATTTAACATGTTATTGTTTGCTAAAAAAAAAAAAAAAATCAATTTTAAAAGCAAACTCACATTCGGAATATAATATCAACACAAATAAAAGGATCCGAGTAGAAGGATGAACTAACCAGGAACATCAATGGCTGACGCGTGATACTTGCGAAAATCTTCTTTACCCTTAGCCGTTCGATTAGCAATACTCACACCAAAATTTGAACCACGAGGATACCCACCGATAAATGCTTCTGGAAACACCACTATCTGGGATCCATACCCCGACGCTTCAGCCAACAATCTCTCCGCCTTATCTGTTTTAGATAAAAGAAAAAAGGCTCAGGGGCGATCAGATGGTGACAGAACTTGCGCAATTTCAGTTTCAGTTAGTTTAGTTACATAATACAAATACAAGCAGCATTTTCGTTTTTTTATTTTTTTGAATGGCGGCTGGCTGTGGCTACTGGTAAAGCAGTATACCTAAAGTGGCGGGAGTGTCGTTGAAGATGGTGGAGGCCTGAACAACGGTGGCACGAACCGCTGGTGTAGATGAGTCTGTACCCATGTCCACTTCTGCTAAAAGTGGTGCATTGTCTGATGCTACCATCGCCATCTATTTTTTGATTGTGATTTGTCTGTTTTAATTGAGACCATCTTCGGTATTTATGGTGTTCACTTACCGTTCTCTCAATAGATATTCATACGATCAGCCATCGTTTTAGACGGAGCGCTTGCTCGAGCGGTTCTCAAGTTGCTATCATTGACTGACTATCAGTCACCAGAGTTCGAATGGTCAGTAAAGTATAGGCTAAAAAACTGATTTGTGTTTTCCTCATACGTCAAAGTCCAACAATAATATTTAAAATATGTCTTAATAACTTTTCTTAAGTGAAACATAGATTAAGACTGGAGAAAAAAACTCATAAATGATCTAAAAGACAAGAGTTGGAAAGTGAGCCAATAGAAAATTAAAGAAGTAATTGAAAGAAGAGTTTTCACATAAAGGGATTTGAACTTCAGATTTTAGCTGTGTTGATAAAATAAGTTATTAAAAAAAAGATCAAGTGTTCGTTAAATTGTATTATTATTATTTTTGGTAGTAACAAATGAAAAGTATCTGTATTTTTTTTTTTGAAAAGTATCTGTATTTAGTATTAGTGAATTGTTGTTTTATTTTATTAACACTAATATATTTAATTATTTTCTAGTGAGAGTAACTTCATTTTTTTTATACATTTTTTTTTACTGGCATCCTCACTTTAATAAAATAAAGATATATACACATACATAAATAACTTTAAGTTGTCATTTAGTTTCTCCAAAATAAATTTAATAAATTATTTAGGCACATCTTTTTTAAAAAAACACAAATGTACAAAAGATGAAAAAAAAATCAATTAATTTCATAATCCATTATATAAAATTGATGAAATTTATTACTTATTTTTAGGAGCAAACCATTAAACTGATTTAAAAAAAAAGTGGAAACAACAAATGGAACATTTGTATTTAGCTAATTTAGCTAGACCATGTTCTCTTGTATTAACCATCCGCGGACCATTGTCGAATCATGAAGTGTCGAGATGAATCATTTTCCTAAATTTAAATAAAATGAATGGTAATACAATGTTTTAGGATAATGACCATATAATTATGAAAAAATAAGATATAATTGTGATGACTTGGTCCATCACAATCCTATAATTTCTGATGACATCAAGTAGAGTCTCGCTCTCTTCATTTTCTTCCCTTGAACTGAGTTTCCTTACAAAAAAATATATGTTTCTATTAAAACAATGAAATTTAGTATTTAATGAACTTCATAATTCTGCACAATTCAATAAACTTTATAACCTGTTAAATTATTAGTCATAATTTAAATAAAATAAAAGGTAATATATAGTTGTGGCAGTATGATATTTTAGGGTTGTGATTAATAAAATAAGACAATTTTTTTTGTTAAAATAATAGTAAGAACTTTAAAAGTGTGTGATGCCTTATTTTATAGGTTGTTTTTAAAAGCAACATGTAACTTATTTGAAAAACTAATTGCTGCTAAAATAGAAAAACTTATTAAATAAACATATTTTTAAAAACAATAATGTTAGTTTACTAAGTTTGGATGTTTAGTTGATATATTCACTGATCTTTCACTAATTATTTAATATCATGTGTATAATATTAATTGATTTTATTATTAATTACTAACTTATTATTTATATAACTCACTCAATAGATAAAATATAAGCTTGCCATATCATTAAATATTCCAATTGATTATTCAGAATGATTAAATGATTAAGCATACATTACTCTATAAAAAATTTACAAACAAAAATTTTATACAAAATTATAAAATAGGCTACTTTTTACGTATCGTAGTCGCAATTCCAAATGGAATACATATAAAAAAAATTACTTGACCCAAACTAAACTTAAAAATTTATACATAATAATATTTTTTTTTTGGAAGAGTTATACATAATAATATTTAAGACTAACTTTAACCACTCAAAGTCTCAAACCTACCCTTTAAAATTTAAAAGCCGTCAATTTGGACCCATGGGCTTATGGACTTTTTTTGTTTAACTGATTTATTCTTCTATAATTATTTATTCATGGATCTGAGGGTAAAAACTGACGTTGATTTTTTACTGCAATTGAGGGTCAATAAAACAAACGTTCTGCCCTTTTTTTATTTTATGTTTCAACAGTAATTATTAACAGGTATATTGTTTTATTGTTACATCAATTTTAGACGTTTAGATTATGTTCATTTCAATGGTTGAGTGTTTAAGATTAAATGATTGTCGATAGATTAATGACATGACTTGTATTGCTAATTAACCACAAATGTCTCTGTTCTCTAAAACTGCTTTTGTTTTCAAACGATTTTTACTATTTTTAATTTTTGAATTTGTCCTTCCCCATTATATTTTATTTTTATAATATATTCACTCTTGAGATTATGCAAATGAACATAACACGAATTAATTTACACTTAAAAAAGAAGATACCAAGATATTTAATTCGGATCAAAATTTAATTTTTGGATCATAAATCATGGAACTAAGGTAAAAACAAATAGAAAATACAGGAGAGAGAAAACTATTATTAAAAAATTAATTTAATCTTAACAAATTCAACCAGTAAAAAAGGCATAATCTACAGGTCTAAAATTGATGTAAATATTTGTGTAGCTTTAGGTGACCGTTGATCTGCCTCTTAGGTAATTAATTATCACATCAATACTAAAAGCATTGGAATTCTCAAAAATAAAATATAAAAAATAAAAAATAAAGAAGCATTGGAAATACATGTGCCTCGCATTGATATGGACATTCTAAACACTAAATATTACTTTTATTTTAAGAGTTTTTCTCTTTTTTCATGTGAGTATATTTTTTTTCATGATTTGGATCCCCCTGACCCCAATTCAAATTTTAAGATAGATAAGATGCTAAAAAAGTTCAATTCACCTTTGCCCATCTTCCAGCCTTTTAAATAATAATTGAAAAAAAAGGTTAAATATAGGGTGTCTAGACCTAAAAGCATAGGTAAATTAGACCTATTTGATAGGACTTTTTTTTTTTTAAGCATAGGCAAAGATTTTTCTTTACCTATTTGATAGGATTAAACTAAGCATTGGTTAAATTAATTAAGCATAGGTAAATTAGGTAGTCGTTTAAAATTTCATATGTTAGGAAAATTTTATAGTGGTTGTTTAGACCTATTTGATAGGACTTTATTTTTTAAAAAAATAATTCTTTGATATACTCAAATTAATAGTTTTTTTAGGTTAATTATTATCCCAAAGTTAGGCATTTGCATAAATTGTATATTTAATAACCTTAATGTCAAAAATTTGTAATTAATAGTATTGTCTAACCATTAATTCATTACTAGTTTTTTTTCAAGAAAAAGATTTAATTCTTTATCTATCCAATTCTTTTCTTAAAAAAAATTCTTGATTATTTAACATTATAAAATTTCTTGCACTATTCTCTATAAAGAAATTTATTATATTTATCGACTCACTATTGAAAAAAATTATTTAAACAATAGTTCTAAAAGAAGTAAAAAATATCCATCTTATTAACTACTTTTCTTTTTTAAAATTTCTCATTATCTTGTTGATCGTTAATAGTTAATATATAATTAAAATTTAGTTGAACAATAAACTCTTTTTTAATCTCCAAATATTAAAAATACTGCATATAAAGAGGTCTTATAAAAAAATTATCCTTATAAATAAATTTTGTGTAAAACCCTAATACTGGCCGCATATGTAGAGTGATGAGAATGTAGACGGATTAAGGATTGAATCAGTGGTCGTGACAAATTTCACATAAAGAAGTTAGGTAGGAAAATGATTGGCCGAGAAATTATTATATAACTCTCTATTATTATAAGTAATTGAAGCAGGTCATCATGTTTCTTTTTCATTTAGTTTTTAGTATAGCAAAGATAAATGTCTTTTGACTTTATGGGCACACCAAATATTTTGACATTTTTGACGTGGAGGTGATCGTCATCACTAATTACCCGTCAACTTTTAATTTTCTGATAATTAATTAAATAAGTGGTATTGGGTGTGCTTAATACTGTTTCGTTAAAACCTTGCCAATAAAACCTAGTGGGATAAAACCTAGTCAAAAGAAAAAGAGTACGGCGCACATTTGTCTAATACAATTGGAGAAACTCTTATTTTAAAAAATATTCTCTCCCAATGAAATGTCTTCTCAAATATCATGTATCAATTTAATAATTGGTTGAGTCGACTCATGTCAATATTGTGGATTAATTTCTCAAATATCGATCTTGCCAAAGGCTTAGTAAGAAGATCAGCAAAATTATTAGTGGAGCGTATTTGCTTGACATCAATCTTCTTGTCCTGCTATAGTTCATGAGTGTAGAAAAACTTTGGTGAGATATATTTAGTTTTATCTCACTTGATGTATCCTCCTCCAATTTGAGCAATACGAGCAGCATAGTCTTCATATATAATTGTGAGAACATCTATTGCGGGAGTTAAGTTGCACGTGCTCTTTATATGATGGATAACAAATCGCAACCAAACACAACTCTGCTTGCTTCATGTAATGCAAGGATCTTTGAGTGACTAGAGACGGTGGCAACAAAAGTTTGCTTAGTAAATCACCATAAAGTTATAGTGCCATTGCAAATGAAAACGTATCATGCTTGTGAACGATCTTTGTGGAGATCAAAGAGGTAGCATGCGTTTGTATAATCAATAAGAGCAGGATCGGTCGACTTGAACAAAATATTTTTGAAAGGATATGATTGATACCACTCTAAGTTCATGTCATTAACATAAACTGCTACAATTGTAAATTGAGATTTAAATTTTTTAATGAATATGCATGGGCAAATAGGATCATTTTTGTATCTTCTTTAATCAAATATTCACTCAAACAATTGTACCATGTGTTTGAATTGTTTCAATATGTATAAGGATCGTTGCAGTTTGATTGAAAACAGATCATGATCTTTTAATTTAAATGCTTTAAGTATTTTGAATTCTTTAGGAATATTAGCATTAAATAAATCGTTCAGATATTCAATCACTATATCGATGAGACACATGTCAAAGACTGTTAAGCTGATTAAAAATTGAAACATTATATCATCTATTACTAGAGAATACGTATCCTTATAATCAATACCGAGCTTCTGTGAGAAACCTTGCACAGCTAGTCATTATTTATTACTAGCGATTTCATTATGCTCAGTTCGCTTTCTCATAAATACCCATTTGTATTAAGTGAAGTTGACATCTTCAGGTGTTGGGACTAGAGGTCCAAACATTTCACATTTAGCTAGAGAAATCAATTTTGCTTGAATTTTTTATTTTTATTAAGGCCAATCATACCTTTGTCTGCATCGATAGTTTTACACTCAAAATCATTTGTAATTTTAGTAGCTACTGTGAATGGAAATACACTATCAATGTTTATATTATTACCATCCATATTTCCTTTATGTAAGTATAATTTATAGACTTTTTCTCATTTTTGTATTTTCACAACTCTTTAAGAGTTAATGTCTCTTTAAGGAACTCTTCAAAAGTTACTATCTCTTTAGGAACTTGTGTCTCTTTAGAGACTATCAATTCTTCTGGAACTGATGATTCAGATAATATAAGCACATTTACAACTTGAGCATTGTTTTCAATAGGGTCCTCATTTTTTATTCACCTCTTCAGGAGAGAATTGTCTTTCAAACCAAGTACTTTGCCATGTTCTTGGACGTGGAACATATAACTCATTAGTTATTTTTACACTTGATTGTTCTATAGGAACAACTACCTGAATTGGTGTCTTTGCAGTTAGAATATGTGACTTGATTACTTTTTTTGCATTTGTAAATGCATTTGGTAATTGATTTGAAATTTACTGCAAATGTACCATCTTTCATACTTTATTTTCATATTGATTAGTATGAGGATTTAAATGAGACAAAATGAAAACTTTCTAAGAAAATTTACGTTTTACTTCAGGAGGTTTTTTGTTCCACAATGATGGAAAAAAAAGGCCCTATTAAAGCGACAATCTACAAAACGTTCAGTCAAAAAATCACTCGTCAGAGGTTCAAGATATCTAATAATTGAAGGTGAGTTGAAATCAATATAAATCTGCAAACAATATCGAGGTCTCATCCTTGTGCATTGAAAGGGTGATGTAGAAACATGCACAACACAACCAGGAACATGAACAACAAAACCAAAAGTATGTAGATGAGAAATGTCAGGTTGTTGACCAAGTACATGCTGTGATGGAGAATATTAATGATAAATAGTGAGTCTTAGATGAATTAATACCGCAACATGTAAAATAGCATAACCCTATATAGGTATTGGTAATTTTGTACGCATAATAGAGTTTGTTTTTGCAATTATTTTCAATCGCTTAATCAATGAGTCTACTAATCCATTTTGTGCATGTCGTGTAGAACTAAATGCCCAACATCGATGCCCACTGATGTATGGTAGTCATCAAATATCTTAGATATAAACTCCAGATTTATCCATATGTATGTTTTTAATTAGATAATCCAAAAATTATGCATTAACCTTATAATTTGGGCAAGCGATCTTGCAAGTATTATATTCTGAGTGGATAATAAACAAATATGTGACCACCATGCAGATGTATCAATCAAAATTATACAGTAATGAAATGATCCACTTAGTGGATGAAGTGGTCCACATATATCTTCTTGAACTCTTTGTAACAATAAATGAGATTCATGACCAACCTTAGAAGGAGATGGTCTGACCACAACTTTTCAATGTACTTCTTTCCTAATACATTTTTAATAGTGTAGAGATATTCCACATTGTTTTCATTTAAAGTCTTAATATGATATCCATTTTCGTGAATATCTTTAAAGCTCAGTAGATTCCTTTCGGATCTTGTTGAACATAAATCATTTTGCATTATTAATTTTATTCCACTTGCGACCAAAAGTATAATCCTTTTGAAGCCTTCTATCAAGTCTGCAGGACTAGATATAATATTTACTTTTCCTTCAAGTAATTTTATCCTCAAGAAATATTTTTTTATCTTGAAGAATAATATGTTTGGTTGCACTGTTAGCCAAACATACATCATTAGCTTTCATTTCCAAAATAGATAATTTATTTCTAAACTCCATACCCTTATATTAAACAAAAGTCCACGTTAGACATCAAGATTAGATATAAAGATTAAGTACATATGACAAAACTACCAAAAAAAATACAAAAGTTAACATATTAGTAACTTAATAATTATAGCATAACCACGAAAGCTTAATTAATATGGGCATTTCCATCACTAATTAAGCAACCATTTTCCCCTCTATATCAATAAGATCTAAGTTATTGACTAAATTAGTCTCAATTTTTCTTTTTCCCTTCTTGGATGCATGGTAGAGGTCTACCAAATGTTTGTTCGTACCCCAGGGACGTGACCAGGAAATCAGACACATTAATACATTAATATGAGTTAGATTAATAGTAACCACGACTTCTTTTATCTCCTCGATTACGTCCACTATTAATATGTATACTTACATTCGCTTCTAGAAATGCTTAAGAGCCAGTTAGACATAATTTATGATTTTTCATTAGGAGCTCATTGTTTTGTTCAACAACTAAAAGAAATATTATCAGTTTATAATCTTTGTTATATCGAAACTCCTGATATTGTTGTTGCAGGACAACATTTGATATATGAAAAGTAGGAATTGTTCTTTTAAGCTTATTTCTATTAGTAATATCTACACCACATAATTTTAATTCTAACGTAATGTGGAACAGAGCAAAGTTGCAATAAGAGACTCTCACATAATCTTGGAACCTCAGATCTAACCACTCATGTTTGGCATTTGGAAGGAAAATATTCTTATGGTGGTCATTTTCTTGAGGTAATTCCACAAAGTTAATGAAGCGATCCACTGTTAGATATTGAGTTTTCAGGTTTTCATGTAAATGGCGGTGAAGAAAAATCATAGCCTTTGATTTTTCCTAAAAAGGTGTTTTGTCTCCTTGCATTTTTACATGCAACACTCAAGAAAGGTAGTTTTTCCCAAAAGCTTCAAGAGCAGGGATGTGTAGATTTATGAAATTTGCCATTTTTAAAAAACCTTATTATAGTAATCAAAGGAAAATTAAGTATCACAATGCAAATATAAGATATGTAAACATAAACAAAACAAAAAACATGAAATATTAGATACTTCATGTATATATTCAAGTTCTAACTTTTAAAATCATAGTTTACAACTTCAGTGAGATTAAAACTTCAAGTTCTCACCAACATATTTGTTTTGTAAACTTGAGGCTACAACAACAATATTCAAAGATAAAAACATGCAAGAACAAATCATGATTTATTCAAATTAAATAACTTGATAGGCAATTAAAATCACCTAAATAAGCAAATAAATTAAACAAGCAATATTAATAGAATAATAATATATTAACAAGATAATAACTAAATAGACAATATTATAGATCGAGCCATTAAAATTATTATAAACAAAAAATGATTAAATTAAGAGTATAATAAACTCACAATATAAAAACATAATGATCAAACATAAATAAACATAAGCAATAAATATTAAACTTTCCATTTCAAATCAACTATAGTGTTATAAAATAAATAGATAACAGAAAATTTTGAACTAAACAAAGTACTCTTAAGTACCTTATTAATAGCTTATAACTAACAAGCTTTTTTTAATACACATATTTATAGGTTAATTAGAGGAGGGATGAGTTGCTAACTTTTACATGTGGGATTACTTCTTAAAATATGAAGCCATATTTTTACAACAATGTTATATCATTAGTTTAGAAAAAATTTCAGAATGACATTATTGCTTAATGTTTAAAAGTTATACCTAACTTATTATATTTTCAGTAGAAACTTGAATTTTTTTTTTTAAAAAAACTGCATTGGTGACATGGCACCCTTTAGTCTCTATTATCCTGTGGCTTTGTATCTAATTAGCTTACCCTACTTTGCCTCCGTCCCTGATTGCCTCCATGAATAAAAGCTAAGCTGGTTTGACACATGATGCATAAATTTGACAAATGTATGCCTTAACTGAAGTAATAAAATAATAATTAAAGTATCTTCTCACAAATATTGATTATTGTATTAAATATCAAAATTATTCTAGCCACAATTTTATGTTAATAGATCAAAAATTAAAAATTGCAAAATAAGAAAAACTCAGCAAATAAAATTACATAAAGATCCAAGTAGAAATAAAATCACAAAGAGATTTAGCGCCCATTTGGGAGGCTCAAAAGTGATTTTAAACACTAAAAATTAATTTTGGTGTTTGATAAATTCTTTTAGAAATTACTTTAGGCAAAACCAATCCATTCTATAACAGATTTTGAAAAGAGAGAATGAATAGCTTTTCAAATTTTGATTTTGAGAATCAGTTTTGTACATATTACCATTTTACATATATCCTCATATAAGCTATAAAAATCCAAAATTATCTTTATTAATTAGGAAATAAAATCATTAACTTTAAAGAGGTTATTATTATTGTCAATTATATTAAGATAATAAAATAAAAATTAATAATATAAAATATTTATTTTAGTTCTCAATTATTACATATACACAACAAAAATATTTTATATGCATATTTATAAATGTATAAAGAAACTTTATTCAATATTATGTCTAATTTAGTTATCTATATTCTTACAACAATTTAGCAATAAGATTTATCGAGCACATATGACTATTTTTAAAACTCAAAGCATTTTTAAAAATAAATTTTATCACACATTTAACTAATTCTCTTCATAACTGATTATTTATATAGCACAGCTAACAATAATTATTTTAAAATTATAATATTACGAAACTGGCCTTAGGATGCTAAGTCAAAGGAGTCATCATTAAGTCAATTGCCGTTCTAAGCTTTAAAAATGTGCTTTCTAAAAAAAATATATAAATATCCTTATATATAGTGAAGATTCCTAATGTATTTAGTATCCTTTCTTGAGTAAAACTAAAAATATTGTCATGTACTAAATCTATATGAATATATGAATTTTTTTTTATTAAATGTTATGTAAATTCATAAGTAAAATTGTTTGAATTATATTGGCACATCTATGTTTTCATTCAATTCACAAAAAACATGATAAGAGGTTGATTATATATACCTCCTATCTATCTCAACATGCACAACAAAATATTTAAAGGCACTAAGCACATCTATAAGATAAATTGGATCTATTTTATAGATGTAGGGCAATTATTTCCCTAAATTAATTTAAATACAAGAAATAAAAATTGTAGAAAATAAAGCACATAGAGATTTATACGTGGTTCACTTAACAATTCTATATCCATGAGGCTACGTCAAAGATTAACTAATTCATTAAGTATAAGAAGATTATAACCTATTGAATTCTTACATATTTTAGACTCTTTCTTACTATGACGCCCCTCAATTAAATCGACCTAGTCAAACTTACTTAACAAGCACTGTTTATCTATCACTATCCATGCACTATTCATCTGCACCAAAATCTTAATTCTTTGCTTGTGGTGAACTATCTTCTATATTTGCTTTCGAAATAAAAGTCCTTATGTTCTAAGTATTCTCACGAAAATAAAAAACTAAAATCCTAATATTAGGGAAATAAATAAATTGAAAAGTCTCTCAGCTAATGTATACTTCAATTTCAATTTAGAAATTATATAGCACAATTCAATAAAGGCAAAAATCTTAAAAATAAGACTCTAGGTCTTAATTATATTAGATATGGAATAATCAATTTAAAAAGGGATATTATAATTTTCCCACTTAAATTTTCTTGACATATCAAGTTAGTAACAAGGTTTGATGGAAACTGCAGTTTACCATCAAACATTTATGTTGTTATCACTTTACCAATATTCTGTTAATTAAATAAAAAATTTGTTGATGTCATACCAACGTTTAAGGGTTTTCACGTTAAAGCTAAACGCACCGTTCAATTGTGAATGAGATATTATTATTTGTCCACCAAAATTTTCCTAACATATCAATTCAATATTAAGGTTTCTTGAAACCTATATTTTTCCACCTAATGTTTAAGTTGTTATCATTTTAGCATCAAAGCATTAAAAAGAACTAAAAATTTATTGATGTCATAATGCGATTTATAGAATTTCATGTTGAAGCCAAATTGTTAACTCAATTTTTTAATAATGAAGTGTTAAATTTGCAGCATTTGGCTTACAATTGTAGTATTTGAAATGGCTTAGGGTTACTGGTGTTGAATGATATAATAAAAAAAAGTAGTTATTTTATGAATACAACGACTACTTTTCTAAGGTAATTTCTCTTTTGTAATTTCTTTCTTTTCAAATGGCAAAATTGTCTTTTACACTCTAGGTTAAATATTTAGTTATTTTAACACTTTAGTGTTAAGTGATAACAATTTGAATATTAGGTGGTAAAATATAATTTTTAGGAAATTTTGGTACTAAGTTGATATGTCAGAAAACTTTCGGTGGATAAATGATAAATTTCTCTTTTGTAATTTCTTTTTTTTTTCAAAGGAAAAGATCGTCTTGTATGCTCTAGGGACACAATTGACTTTAAACTCATATTCAATTAAATATTAACTTATTTTTTATGAAATGGTAATAACGCGATAATAGTGTAAATATTTAGTGGTAAAATATAGTTTTCACCAAACCTTTATATTGACTTGATGTATTAGAAAATTTTATGTGGGAAAATTATAATATCCCATTTAAATAATATAAATTAAAGTATTTAATTATCAAGATTTCACTACATTATAGCGTTAGTAAAAAAGAAAAGAAAAGAAAAATTCATGATAAAGCAAGAGAATCCAAAAACATAATTAAGAACATTCAAGTAAAGAAATTATAAAAGAATAGAAGAAGAAAAATTTAACATTCCTAAGCTTAATAAGCCAAATGTCACGGAATGAGTGTTTTGCGCAACGAACCTGTGCGGCACTTAGACAACTCTTGCTGAAAGTCTCTAAGTAAGCCTTTGAGCTTCTCGACTAGCTAAGTTTAAAGGTTTTCGAAAGAGCTAGAGAGAAGAGAGCAATGGAGCTGAATAAGGGAAATTGTATTACTCGCAAGAGAGATTACAAAAGAGCTTGAGTTGCTTGCTCTAAGCTTATTGCTTAAATGCCAAATGCTGTGCCTTATTTATACGGAGGCTTGCGAAGCTCTAGAGTTCTAGAGAATTCTACCAAGTTACCTAAATATCTAGATATTTACATGTGCTAGAAATATGTAGAGAATTCTAGATATATACAAGCTTGAGTGTGCTAGAGTTGGCTAGAAATTTTTAGAATCGGGATAAGCTAGCACTATTGTCCTTGTCTTGAGCTCTTCGCTTGAAATTGTGTATACTCGGGCTAGGAACTTGGGCGGTCCATAACATCCTCCCCCACCTAAGTTCATCGCGCTCATGCTGGAAACTTTGGATGTGCTCAGCGAATTGCCATAAATCATCTTTGCTTTCCCAAGTGACTTCGCTCTCGATGAGGTTTTTCCCCTTCACTAAGTACTTGTATGGTGGTATGCCTCTCCTCCGAATCACGCGATCCACAATAATGTAGTCCACATCTTTGTTGAACATGCTGACAACGGCGGTTGGTGCACGCCTCGATTCTCCACGACTTGGATCTTCTATATCTCCATAATATGACTTGAGAAAGCTCACATGGAAGCCTGAATAGATCTTAAGTTTTGGCAAAAGTTGGGGTTGATACGAGACGTTGCCCACACGTCATACAACTCGGAAGGGTCCCTCGTAGCGCCTTACTAACCCCTTGTGAACTTTCCGTAATGTCTTGAATTGTTGGGGTAGGAGTTTGATCATGACTTGATCACCTTTGTTGTACTCAATATGCTGTCTCCTTGAGTCCGCCCACTTTTTCATCTTTCTTGCGGCTTTGTCAAGATAAGGCCGTGTTATGTCTGCTTCCTTGTGCCATTCGTGGGAGAGCTTGTGAGCCGCGATGGTTTTTCTTCCGTAAATAGATGATATGGCGTTAAGGGTCATAGACTGGAATCCCATGATGATTTCGAATGGACTCTTGCCATGGCCTTATTTTGCTGCAAGTTATAAGAAAATTAGATGATGTTGAGTAGTTTCACCTAATCCCGCTGATGAACGCTTATATAGTGCCTCAAGTACATCTCAAGGAGGTCACTGATGAACGCTTATATAGTGCCTCAAGTACATCTCAAGGAGGTCACCCACAAACGAATGGGCAATAATTCGGCTGGGAGTTGGTGATCCCCCTTTTTTTGTTGGCACACAAGATAAGTTCGCACATATGCTTCGATGTTGTCCCTCATATGCGGCTAAAAGTACGAGGCTTGGACTAGTACAGTGATGCGCTCGATTCCTGGGTGACCAGTCCAATTGGAGTCATGGTACTCCTTGATAACTTCTTTCTATAAATTTTCCTACTTTGCTACGAACAACCGATCTTCCTTGGTGAAGAGGATGTCTTTCTCATGCCAAAATCGCCTTATCTTGCCTTTAGGCACCTTCCCCAACAAATCTTTCGCTAGCCGATCTTGCTAGAGGCCTTCGTTGATGGGTGAGACAAGGTTGGACTTATGTTGGCTCATGCTAAGTGTTGCCAATTTGGCCTTGTGGCTTAAAGCGCCTATAACGACATTAGCTTTACCCGATTTTTGCACGAGCGATAATCAAATTCTGCAAGAAAATCTTACCACCGAGCTTTTTTGGGACTCAACTTCTTTTGAGTTTGAAAATAGCTTGTCGCTATATTGTCCGTCATGATTGTGAAGTAAGAGCCAAGCAAGTAATGTCACAACACTCTCAAACAATAGATGATGGCTGTCATCTCTTTTTCTTGTACGATGTAGTGACGTTTCGTATCATTTATCTTTTGACTTTCGAACACTATGAGGTGGCCTTCTTGTATGAGGACTCTAACAATGGCCAATTCAGAGGCATCTGTTTGGACTTTAAAAGGCTTAGTGAGGTCCGGAAGAGCGAGGACAACTTCCCTGAAAATTATTTTCTTCAACTCCTCAATTGCGTGCTGGCACTCTTCGAACCAATGCCACATTTTATTTTTCTTGAGCAAATCTGTCAAGGGTGCCGCCTTAGCCGAGTATCCCTTAATGAAGCATCGGTAATAATTCACTAATCTAAAGAATGAGCAAAGCTTGGGCACTTTCGTGGGAGGTTCCTATTCGATGATGGCCTTCACCTTGGAGTTTTATCTTGAGTTTTCTGCCCGCAATCTTATGGTCGAGGAACTCCACCTCTTGTTGAGCAAATGAGCATTTCTCTATTTGATGAAGAGCTCATTGTCTCAAAGTACTTAGAGGACTTGACGTAAATGTTGGGCATACTCCTTGAGTGTGGTGCTATAAACCACTATGTTGTCCAAGTACATGTCCACAAAGCGGTCGAGGAATAGTTGGAGTACCTTGTTTACAAGTGTGCAGAAAGTAGCAGGTGCATTGGTGAGACCAAATGGCATGACAAGGAATTCAAAAGACCCGTACCTTGTTGTACATGTTGTCTTGGATTCGTCTCCTTTGGAAATACAAACTTGATAGTACTCGGAGCACAAGTCGAGTTTATTGAAGTACCGCTCTTTGCCAAGCTAGTCAAAGAGATCTGCTATCAAGGGAATCAAATACTTATTCTTGATAATGATCTTATTGAGCACTCTATAATCGATGCACATCCGTAGTGATTTACCTTTTTTTCTTTTGGAAGAAAACCTGTGCACTGAAAGGGGACTTTGAGGGGCGAATATAGCCTACGTCCAGTAAGTCTTTGAGTTGTCTTCGCAACTCCTTAAATTCGGGTGGCACCATGCGATAGGGTGCCAAGTCTGGTGGTTTCGCACCTTGTTCCAGCTCGATCGCATGATCTACCTCTGGTTGAGATAAGAGCTTCTTCGAAAGTTCGGGAGGCATCACGTCCCTGAACTCGTTGAGGGCAGCTTGTATTCGTAGAGGGACTTGGCTTGGCGAGTTTCCACAATCTCCTTCCTCGTTTAGTTCCCAAATAAAGACCAAGATGCTTGAGTCATTCTTTAAAGCCCTTTTGAACTGCATGGCCGAGAGCGTCTTTTCCTCAGATTTGCCATGTTCTGTGGGAATCATGTATACTTTACTCCCGTCGAGAATGTTTAAGGAGTTTGTAGCGAGCATCGGAAAAGCATGGACTTGATCGAAGAATACCATATCAAGGACTATCTTGAAGTCATCCATAGGTACAATGGAGAAGTCAAGATTTTCGCTCCATGTCCAACGTGTAGTGTGCACGCCTTGTGCGATGCTCGCAATAGGCTTGACGAGTGAGTTCACCGCCTTTATTGTGCCTCATTCCTTGGTGGTCTTGAGGCCTAAGCGCTTGGCCTTATCTACAGACATGAAGTTGTGCGTTGCTCTCATGTCTAGTAGTGCATGAGCAGACTGGCCATTTAATTTCGCACTCACGTACATGAACCTTTTCTTAGTGAGTACGGGCTGTTGACAATTGAGTGCGCCGAGGCATTAGAGAGAACCCATACTGAGTTGGGGTTCTTCTGTGGTCATAGTAGAGTTGCTTTTGAGTTGCGCTGTAAAAGCGTTTAGCGACTTCTTCTCCAGACAATCGCGTACCCAATAAAAGCCATTGCATATGAAGCATGGGCTTCGGCGGTTCTTTCTTGTTCTCTGATTTTCCTGGCTCACTCTTGTTGGTAAGAGGCTTTTCCCTGCCCCAAATCCTTGCGATTGTTGTCCTTGTCCTTACACCTTTGCCTTGGTTAGGCCTCTATCTTTAGATTGGGTAAAGTATTCGGTGAGTGATTTCGCAATGGCGACGGTGTTGTCAAGTGTTTAAGCGCCACACCTATCAAGCTCGGTTTTGGCCCAATTCTTGGGGCCATTTTGAAAGTAGAAGAGGGTGTCTTTGTCGGACATGTCGCTTATCTCGAGCATGAAAGTAGTGAACTCATTGATGTAGTCGTGGACACTACTTGTTTATTTGAGACGACGTAGGTGCGCTCACACTTTTTTTTGCTCATTGCTTAGGGGAATTTCTTTCGAAATTCTTACTTGAATTCGACCCAAGTATCGATGGTGCAAATACCTTTGCCCATCTCACCATTCTTCCGACGCAACCATAGTTGTGCGGCGCCTCGAAGATAGGTGGGCGTTGTGCCCACTTTTGATGCCTCGTCTCGTACACCCATGGCATCGAAGTATTAGTGCAGCCCGAAGAGGAAGTTGTTCACGACAGTAGCATTGCGTGTGCCATCGAACTTTGGCACATCGATGCGTCGCGCATCATTCATACTTGCTGAAGCTCGGCTGGTAGAGAGTGTGCGTTTGTGCTATGCCTAGTCCGAGAGGACTTTCTTCACTTCCGCACAGACAACTCACAATTCCTCTTGGATGAAACCGCGGAGTTTCAACAACTCTTCATGAAAGGCTTGAAACCCCCCTCGGAGGGTGTTCGCTTGGTCATGGATGAGGGCCTTTGTTGCCACTGTGAATTCGACGTATTCTCTCTCAAGAATATCTACCCTTTCCTCCAATCCATCAAAATTGTCCTAAGCGGCGGACATAATCGTTTCGAGTGTAGCCATGCGTGGCTCCAAGGCATCAACGGATGGGGCCTTGGACTTACCTTGAGCGGGTCATTCCTCGCAACCACGGCTTGGATCTGATGGGGCTTCCACACCAACAACACCCTCTTATGCTGGGTTTAGAGGGTTGGCCATTGCTCGTGAGCTAACTTGCATGGGTGCAAACCTTAGCTCTGATACCACTTGTCACGAGATGAGTGTTTTGCACAACGAACCCGTACGACACTTAGACAACTCTTGGCAAAAGTCCCTAAGTAAGCCATTGAGCTTTTCGACTAGTTAAGCCTAGAGATTTTCGAAAGAGTTAAAGAGAAGAGAGCAATGGAGCTGAATAAGGGAAACTGTATTACTCACAAGAGAGATTACAAGAGAGCTTACAAGAGTGCTTGAGTTGCTTGCTCTAAACTTGTTCCTTAAATGCCATGCCCTATTTATAGGGAGGTTTGGGAAGCTCTAGAGTTCTAGAGAATTCTACTAAATTGTCTAAATATCTAGGTATTTACATGTGCTAGAAATGTATAGAGAATTCTAGATATATACAAGTTTGAGTATGCTAGAGTTGGCTAAAAATTTTTGAAATTGGACTAAGCTAGTACTCTTAACCTTATCTTAGTCTTTTGACCTAAAATTATGAGTACTTAAGTTAAGAACTTGGATAGTCGGTAACACAAAACTCTTTTTTTTAAATTATTTATTCATTCTTATTGCCTTGCACATGCTTGCCATATTAAAACAATCCTAATCAATCCTTTTAATTCATTGCTTCCTCACGTGATGGCCAAACCCAAAACCAAACTTTTAAACTATCTTGTGAATTCATTGCTTCCTCACGTGATGACCAAACCCAAAACCAAACTTTTAAAATATCTTGTGTGCAAGCGTTTGTTAAGAGCTGGCGTTGGCATTATCGCTCTGACACCATATCAATATTCGTGAGTTTAATTTGAGAATTAATGGCTGGACCAACGAGCCGTAAAGATTGACTTCTATGAAAGGGTTTATTTGCTTGATGCGATTTGTACAAAGCGTGACCTTTTTGGACTATTGTTTTGGTAAGTTCTTGATGATTCAATCATAGAGAATTGAAATGTTTCACAGAATCAGAAAATTAGTACGTACTGCAAAAAAGGTCCTTTGTTTTCTTTATTTTAGGCTACTACCACCACATTCAAGCCGAGGCAAGTATAATTTACTGGAGACTCCATCCTTGAGCCTCTTGCTTCCATTGCAAAAGGCCAAAGCCTAAGATCAGTCTTTGATGGAAGCTGCTCTAAGCATGATGTGAGCATATAACAAAAATTTTTGCACCAGTATGAAATACCGGGATAAAATAAGTGACAGATCAAGCCACATTAAAATTAACCTACAAATTTACATGATACATTACCACAAGATGCATGCGTAGTCCCACTACTAAAAAACAAAGAAAACCAAAGTTTTAAGGGCGGGCCCTCAATTTGATTAGCATCCGATAACATAGTGTTTACCCGTACTTTAACTTCATAATTCAACTAACTTAAAATCTCCTAAGCTTAGATGTTTAAGAGATCCATTAGATTCAACACTCATACCACTTAATTTCCATCATCAGCCCCTTTCAAATAGAGAGTTTCGCCTCCATCTTGGCTTCCTGAGCTCCCTCCTCGTCCTTCAGCAGATCCAGAACTGCCTATATCATGCTTGCTCCCCATTCCCCTTGAGTGCAAGCCTTCACCAGATGAGCCACGGCCAAAATCAGGGAATCCCCCACCCCCAAGTGAACCACTACCACCTGCAGTACTACCCTCACTTTGCAGCATGTGAAGTCCTGCACTACCACCAGAGCTCATGCCAAGCTGACCATGCAAGGCTTGCTGTTGCTGAAGCACTGAAAATTGCTGTTGAGAGTACACCATGGATGAGCGTGCAGCCATAAGTGACTGTGGTGTCATTGGCTGAGATTGCTGGTGTTGCATATAGTGAGCTCCTGGCTGCATAATGCCACCAGAAGAGAACTGCAGAATCATGACTAAAATTCAGGGGTTCCGCAACTTAAAACACATTCAAATTAAGAGAATTTTTTAGAAACATTAGCGTACCTCAATTATTAATTAGTCCAAAGACATCACCAAAAGATTTTGGAAAAGAGTATGATAGTATAAAAGCAGGCAAGTTAAACAAAAATTTCAGAGTTGTCCGTTACAAATTACCAAGAATATAATCAGAACAACTAGAAGAATCAATATTAGATAGCATTCAATCAACAAAACAGTTATAAATATCATCTTATGCAACAGAAAATTGAATATGTGGAGAAAAAATGTAGCGCAGAATTTCTTCACAAACATAAGTGCTGGTGGTTTAGATGGTTAGGGTTTAGGGTAAGGAGTCCACGCAAAAATAACAAAATGCACTTCCTTAAAAGTTTACGTACTGAACAGCCTTCAATAGCTAAACAAGTTGCACTGCAAAAGAACAAGGATAGTACCTGGGCATGAACACTAGGTGGTTGGGGTTGAGCATCAGCAATAGCAGCCAGGTACATGAGGTTCCGCTGCAACCTTGCCTGGTTCCTGCCAGAAAGTAAAATGAATTAAGAGCCTTCCAACAATTCAGACACAACAGTATGTCAAAGTACAATCAGGTAGCTTTTAACCACATAGTATTTATTCTCGCACTACCCTCTATTTTTGTTAGAATGCTTAAATGAATTCCAGAGTATTACTTAGCATTTGATAGTTCCCATGTTTATCAGTAAAGGTAGTGTAAAAATAGAATGAGAAGCTAGTCACTGAATAAACCATTTGATTTCTTTTAAGGTAAAAACCAGCATATTCCCATTATCATCAAGCCACACAAGTAGGCTTTTCTATCTTAGCCAAAAATACATGAAACTTAAAGAAACTTGATTTTCTAACCATCATTTTACTTTCATGAGACAACATGGCAATAGTTCAATCCAGCATTAAGATTCAGAAAATCAGTGACATTATTTTACCCCAAAAACACACTTTGATAGTTGAAGACAAATACTGGACTGCAAGACTTCTCAAGACTCGTGGCAGGATAACATAAATAAATTTCAAATCAATGATCCAGGACCCTGGGTCATTAGAAAATCAAGTGACTGCTGGGTGTGTATATTGCAATCCAAGGGAACAAAACAATTTCAACGCTACAAATTATTTATTTAATGGAAAAAAAAGCGTCACTCACTCTGCACACTCGCTCAGTTTCCCTGAATTCTGGCTCTCAACAATCTTCAAAATCAATGATTTGTTCTCATCTAGATACTGCATGCACAGATGTGAAGCCACAGAAGACTAATATCAGTACAGTAGTTGACTAAATAACTCAGTAAAAGACAAATATCCAATATAAAAGGTAAAGAAATAATCCTTTACTGTTGGAGTAGTCCATTCATAATAAATGAAACCACTGTTCGGTAAAAGGAACAACTGAAAGAATGAAAACCTGTTAAAAAGTATTAAAAGGTAACTTATTAAGCAGTCTGAAACCAATCTTTTTTGTAATACTATTCCTCATTGTTTATCTTTGTATGGATATATGATAGGCCCTGAATGAACCAAGAAAAAGGCAAACTACAACATGAAAAATCCAACAAAACTACTCTTCTTCGGCAGTACCATTATTATCAAAAAAATCAGGAAAGGGAACAACCAACTAGTCACTTTGCTACAAAACAGCCATGCCCATCCTCCTAAATTTCACTTCCCTACCAGTATCCATTTCCAGTTCAAGAACAAGTCTCATTTCCATTATCTCACATTATGGACAATGTCTTATTTGCATTTGCTGAAAAGATTTCAAAGCATCTTCAACGTATGGTCAAAACAATATTAAACAGTGTTATATAGTTAAAGAAAGGCAAAGCCTTGGTAGGTAGCCTAGTACATGTAGACTAAAAAATCAACATTACACGAGCGCACGAATCAGTGCCATACAATTTCCTCCAAATTTTAAGCCAGTAAAAATTTGTAAACAAGTACTCAGATCATCTTCAATGAGATTGATATTCAAATACTCAACTAAAATCTATAGTATATCATGATTGGAGCAAAAGTAACAGATATCAAGACAAAGACATCAACATATATATTACAAAGACATTGATTGAGGACCACCAGCAAAGACAATCGAAAGAGGACCACAATAGCATGCAGAGACTATATCAAAAGGAAACATTTTAAAAAGCACCACTAATAAGGAAGGGGGAAAAAAAAGGAAAAAGGTAGACAGAAACCATGACAAGGTACCAACTTATATCTAAATGTTTTATGGGCATGTTGCGAATGATCGATAAACACATAAAGGATACCACAAGGTAATGCATAAAGAAAAGAGTATCATGGATAGAAGTTTTTCCATAGACATATCAAGGATACCAAAAGGTAAATGGAAGTTTTAAGTTTCTCACACCAACTAATACATTCATCCATTGGTTTCATCTGAATCAAAATAAGCTCAGCTAGATTTATGAACAAGTCAGGTGTGCACTCGAGCAATCCAAACTTCATTTTCTGCCCCACAATGAGGATAAAATCAACTAAAGTTATGTCAATCATACGATGCCTTGCCCAATGTTTTTTGTTCTTCATTGCAGTGCTCAAAATAAACCAACAACAAGATATTAATCTACAAATTAAAAACATAAGCAAATGATTAAGAACTCATTTTCAAAAGTGCACCAATAATTTTTAAATTTCTATCTAAAGAAAAAAATCTCTCTACAAGACGGTAGCTAGAGACGACTTGACAAGTGAAAAATGAGATACATTAGATATTTAATATGTTAGACCTGTCTGTATAAATAAAAACAAACAGGAATTAAATAATACAGTCATACACAAAAAGCAAAACAGAAACACCACAGCCAGCAAGCAAATCTCTGCCTCCAACTCCAACACATGATGGGCCAAAACAAAAGCTCCACTTTATAAGGATGACGAATTGACAATGGAACGTCAAAATAAAAGATACATATTCACAAAATATAACCATCAATATTTCATTAAAAAGCTTCAAAAAACTAACCCGCCCATCAATTAATACAAACACCAAAAGATTGAGCAGAAACATTAAACACTAATTAGTATAAGATCAGTTAGCATCAAAACTTAAGATAAAGATTTAAAAACTTTGACAGAAGAAATTAAATGATAAAGTGCGAAGGTGTGTGGCTACTAATGAAAAAGAAAGAGACGGAGAGAAGAAGAGAGAACCTGTTGAATGTGATCAGTAGTGACGTTGTTGGGATAATAAGCTGCCATCATGGGCTGCATCTGCATCAGGTGCTGTTGCATTTCTTATACACACAGGCTCTCTCTCTAGAAAGACTGTATCTATCACTTTCTCTCACTATATAAATGACTTTTTTTCACAGAAAAGAACTACAAGACTTTGAGTAGCAGCACTCACTGAAAGTGCAAAGAGAGCAAACAGATAACAGATACCCTTTTGCCTCTTTCCACCGTTAGTTCACTTTCAAAGAGTTAAACAGTGACAGGACACCTCAATGAGATAGCTCAGAGACAGACACAACTCACAAGACACAGTTGAGTAAGGTCTCTTCAGAAGAGGGGAGAGGGTGGAGAGGTCACGTGATGAATAATAGAAACAACACAGAGAGAGAGAGAGAGAGAGAGAGCACGGACCAGAACAGAGATAATAAATAAAAATTGAAATTAAAAATCAAAGTTGTGTGTGTAAAGTAGAAAGATTATGGTATCTAAGATTAACATGACAGTGTCTGCTAGTCTTAGACCGTTTGGTCCAACACTTATCGTCACTTGCGTTCATTTGTGACGTTGACGTTGTACGCTCTCTTGTTAAAGCAGATTCCACTTGTTGCTATATTCCACAACGCTCAATTTCTGACGTCCCATCACGCGTGAATGTGCTTAATTAATATTGATCGACTATGAACACAAGCGTGATCATGTTACTCCGCATCGTCGTCTCGTTTTCTGTCTAGTGGTGGCCATTTTTCTATGGATTCTTGCATGTAAAATAGGAATTGTCTTTTTCTATTGACAATTTTTTTTTTTTGTAGTTTTCTTCCATATTAGACGTTACAATCTAGAGGATTTCATGCTATAATCTATCGATCTTTGCAAAAAGTTTACCAATTAAATGAGTCAAATCAATTAAAAGATGAGGCTATGAAAGAAGTAAACCAATATAATATATAGTTTAAATCGAGAATATGACATATTCTTTGTGAAGACATCTCTTTTTCTTTTTAAAGTGAACCTCCACCAAATGTGGAAAATTTTATTAATTAAATAAAAAAGAAACTTAATTAGGGGAACATAATAAACTTTGCTCTTGAAAGAACCATAATACAAATGTACTAAAGGCATAGTCTTAGTGCTGCTGGAAATAAGTACGAACTTCTTTATATTGGTTTACTTCTTATTGCTGGAGGATGATGATGAAATTCTTTTATAAAAAATGGTACTTGTGGTAGAATGCTCTGCAGAAGCATGAGCATTTGTACAAGAGACATAATCCAACTAACGGTGAGGAACTCAAATTTGAAAACCCATCAACCACATTAGTTCCATAGCAGAGGGGTTTGTCACAACCATAAAATTCCAACATAAAATTTTATAAAAGTATCTCTATGGCATTAACTTTTATTAGTAAAGATACAATAACTTCACCAATCTTGTATTTTTATATATGTTATTGTTTTCTGGGAAATTAATATTTGGTTTTATAAATTGAAATTTTAATGTGTTTAAAAAGGGAAAAAAAAGACTATGTATCATATATGTCCTGTTAGGGCTTTTATTATTAATACATTGTGTGTGTCAATGATATTGTAATTTATTTATTTATTTTAATAGGAATTTGTTTTCTTTTATTAAGGAATTTTTCTAGTCTAGAGAATTAATTAGATTAGATTATATGGAATATTAGAAAATATTTTTAGAGACATAAAGAAGCAAATTGTCGTGTAAATAGGATTACATATCAAAGAGTTCTAAATAAATACGACAACTACATTGATAAGTATATCAAGTATTTATGGAATATTGGACTCTTAAAAAAAGTATATCCTAGTACTCATTTACTAAGGTTTGGTTGAAATACTACATTGGTTGAAATACCACACCTATATAAAAAGAAAGTATTTTACACATTAAAGATGGTGAAGCAGACGTGCATATTGTATTTTATACCAGAGAAGCAGTCAACGTAAAGAAAAAAAAACTCTAAAAAAAACTCTATTTACTCACATACGATGTTCCATGTCTCTATGAGAATTTAGTATTCTTCATCAAGTCTTCATATGAAATCTTTAATTAGACATTTTATATATTTACTTTGGTCTCTTCAGAATAAAGAGGTTGTCTGTTATGTTGAGGAGATCTCAAGTAAAGCAACAGATACGATTGAAGACAAGTAGTATTGGCTAAGCAAGATTGACTAATTTAGATTTAACAAGGTGGCGGCAAGAGTAAGAGGAAATATGAAATTATGTAAGAATATATTAGGTTGTAATCTTTTCTTTATTTGATAAATTGCTTATAGTCTGGTAGGGGTGTTCGCGGATCAGATTTTACGGATTAGACATTAGTCCATATCTGATCCATGATTTTGGGATTATAATTTTTCAATCCAATCCAATCCACGGATTGATTAAATTCAATCCAAATCCAATCCATATATCTGCGGATCAGATGCGGATTTGACTCAATTCATATCCAATCCATACGTCTGCGGATCGGATGCGGATTTAACTTTATCAATATCTAATCCACCATTTTGCGCATTAGTTTCCGAATTAAAAATTTTTAGTTATCTCCAATCCATGAACTAATAAAATAAAAAAATCTAATATAAAAATAATTTTACTCCCGATTAGATTTAAAATTGAATAAAATTTAAACAAATTAATTGTTTAAATAAAGATAAAATAATACATTCATAGTTTTAAATATATAACACATCGAGATTAATTGTTCAAATACAATTACAATAATACGTTCAAAATTTCAAAATATAACACACTAAGATTAATTATTCAAATAAAGTTACAATAATACATTAATATAACACCGAAATTAATTATTTAAATAAAGCCACAATTAATTGAAATGACAAAGTTTCTAAAACCAAACACGGTCTAATCCTTCACCAGGACTGTTGCGCTTGTTGAAAAGTGGTGATTATGGAGTCGTCAACGATGGGAACCAGGAGAAGCCATACAAGTTGTGATCTTGAAGGTTGTGATAGTGCAATTGTTCGGCTAGAACCACTGATTTTTAAGTGGCTCGATAGACTCAGGGAAGAAGATGGCTTGCTCTGGCTAAAATCGGGCGACCGACGTCTTTCAAATCGGTGTTGAAAGTGTATCGAACCAGTATTGAGTGTTGCTAGTGCGTGTGACGGCGGGGAAGCTTAGGGTTTTTGTTTGCAAATTGTTGGTGACTTGGCGTTACATTACTTTGCTTTTAGGTGACTTTATAAATTGTTGGTAATTTGGCATTGTGTTAGGTTGCTTTTGCTAGTGTGTTTGACTTTATTTTTATTTTGATTTACAATTTTTACAAATTATATTTGTATATTTGATTATTTAATTATTTTTTATTTTATATTATTATTGGGCAATGGCTAAGATATGTTATATTGCTTATGTAACTATGTAATATCACATTTATAATATTTTTTAATTAAATTTATAATAATTTTTTAACTAAATAAATAATTTTTTTTTACGAATTCACGAATTTTTGCGGATTTACAGAAGTAAATCCATATCCAATCCATCAACTGCAGATTTTTAAAATTTCAATCCATATCCAATCCACCAATCTACGAATCGGATTTTTCCGGATTAGACGGATTGGATTGGATTCTGAACAGCCCTATAGTCTGGGCGTGACCTCGTGGATTTAGATTGTGATTCAAACCATATAAAAATTCTCTTTATACTTAGTTACTGTTTTTAGCATATATAATATATTGAAGGTGAATGAATAGTGCAAAATAGTATTTACAAACAATAACTTGTACAAACAATATCGTATGAACAATAATTGGTGAATAGTGATTTCAAGATTAATAATTAGGTTAATTGATTTATCTAGGGTTTTCATTTACCTACTCTTGTTAAAATATATCAAGTTCTTAATAGATTTTCTCCTTCTATCTCTCAATATTGCAATGATTATAAAGTTAGAATACAAAATTTATATCCTAACTAATGTTGCTTCATCACAAATAAATGTGTCAGTTTTTAGTATAATTTTTTTAATACTGATATTTAAAATTAAGAGTCTACTCATGTTTAGAATTTACAATTAAAAGTTTATTAAGATTGACTTAATTCTATTTTATTATGGCACAATCCAAATAAATTTACAATAATTCATCTTCAAAATTATAATGGTGAGAGCTAATAATACTTACAAAATTACTATCCTGAATCTTTCGTATAAAAGATGCAGCTCTTGAGCTATAGTATTCAAAATTTTATTAGTCCGACCTCATTATAATTATTATTTAAATAGGCTCCAGCTATGGTATCACAGTGGTACCATACTACAGCTGTCACCATAACTGGATCCAGTTGTGGTATTGTGCCACTGTGGTACCATAGTTTTACTTTATTTAATAACTTTATGACATCACTAGCAATATCCGTTAGAATCTTAACTTAAAAAAATAATCTCAGTAGGTCTGTAATTTTCTGTTAAGAGTCATTTACAATATGTTTTTATATATTAGTCATTAACAAACTACTAATAGTAGTTTCACTCCAAATATTATTTGTATTGATAACAATTAGTCTCCAGAACCATTTGAACTTATTTCTTTGTGGAAAAGTCGTTACCACTCTAAATATTAATATTACTATTAGAAATCTACATATGATAACAATCTAGAATTTTTTTAGAATTCATTGTAGTTACAACTAAAATTTTTGTTCCTAGTTAAAAAATGTATGCAAAGTCCAAGCTTAAAACTGTTACTCTTAACTTTTGTACCCTCAACTTCATTGTCAATGGGCTGTAACCTGTAAGCCCTCCGACAATATTAATATAAGTTTAATAAATTGATTTAATTAGTCCACTTAATTAATCTTCCATGTACTGGAGATGATTAATTAATAAATACGGAACCACGGATGACACTGCAATTTTCTTTCATTCATCAAGCCTGCGAAAGATATCTACAATTCATTAATGACACAAAATGAAAGTATACATCTCTTGGTGGTTGGGACCCCAACTTCAGATTTCACACGTCTCCCCCATAGTGCTGTACAGTTCACTCTAACTGGCCTAATTAGGTCCCAATAGGTCCCTCAGTTCAACATCAAATTGACCCTTAACTTATCCGTTACTTCATTTCCTAAAACTAGGTCTTCAGAGTGGGTCACAAAAACTCACATTGCCATGGTCACTACACCCTTACATAAAAATCGTTTATTTTAACTTTTTTTTTTTTTTTGTGTTTGACGTTGAGGAATCTTGAGCTTTTATTGGAGGGGCCCCTTTAGTTTGGTGAGAGTGAGACTTTTTATTTTATTTTTTTTTTCTGAAATGTGCTTTTGGTGGGACTAGGGTACCAGAATTCACAAATATTATGAGGTGGTAATTCAGATCATGGAAATTTATGAGGTGAGGCTCTTGCTCCCAGCTCCGCAGACATGATGAATTGTTGGGATGTCCCATTGATTGATGTACTCAAATTCTCAAATCCTGTCTTTTCCTTTCAATTGTTTTAATTTGTCAACTTTTTCAAGTGTTAATTATGTGCCCTTTTCACTAACAGCTATGCTAGATTTCTCTCTTATTGATAAATTAAATTTTGCTTTTGCTTTTGCTTTAGTGTTGTCCCACTCCAAATGTTTGAGCATTGATTGTGAATTTCAAAATCTTAATCTTCTTTTTCAAAAAAAAAAAAAATCATTTAATATGCTTTATACTTCAATTTGGGGTACTGTCGTCAGACGTCGGAGAGAGTGCCACAATATGCCTAGATTTTGCAGTCAAAATGGAAAAAGGAGACAGCTAAGCTGAGACAACTGATAATTGGAGGTTTGCTATGACACACTTTCACATGTTTTGAATTGAAATGTCACCACCACGTTCCTTTTTCTCATAAAAACACTGCAATTTAAGGCAACTTTAATTGCCTTTGCCTCACAACATTTGTAATTTGTCACATTTTTGGTTTTTTAACCTTTTTTTTTTTTTTTTAATTTTAGTATGTTTTTGAGCTTTTGGCTAGCTTGGTCTGTGGCCCTGAGCATTAAGCATGTGATTGGCAGGAAGTGGGTGGACTGGTTGTTGAGTGTTGTCATTTCTTGTCCCGCACACAGCTTGACTCCTCTCAGGACACACACTTTTGTGGCTAAGTTTTCAAACTCCTTTCAATTTCTTTGCCTCCCAACCCTCTTTTGTGGATGCTTGGGTGTAGGGATGGTAAAATCGCCCTCGGATCTATAATTTCATCCGTCAAAATTCATTCTTTTGAGTAATTTTGTGGATTACAGATAAGTTTAATATTGTAAAAAAAAATTCGCTAGATACTCGCACAGGAATTCACAAACCAGCATTTTTTTTATTTTAATTATTTATATTTTAAATTTTAATATAAAATTAAATTAAAAAAATTTAATTGTGTAAGTTAAAGTAATTATACTGCATATATATATATATATATATATATATATATATAAGTTTTTAATAGGTAGAAATTTTATAATTTTTAAGTTTAATACTACTGATTTTTATTTAATTTTATTGATTTTGTTTGTTTTACTTTAATGAGTTGAACCTAATGACTGCTTACTAGGTTGCATTTTTATTTATTTAATTAATTGACAATACTTATATATTGATTAAAAGATAGAGCAAGACATTAGTATTTGAGATGACATTCCCCTACAACATAAATATTTTGTTTTGGATTAATATATTTAGTGTATTTGTTTAATGTAGAAATTTTAATTTTTTATTTACATTGATAAAATCTAAAATTGAATATTGCATGTGGATTTTACAGGTTATTGTAATAAATTTGTAGTTTCAATTATATAAGTTAAGTTTTCATGTATTATTAATAGTATTTTTTAATATTTGATTTTAAATGAGAAAACTTGTAAAAAATCTGGTGCAATTACAAGTGAATTTGGTTATTTAAATTTTTTATGGATGCAGGTTTGGTAAGGAAAGAAGTACAGCGGTAGTACCCAATGTCATCCCTACTTGGGGGTCCAATCAAGCCAATGACATCATATTTTTGTTTAATAAAACAAGAGCAAAAAATTTATACAATAACTCAATGGATGGTTGTGAGTAGACATAGAGCTTGTTTAGTTAACATGATTTTTTTTTTTTAAAAGAAAACTAATATACCTGAGATATAATACATATATCTATATAAATACACACAGAGTTTCTCAGGTTTCTAATGAGGAAATCCTCATTTTAATAAAGTAAAATGCTACTAATAAACAAAAAGAAAAAATTCATATTGAAAATTGTGTTATATATATATATACATTATCTCACCATTTTTTAGGACATTAATGAAGGTTTTTATTATATTTCTTAAATTTCTTTTTTGTTTAGTTTTTCGAATCACAAATATAAACAAAGAAATCACAGCACTAACAAAAGTGTGAAGCATCAAAACTAGCAACGTAAGTGTGAGATATCAAATTAACTTATGTGTCAATCCATTTGTGATGTGAAATAATTGAGATTTGTACTCAAATTGCAACCATATCATTTTAGTGAAAATAACGTTTCATGAATCTAAACAATTTATTCTGGTTTTTCACCTTGTGTTTTTTCACTCCCATTTCTCCTTTTTTTTGCCCCCCTAAAACTGATCCCTCTAAACATTTCCTACCTTATAAACCTATGCTTCATTAGGAATATAGTGAAATGAAAGTAACGTTTAGTCTTAATATGAAAAGTAGATACTAGAGGAAACTACAAACAAACTTTAACTCCTCATAGTTTTTGTAGAAAAGCTATATTAGGTCTAGGCCTCTCTTTTGCCTGGACTCCGCCCATAGGTTTCACCCAGTGATGGTGTGGCCGATGACTCTCGTATTGTGTCTTTGGGGGCAGGGTCGCGCGATTGTTGACTTCTTGTAGACTGGCCAAGCGATGGGTTTGGTTCCTGGTTTGGACCAGGTTTGATCTATTCTTCAGGACCCAGGCTGTGTTCTAAGAAGCTTTAAGGATTTGTAGAGTACATTGATGCATTTTGTCTAGTCGGAAGTTGCTGCTTCTCGTTGCAAGAGAAAACCTGCATGAATGCTGAGGTAGTGGGTACATCTAACGGTGCTTTGCCACTATGGGATCCACAATGGGCCTCGTTGTTTATATATATATATATATATATATAAGATTAATTAATTGAATTTTTCGGGACTTTAAAATTCTTCTAATGCTTGACGCTTTATCCATAATGAACATTTAACGTAATAAATTATAGTATGCATTAAATATATAGTATTTATTTTTTTAAAAATAACTTTTATGCTATAAAAATTTTATGCTTTCTTCCCAATTACGAGTCCATTTGCGATTATTTGAAAAGTGATTTTAAGATATTAAAAGCTATTTTTGAGAATTAATAATGTTATTCATTGTGTGTGTGTGTAACCTGAGATTATTAAGTGAATTAAAAAAGTAAGCTCAAATTAAACTAAGATAAGCAGCAAACTCAAATTTTTATAGGGTTATAAGCAGTATAATATATCAATATAAAGAAATTTATTTTAGCTTAATATGACATAGAAAATATACATTAAGGAGATAGAGTGCTGATAGAGCGCCAATAGGCTATCATTTTGACATATTTAGGATACAGTATCCATAACTAGGTGATTGGCGCAAGATAGCCTGATTTCAGAAAATATTTAAGCATCACCTTATTTTCAAAGAACATGAAATGTAGCTAATTAATTAAGGGAAACATGAGCAAGTAGCTCCTTGTCACTTCCAAATCTGGCCATCTCTTCTTCCCCCAAGTGAACCCATGCCTCAATTCCATCTCCAGATTTGGCCCTTATGGTTTTGCTTTTGAATTATCGAAAAGGCTTCGTACTGGTTGAAAAGGGACTCATCATTCATGATATGCATGAGATAGGTCCTAATCTGATCCCACCCTTGGGTGTTAAAATCTATTGTTTGGGTTCGGTGATTCACACCATGAGGTAGGTCCGAGTTTAAAACCATTTTTAACATATAATACCCCGTCTTCCACATAGTAACGAAACCTTCGGTTTTGCTTCTGAATCCACTTAAAAGGCTTCATATTGTTTGATGACGGACTCGATATATGTAACCAGATAATGTGGAATTTTGACATGGATTCTGATATTCCTGACTCGTTAGAACGCAATTGCTTGTTTGCTACATTGTATTTTAAAATTATTCCAGTGTAATTGCTAACAAAATTAAATAATGCAAACTAAACAGTTTGAATTTCATTATTTCTCATCATATGGTAGAACTAAAACCTCTAAAGCATATGACCTCTTCTTTACTTTTATCTAATCTCATCTAGTTCTTGAAACCTAAATTGTTAAATAAGAAAAAAAAATTAAAAGTGCTGAATATGTCAATGATAAATTGACTTACAATTATAGCTATATTTACCTCAAAAAATCAAGAAGCAAAATAATATTAACTTAGCAAGATCACTAGAAGTCTAGAACATACCTCCTACGAGTTTCTTGAGAATTTATTTTGTGTGATTTTTTAAGTTCCAAGTTTAAGTGAGGTACCCCATTCGTAAAAAATGAATAGTCTGACCTAATTCTTGAAAACGCAAGAGGTGTAATATTGGCACTTCGCTTGCAAGTTTAAGAAAACAAGACTCCTGGGTGAAACGGGAAGCAAGAAAATCACTTTTTCTGTTTCGATAAAATGCTATGCTCTCAAGTATTGTCTTTGTTGTCAATTGAGTCCTTAATAGATCGTATTAGATTCACCCCAGGACCTAGCTATATCCTCATCAAGATACAAGATTAACAGATCAAGAAATCTACACACACACTTATTGATCAAAAACAGAAACAAAACAAAGACAAAAACACAAGAATCAAGTGTTTCAGCACCTGTTTATGGTGCCTACATCCACCTAGGAAACAAGCCTAAGCTTTTACTATATCAAATTCAAGAGTTATTTAGGGCCCGTTTGGTATTGTTTTTGAATTTGTATTTTCTGAAAATAAAAATGAAAATGAAAATGGTGTTTTGCAGTTGCTGTATTTTGAATTTAAATATGCGTTTGGTACCATTTTATGTATCCTATATTTTAAAACTGAAAATAGTAATATGCGTTTGGTAGACACAGTTGAAAATGATAAAAACAGAGAATATGCGTTTGGTAATGCTTTTTTCAAAAACAGTTTTTACTAAACATTGACATTATATTTATGGTCCTAAAATAATTATTTAGCTAATACATACACAAATACAAAAAAATAACTTAAACAAATTTATTATAGAAAAATTACATGATGATAAATTTTTATAATTAATATTAATTATTTAGCTAATGACCGTTGAGCTGGATTTTCGAAATGTCGGATCGCCGTTAGTGTCCAGAAGCTAAACTTCATTTTTGTTTGATGTCGGCGAGCCGTTATCAAGAATGTCGGCGAGCCGTTATCTTCCAGAATCTGATTTCACAATTCTGTTGCAGGTCGGCGAGCCGTTATCTTCCGTAACTCGATTTCACATTACATTGTGGTCGTGAGCCGTTATCAACATGTCAGATCGCTGTGAGTGTCCAGAGACTAAAATTCAGTTCTGTTTAATGTCGGCGAGCTGTTTATCAAGAATGTCGGCGAGTCGTTATCTTCCAGAAACAAATTTCTCAATTCTGTTCGATATCGGCGAGCCGTTATTGACCATTTTCAAAATACTCAAGGTTTTTCAATTTGATGCTATTACTTATTAAATATTTTTCATAGAATATAAAAACCTTTATGGTATGAGACTTATGATTTGAAAGAGTAAGAAAACTTTTTGAGCTTTTAAAGAATTAATCAATCTTCATCAAGTTTGTTATCATCAAAATCAATATTAAAGAACTATTTGCGTTAACATATATTACAACACATGATTTAAACAAAATAATTATAAAAAAATTACATGATAGACATTATGCATTATGTATGTAATCATGCCACATAGAAGCTGCAATTCCATCTCTTATAGCATTCATCTCTGCGACACTTGCTGGAGATAAATCAATATTAGTAAGTGGCCTACTGGTGTCTCCTTCTTCGTTGGTAACCAAATCTTGCACATCAAAGTCCCCAAATAACCTATCACTTGCATTTTCTCGTCGAATAAAATTATGTAAAGCGCAACATGCAATTGGAATTAGACGTTGCTTACGTAAACTATAATTATGCATATCCCCTAAAATTGAAAATCGCGCTTTTAAAACACCAAAGCATTGCTCAATTACATTACGCAATGATGAATGTCTATAATTAAACAATTCTTGGGGACCTCTAGGTGCTCGACCTGATCCTCTATAATCACGTAAATGATATCTCTCACCTCTATATGGTGTCAAAAATCCCTTCATATTTATGTATCCAGAATCCACAACGTAGTAATATCCTAAAATATAGAAACAATAAAACATAATTAAAAAATAAAGACCAAAGAGACGCACGCACACACACACACACACATATCTATCTATCAGTATTCTTACCTTCTTCCGGAAGTGGAAACCCAGATTCTGGTCTATTTAAGGCATCCATAAACACCCTTGAGTCATTGGCCGTACCTTCCCAACCCGTATATACAAATGTAAACATCATGTCAAAAGAACATGCACACATGATATTTTAAGTCACCTGAGTCTTTCTATCTCGATATGATATCTGTTTATTAGCTGGTGACTATGCAGCAATGTGGGTTCTATCAATTGCACCGATACACTTTTGTGAAAATTAATAATCTATTAACCAAATGTTAACGTCACATAAACATTGAAGTAACATATATTGAATTTCTTACCTCAAAATATGGAAAAAAAAATTTAGATTGTTTCTAATCTCTGATGGCGTTTCCCGTTGAGGTTTCGGTTTTATAATGTGATTTGCCAAGTGACAAAATGCTTTTAAGACACGCTTAAAGTGTGTAAACACGGTTTCCACTGAACGTTGAAAACGCTCAGATACAACCCGCACAACAGCACCATGGGACAATATGTACAAGCACATTGCTACAGCCTCCTTGATACAAACATGTCTATCATCCTTTAATAACCGTAAATGTTCAAGTGTATAACATAATCGAATAAAAACTTCTTTATCCATTCGAAACATGTTATACATTCTGTCCGGATGACCATTTAACAACTTTTGAACAAATTCAATGCCAGACAATTGTCCTGTATAGCATTGCCTTCTAATAGCATGCTGTTGTTTCTCATAAATTTTTATGGCAATGGCTACCTCTAAAACCTCTTCTTCAATACCTGTTAAACTGTCAATATCATCATCTTCATTGTTGATGTTGTTCATTTTTTTCTCTGATTAAGAAAAAAATCCTAGATTATAAATATAGCAAGTATATAATAATTGATCTAAAAACCTAAAAGGTTCAACTCACAAAAATAAAATGAAATAAAGTTCAACAAATACATTTCAACTCATAAAAATAACATAAAGTTCGACAAATAAAAGTACAACTAAGTCCAAACTATAAAATAAACAAGCACATAGTTCACAACCAATAACATCCAAGTTAAACACATTACATCTTAAAGAACAAACTATAAACTAGTTAACCAATATTTTTTCCTATGCTCAGGCATGCTCAGAAATGCTTTCCTCCACTCAATACTGGGCACTAGCTTATCCATCAATTTGTTGTATGTATCTCCATCAATGTCTCCCAATTTCTCTGACTTCAATACACTCTTGAATAGATCACTTTTCAACACATTGAGAAGTTGACTCCGCACTTTTGCACTTAACCATCTCCATTCTAGCATTCATCACTGAACTAGCCCTTTTAAAGTAGCTGTCAAACTCACTTTTATTTTTTTTACCACGCTCAGTTGAAGTTGCAATTGACCGACGAGGCCTTTTTTCGATCCTACTCTCAGAAAGAGGATCCATTGAATCGTCATCCTCAATATCAACATGAACTCCATGACCAAGAAAATTCTCTTCCAATTCACGGTCCTCATCCGAGGACAATGGAACTTGGCTAGAGGAAAAACGTAAATGGCCAGTAGCTGTGGTGGTGTTGAATATCTCCCCTAAAATTTGGTAGTGCTCTAATCCTTTTTTACGATATGGCTTCACTCCAGGCACTCTCTGTGGAAAAAAATAAATGTATAAAACCAAAAAATAATACTTTAATTTTATACAAAAATATTTAATAAACTGCGAATATAGTTTTATCTTAATATATTCAGCCCAAACAGCTTCCGATGCTGTGACCGTATTTGAAATAGGATCCCAGCCAAACCCAGTATGAGCTATTAAGTCTGAAAACTCTCGATATTTTTTGCGCAATGTTGAGTGTTAGAAAGTGTATATTTATAAAGGAGAAAATCGTCATTTTACACTTCAAATCTCACTAACATCTCTAATTTTATTTATTTAAGTCCCTTATTATTTAATTATATATGTTTTGTTTTAATTAAGTATTTTGTGTATTTTAGGGGTATTATGGTCATTTCACAATGAACGAGATTTTGGATAGAAAAACGGACGTCACTTTTGAACTCAGGACAGTCGAAAACCTTAAGAGAAGCATAAAAGGAAAAATGGCCCTATTCACACGTACGGCACTATTCACATGTACGGTTCTGTTCATGGATATTGTTCATGACACTGTTCAGACCGCGTTACTATTCAAACCGTGTGCAAACCGTGTTACTGTTCAAACCGCGTGGTCAAACCCGTGGTCAAACTGTGTTACTGTTCACTGATGACGTGGCGCAATCCTGTGCATCCAAACTATTTTTAATCCGATGGCCATAATTCACTCAATGTATCTATAAAAAGGGAGCCTCCCCCCCTAATTTGATACCCCTGAATCCATTTTTGAGCTTAGTTTTCTGTAATTCTCTCTCCATCTTGTATTTTCTACGTATTTTAATAAAATTCCCATTTTACCCCTAGTTCAATAATGAGTAGCTAATTTTCTTTCAAGCTTGGGTTGAAGGTGAAGTCTCAACATGTGTCATGGGCTTTATTTGGTAAATTTATTTTCTCTTCCCCTCTAATTTCTGTGGAGGTTTTGACTTTTCGTCGATAAATAATAATAATCTTGTCTAGTACCGCCCAGTTTTCAAGCACCCTAGTATAAGGTTATTATTATTTGGCACGATAAGCCCTTAACACCATATTGATTAGAGCGTGGTTCATGAGGTGTGGATTCCCCCCTCATGATTTAATTGGTATTAATAAGGAATATTTAGCCCATGGTGCATGTTGATACGGATCCAGATACCCAAGCACTTTATTTCAATAGTTCCCAATTCAATTTAATTCCACTATTCCCATTTAAATTCTAGCATCCTTTAAATCAATTTCTCCACAAATACAACCACCCACTTGCAAAGTTAATTCTACACACAATTAAAATCCACCTCCTCGTGGGATCGACACTCAACACCATTAATCTATTCTACAATAGATTCAAGGCCATGAGTTCAACAAAATTTGCACAACAAGTTTTTGGCGCCGTTCTTGAGGTAAGTATTTTGATTTGTAGAATTAATTTTTTGTAAATAATTTTATTATTATTATTGTTATTATTATTATTATTATTATTTTAGTTGTTTTCTTGTAATTTTTTTTCTTATTTAAAAAAAGGGCGAATTTACATTTTTAGGTAAGAATTTCTTTTTCTCTTCTTTAAATTTCTGCATTTTAATTTTCAAGTTATTTTTCTTTGTAATTTTTTTTTGTTTATCTTATTGGTTTATTTTAATTTTAGTTAATTTGTTTCACGTATTTGTTTTAGTGTGTTTTTTTAATAGAAAGGTTGTAACAGCGCAATAAGGTTAGTATCGTAATTTCTCCTTCTTCTTTATTTTTATTAATTTTGTTCTCATTTTCTTTGCATGCATGGTCGTAGGTCATTATTACCTAATCTTGAACCTATAGACCTTGAATTAGAAAGAACACTTCGTACATACAAACACATTGCACTTAAAGAAAAAATTGAAATGAATTTGCAACAACCAAAATCACAGGAGAGGCCATTTAAGGACTACTTCAGTCCCTTAGCTAATTTGAGCACATCATGCATTAGATACCCAAATGTAGCTGCTAGGAGTTTTGAATTAAAACCTAGTGTGCTAAATTGTCTCCCAACATTCTATGGCTTAGAAAATGAGGACCCATATAATCATCTGAATGATTTTCATACAATTTGTCAAACATTTAAATATGAGAATTTTTTAGAAGATGATGTTAAACTTAGACTATTCCCATTTTCTTTAAAGGATAGAGCTCGTTCATGGTTCAATACATTGCCTGCTAATAGTATTACAACATGGGAACAAATGGTAACAAAATTTTTAAATAAATATTTTCCAGTGCATAAAACCAATGTTATTCGCAGGGAAATCTCAGAGTTCACCCAGAGAGAAGACGAGCAGTTTTTCGAAGCATGGGAGCGATTCAATGGGCTACTTTTGAAGTGTCCACATCATGTGTACGAGAAATGGCACCAATGCCAATACTTCTTGGAGGGATTATTGCCAAATGTGCAAGAATGGCTAATGGCAACAAGTGGAGGAGAGCTAATGTCAAAAAGTGCAACAGAGATTTGGGATTTCTTCCAGCGACAAGCAGATAATTCCCAACAACGGAGTCGGTCTCTCAGGAATACTAGAAGAATTAAAGGAGTGAATGAGGTTCACATTGGCGAGTCTGGTTCGGGAATCAAAGAAGTCAAAGAGATGGTTGAAGGCCTTTCTCGACAAATAGCATCTTTGACGACTGCTAAATCAACAGAGCCACATGACCATGACTCATATTCAGATCAAGCCAATGCCATCGGTGTCATGAGGAAGCCATCAAATTACAACCCATACTCCAACACATATAATCCTGGATAGAGAGACCACCCCAATTTTTCATGGTCTCAAGGATTCCAACAGAATGGACCAACAGCTCCAGCTCTAGCTCCAGCTCCACCAATGCAACCAATTTCTCAAGTTCCTCAAGCCTCTCAGCCACCATTTAGACCATACAATCAGAACCAGAATTACTCTCAACCCAGACCATGGGAGGATTCATTCCAAAATTTCAAGAATGTTACTCAATCTACAATCGAGCAACAAAACCGCACCATTGATGGACTACGGAATGAGATGAGAGCAGGCTTCAACTCACAAGCCTAATCAGTTTCAAGCCTTGAGAAGATGGTGGGACAACTTGCCTCTTCAGTGCAAACTTTGGTAATGACTGTTGAAAAAGGTAAGTTTTCAAGCCAACCAGTGCCTAATCCTAAAGGAGTACATGAAGTAAGTACCAGCTCACCACAATAGCATGGAGAGGTCAAAGCCGTTATGACCTTGTGAAAAGGAAAAGAAGTTGACAACAAAGTGGAGATGCCAGCGACCAAAGAAAATCAAATTGTACATGTGAATGTTGAAGACTCACTACCGGAGGAGAAAGAAGAAACCAACTCACGAGAATACGTTCCTAAAGCTCAATTTCCTCAGAGGTTAGCTAAAGGAAAGAAGGGAAAATCCATAGGTGAGATTCTTGAAGTCTTCAAACAGGTAAGTGTTAACATCCCTTTACTTGATGCAATAAAATAAGTTCCATCTTATGCCAAGTTTCTTAAAAACCTTTGTACTAAAAAGAGAAACATTCATGTTCAGAAAAAGACATTTTTAACAGAAAACGTTAGTTCTATACTCCAACATAAAATTCCTCTAAAATGTAAAGACCCAGGCTCCCCCACTATTTCATGTAGTATAGGGAACCACACAATTGAGAATGCTTTGTTGGATTTAGGGGCTAGTGTTAATCTCTTGCCTTACTCAGTATTTGTGAAACTTGGACTTGGAGAATTACACCCAACTCCAGTGGTGTTACAGCTTGCAGATCGGTCCACGAAAATACCTCGTGGTATTGTGGAGGACGTGCTTATCCAGGTAGATAAGTTTTATTTTCCTGTTGATTTCATTGTAATTGACACTCAACCAATATAGGATTCAAGGAAGCATATCCCCATTATCCTAGGCCGACCATTCTTGGCAACTGCCGATGCTCACATTCAATGCAGGACTGGAAACATGCAGTTGTCTTTCGGCAATATGACTATGGAGCTCAACATCTTCAACATTGCCAAACAACCTCACAATGCAGATGATAGAATTGTTGACGTGGATTTAATTAAAGCATTAGTTGATGATACTTTTCTTTCAAACCTTAGTGATGATCCTTTACAAACATGTTTAACTCACTTTGGTTTGGATTTTGATGTTGACAGATCAGTCGATGAGGTCAACGCCTTACTTGACTCAGCACCATCCATGGACACTAATAAATGGAAGTCAAGAGTTGAACAACTAGCACCATCAGAGAAGAAAATCATCCCATCATCAGAATCATCACCGAAACTCGAGCTCAAATCATTACCCAACACTTTAGAATATGCGTTCTTGGGAGAAGAAAGCACTCTACCGGTAATCATCTCATCATCCCTAAATGACGAGCAAAAAGGTAAGTTGTTGGATGTTTTAAAAGAGCATAAAGGAGCATTAGGATGGACCATAGCAGACATAAAAGGTATAAACCCAGTAGACTGCATGCATTACATTTACCTTGATGAAAATGTTAAATCTACTAGGGAAATGCAACGTCGGTTAAATCCTAATATGAAAAAAGATGTTAGAACGGAAGTGCTTAAACTATTAGATGCAGGTATCATTGACCCCATTTCTGATAGTTCATGGGTCAGTCCTGTGCAAGTGGTCCCTAAAAAGTCAAGAGTCACAGTAGTTACCAATGCTGATAATGAATTGATACCCACTAGAGTGACAACAGGATGGCGTGTATGCATTGATTATAGAAAATTGAATTCTGTCACACGTAAAGACCATTTTCCTTTACCATTTATTGATCAAATGCTTGATAGATTAGCAGACCATGAATTTTATTACTTTCTAGATGGCTATTCAGGATACAATCAGATTCCCATAGCACCAAAAGATCAAGAGAAAACTACTTTCACTTGCCCTTTTGGCACTTTTGCATATAGGAGAATGCCATTTGGATTATGCAATGCACCTGCTACATTTCAACGTTGTATGTTAAGCATTTTTTCTGATATGGTTGAACGATTTCTTGAGGTCTTTATGGATGATTTTTCTATCTTTGGTGACTCATTTGATCAATGTTTACATCATCTAACACAAGTTTTGCAGAGATGTATAGAGAAGAATTTGGTCTTAAATTGGGAGAAATGCCATTTTATGGTAAAACAAAGTATAGTTCTCGGTCACATCATTTCATGCAAAGGTATTGAGGTTGACAAAGCCAAGATGGATCTCATTTCTAATCTTCCTCCACCTAAAACAGTCAAAGAAGTAAGATCTTTCCTTGGGCATGCTGATTTTTATAGACGTTTCATTAAAGATTTTAGCAAAGTTTCTAGACCCTTATGCAATTTACTTACTAAGGATGCACATTTTATCTTTAATGATTCATGTCTTGTAGCATTTGAAAAGCTAAAGCAATTGTTGACGTCATCACCCATCATTCAGCCACCAAACTGGAGCTTACCATTTGAGCTTATGTGTGATGCATCTGATTATGCAGTAGGAGCGAGATAGGACAAAGAGTAGATCGAATTCCCCATGTTATTTACTATGCTAGTATGACATTAAATGATGCACAGTTGAACTATTCAACTACTGAAAAAGAAATGCTAGCAGTAGTATTTGCATTAGAGAAGTTTCGATCTTATCTTATTGGTTGTAAAATAATTGTATTCACAGATCATGCTGCTCTTAAATTTCTCCTCACAAAGAAAGATGCAAAAGCTAGACTAATTCGCTGGGTGTTACTTTTGCAGGAGTTTGACTTGGAATTCAAAGATAAGAAAGGTTCTGAAAATGTTGTGGCTGACCATCTATCTCGTCTCCATTTTGATATAATAACAGAATCCTTAATATTGAATGAGTCATTTCTGGATGAGTAATTAATGAGTGTGGAAGTATTACCTTGGTATGCTGATATCATTAATTATCTTGTTGCAGGTAAACTTCCAGAGCATTGGACCAAGCAGGACAAGGCTAAATTCTTTGCGGAAATAAAGAATTTTTTCTGGGATGACCCCTATCTGTTCAAGTATTATGCATATCAAATTATTAGACGATGTGTCCCAGAAAATGAATTTCAGAACATCCTTTCGTTCTGCCATGAACAAGCTTGTGGAGGCCATTTCAGGGCTAAGAAAACAGGGACTAAAGTTCTACAATGTGGTTTCTATTGGCCAACTATATTTCGAGATGCTTACACCTTTTGTTCTTCATGTGATATGTGTCAATGAATGGGGAGCATTACACGAAGGAACATGATGCCACTAAATCCAATTTTAGTGGTTGAGATTTTTGATGTATGGGGTATCGACTTCATGGGACCCTTTCCCCCATCTTTTGGCCATCAATACATATTGGTTGCTGTTGACTAAGTATCAAAATGGGTAGAGGCAATTCCATGCAGGACGAATGATCATAAAGTGGTGATAGGATTTTTAAAGAGCAACATTGTTTCACGCTTTGGATTCCCTCGAACAATAATTAGTGATGGTGGTACCCATTTTTGCAACAAATCATTCAAAACACTTTTGACAAAGTACTTCATCACTCATAAAGTGGCGACTCCGTATCATCCGCAAACCAGTGGCCAAGTTGAGATCTCCAATCGAGAAATAAAGCACATCTTAGAAAAGACGGTGAGGCAGGCATTTAAAAGATTGGTCATTAAGACTCGATGATGCATTATGGGCATATAGAACGGCTTTCAAGACCCCGATTGGGATGTCACCCTATAGGCTAGTGTATGGAAAAGCTTGCCACCTACCTGTGGAACTCGAGCATCGTGCGTACTGGGCCATCAAGAAATTCAATTTTGACATGCAGCAAAAGCTCGTAAAGACGATTACAAAGTGTGGAGAACTTGAAGAAATTCGTAATGATGCATAAGAAAATGCCAAGGTTTACAAGCAACGAATGAAAGTCTTTCATGATAAGCAGATTATGAGAAAATCTTTCACTCCAGGTCAGAAAGTACTTTTATTCAATTCTCGCTTGCACCTATTCCTAGGTAAGCTACGCTCTCGATGGTCTGGCCCCTTCATTGTTCATACTGTTTTTCCACATGGAGCAATTGAAATTAAGGACCCAAAGAACGGTGTGTCATTTAAAGTTAATGGTCAAAGATTAAAGGCATATCTAGAATACCAACCACATGGAGAGGACACTGAAATGAATTTGAGTGACCCACCACATTTGAATTAAGATTTTTCTATCTTTTCGGTGATTTGTTTTATTTATTTATTTTTATTATTCTTCTGCTAATTGAAATTGTTTGTGCATAAGTGTGTTTATTTAACTATTAAGTTTTTTTTATCACTTTTAATCATGAGACAGTTCCTCTTGAACATCCTTAGACGACTTCAACGTGTCCAATCTCATCTCAGAGGCCAGATACGATTTTGTAAAACACATCGTATTTGAAAGCTACAACCACCGGAGTTAATATCCCACGTTGAGGATTTAGAAAGCCAACTCAGAGACATTGAGAGAAGTGTCTACAATATCCAGTTAGAGCTTGAGGTAAATTCTATAAGAGGACGATTGTGATTTTCTTTGTGTATTTTTATTTGTTACTCCGTTTGTGTGTTTTAGTTTGTGTGTTTTAGTTTGTCACCCCGGTTAAGTGGCGGATAACGGTACTCCGTGACAATCAAGTTACTTGGTTTCCCACACCATTCTCCGATCTTCTGAGGCGAAGGTATGGACAGAAATGAGATCTTGGCAAAGCTTCACAATCGATTCCCTTCACTTCCTCAGAATGCCCTCCTTACAATTTATAAAGCTCGATCTGAACGCATGCGATTGCTCATGAGGAATAACATACCTGCTGATATCCGCTGGTTAATCGAGGCTAAAGTTCGCTTGGCAGGTGAGTTGCCTCCTAAATTTATTGCATACATGTCTGGTTGTGGTAAAGGAAATTATGCAAGAAAGCGAAGAGCTCGAAAGATTTCAGTTGCTTGTAATAAGTGTGTCAGAATGATATGCAATAAAAAACGATGTTCTTTAGGAATGGTGTCTGATAACAGAGAAGATAAGATTCAATTCATTAGGGATGGCTTGAATAAGGAGTCATTGGATGATATCCTTTTATCTCTTGAAACGCATCCCAGTGGATATGTGCAAGGAGCGATTCTCCAGTTATGGCCATCATTTCAGAAAGAGCATGCACGATACAGTCTCGGGAATCTGACTATAAACAACCCTGTTTGCCAGTTTATAAGAAAACTGGATGGGAAGCCTATCCTCGACCCATAGAGGGCGTTGAAGCCGTTTCTGGACGTAAAACCAGAGGAAGATGTGAGCCACAGTCGCAACTACCTGTAAATATCCTTTTACTTTACTATTGTTTTATTTCACTGTTGTTTTACCATCTGCATTATTGTCTTTAATAATTTTATTTTATCATTGTTTGCTTTTTCTTTTTACTGTTTCCTTTTTGACTCTCGAGCCATGTGCATTACATGATTAATTTGGCATAGACATGATACCTCATTCACAGCTGTGATCTACTGCCGCGAAGATCTTTAAATATGATTCTTTTTGTTTGCACTTACAAATTATTTTTGAGAAATATCCTAATGGCAGCTACTCCCAATAAACAATTCAAGAACATTTGTGTGCTTTCTGGATTTAACTATGACAAATATAAAGAGTTCTTTGAGGCAGCCATTGATCTTGGTCGAAACATAGCAGAGAGAAAATTACACTTGGTGTACGGCGGAGGTGACCGAGGGTTATCAAAATTGGTCTCAGAAGCTGCTTTTGTCAGAGGAAGTCAAGTGTTAGGCATCATACCACAAGCTCTAAAACCTTTGGGCTGTTTGTCTGACTCACTGACTGGAGAAGAGTTAGTTATCTCAGGTATGCAAGAAAGAATAACTGAAATGCTTAATCATGCTGATGTTTTTATTTTCTTATCAGGAGATCTTGCAACTCTAGAGGCACTTATCGCATTAGCATCGTGGGCCCATTTGCACATTTATCAGAAACCCATCGGTTTGTTAAATGTCAATAATTTTTATGATGGCTTTATCGCATTTCTTAACCATGCAATAAAAAACTACTTCATTCCTTCCTCAGCGAAAAAACTTTTTATTTGTGCTCACACTGCTAATGAGCTACTTGATCTGTTACAAGCTTATCGACCAGAACCAGATCCCAAGACCTTGGTGTTGGAGTGTACAAATAACGATGGTAACAATAGCAGCAGTAAGAAGTACAAATTAGATTTAAATCTCCACCTGTAAATATTTTATTCTGTGTTGCACCACCCAGGTGATGTCTTCTAAACTCTACTTCTTTCCTTTAAAATATTGAGGACAATGTTTAGTTCTGATTGGGGGGAGGGGATAGTTGACAATTGTGGAATGTTGGTTAAGTTTTTACTAATTTTTTGTTGTAGAAACTAACTGTTACTAACTTTTTGTGTTGAAGATGGCTGAATATGGAGTGTAGTTACTCTAGAAACGCATCTTCTCAGTTAAAAAAAAAAAAGAAAAAATAATAATAAAAAAAAATTTTATTTTTCGTGTGATCTTTCTAACTTTTTCTTTTTGACTTCTCCTTTATAAATATGCATTTTTAAATTTTTGAGTCAAAAATGGCTGAATATAGAGTGTAGTACCTCTAGAAACGCATCTTCTTAGTTAAAAAAAAAACCATTTTATTTTTCTATCATTTTAAGTGTAACTTTTCCAATTAGTTTTTCTGCATCATTTTCACATTTCTGCATGCATATTTTCCTTTCATGCTTAGAATAGGTTGGGGGGTAGAATGTTGTTTAAAAAAAAAAAATAGTGTGATTTTGTTTTTATTTTTGGATGACATGATGACTTTCGAATTTTAGTATTTGTATTATCTTTGGTCTTGAGTGATGTTACACTATGTTTGCTACTCTACATGTTGATGTCGGAAATAAATATGAGTTGCTTGAAAGAATTGACATGTCATAATGAATACCAAGTGAGCTTTTGAGCCTATTATTTTTCTTGGAGAGTAACCCTTTTTGCCCATCTTTCATACAACTTAGCAGTTTACTATTTTATATACGATCTCTATATTCTTTTGAATCAACCCTCTAAAAAAAAAATTTACTTTAAAAAAGAAAAAGAAAAAATGTGTTGCTACATCTGAATGTCCATTTAATTAGTAGATATGGAGGATTATCTAGAGCCCTAAAAGATGATGGAAAGGTCATCTTTGACCCGTTTGAGCCTTTCTAACCATCCCTTATGTGAAATATTCATAGTTAGCCCTTTTGAGCCTTTTATTAAAAAAAAAAAACCTTTTCTTTGTCAACTTATCATCTTGACCCACTCCAAGTTGGAGTATTACCCAATATCTTACAAGTTCCATCACCTATTCATGTTTGAGAAAAATATAAATAATTATTTTGTTTAGTAAAGTTGTGCAAAAAAAAAAAGAAAAAAAAAGAAAAAAAATCTCTAAAAAAAACAAAGCAAAAAAAAAAAAAAGAGAGAGAGATATATAATTCAATAAGTGAAATGCACTTTTTTTTTCAAAAGACATTATTTTTCTCAAACATATATTTTGTTTTCTCTATTTTCCTTTCTTTGTTAGCCATGTCCTTAGCCTACATTACATCCTAATAAAAGTCCTTCTTGATTTTAGGGAACTATAGTCTGAAGTAGAAGTTAGTTATATGGGCTATAAAGATGTAGTAATGCATAAAAAAAATAATAAATAAAAAAAAATACATTGGGTTGACTAATATTTTGTTTGACTAGAGATCGTATTATTTCTAAGTTGTGGGCATATTCTTTTCATCTTGGTGAGAGTGTGTGATATTATTTCTTTATTATCTTCACTCCATTTATCATTTATTGAAGTGACAATTTTTATTGGGTTTAATTTTCTTGTGAAAGTGTCACTATTACCGGTGAGATTTTGGGGTTTGACATGTCATTTTTGAAAGTAGCTGTATTTACTTGGTTGATTCATGTGGATGGTTGATATGGGTGTGATGTTTCTTTAGACTGAAGATAATGCTTATACTTTTAATTGATTGCTATCATTAGTCTGATTGAATAAACAAGTTTGTTTAAAAAAAAAAAAATTTGGGTTTGAATTTTATTTTCGCTTTATTTGCTAGGGACTAGCAATGTTCTGTTGGGGGGTGTGTTGAGTGTTAGAAAGTGTATATTTATAAAGGAGAAAATCGTCATTCTACACTTCAAATCTCACTAACATTTCTAATTTTATTTATTTAAGTCCCTTGTTATTTAATTATATATGTTTTGTTTTAATTAAGTATTTTGTGGATTTTAGGGGTATCATGGTCATTTCACAATGAACGAGATTTCGGATAGCAAAACGGACGTCACTTTTGAACTCAGGACAGTCGAAAACCTTAAGAGGAGCATAAAAGGAAAAATGGCACTTTGTTCACACGCACGGATCTTTGTTCATGGATATCGCATTCACGACACTATTCGCATCAGCGTTCTTGTTCAAACCGTGTGCAAACCGTGTTATTCTTGTTTAAACCGCGTGGTCAAACCCGTGGTCAAAGCGTATTCTTGTTCGCATCGATGACGTGGCGTAATCCTGTGCATCCAAACTATTTTTAATCCGATGGCCATAATTCACTCAATGTATCTATAAAAAGGGGGCCTCCCCCCCTAATTTGATACCCCTGAATCTATTTTTGAGCTTAGTTTTCTGTAATTCTCTCTCCATCTTGTATTTTCTACGTATTTTAATAAAATTCCCATTTTACCCCTAGTTCAATAATGAGTAGCTAATTTTCTTTCAAGCTTGGGTTGAAGGTGAAGTCTCAACATGTGTCATGGGCTTTATTTGGTAAATTTATTTTCTCTTCCCCTCTAATTTCTGTGGAGGTTTTGACTTTTCGTCGATAAATAATAATAATCTTGTCTAGTTACCGCCCTGGTTTTACCGGCACCCTAGTATAAGGTTATTATTATTTGGCACGATAAGCCCTTAACACCATATTGATTAGAGCGTGGTTCATGAGGTGTGGATTCCCCCCTCATGATTTAATTGGTATTAATAAAGAATATTTAGCCCATGGTGCATGTTGATACGGATCCAGATACCCAAGCACTTTATTTCAATAGTTCCCAATTCAATTTAATTCCGCTATTCCTATTTAAATTCTAGCATCCTTTAAATCAATTTCTCCACAAATACAACCACCCACTTGCAAAGTTAATTCTACACACAATTAAAATCCACCTCCTCGTGGGATCGTCACTCAACACCATTAATCTATTCTACAATAGATTCGTGCGCTTGCGAGTTCAACAAAATTTGCACAACACGCAACCTATTAAACTTGGACTTAAGTTGCCCTACATTGAATCTTTTTTGGGATTGTTCAAATAATTCATCACTTATAGTGGTCCAAATTTTCTTAGTAAAGGTTGATGTTTGTAAATCACCCTTTTTTACATGGTCATGCACTATACGAATAAATGCATTTTCAGTCCGGCTAGACCAATCAGCCTTATCCTCACCATCAACATCATGTGAATCCATATCTTGAAAAATTAAAAAAAATAACACATATCAAATATTAATCATATTCAACATATCATGAAATTAATTTTAGCAACATGTCATAATAATTACAACTTTTATTTTCACAGGCCAAATACATAATATTAGATTTCTAGAATAAATAATCGACACCACCAATCAAATTCAGTAACACAAATTCAATAACATAAGCGTGGATGAATTTGTCTAAATTATTCAAACAACGGACACAGAGCAACAGCAAAAAAATTCAACGAACACAGAGCAACAGCAAAAAAATTCAACGAACACAGAACAACAGCAAAAAAATTCAATACCAAATCATTCCCTGTTCTAACAGATCTTAAAGAAATACAAACATCCAATTTGCCTAATTAAACAGAGCAACATTCAATTATCTCAATTGAACATGATATGGGTCTAAGCTAAACAAAAAGAATCACAAACAAAATTCACCCAAATAGAAAAATAAAGAAATATACCAGTAAGAAATCTGCAGCAAGCCAATGATTTTGCAATGATGTAGTGATTGACAAAGAAACGCACGTAGCTGGAGCAAAGACCAAGCTTAACCTGCAGCAAGCAAAGCCAGATTTCAAAAAGAAATGATGTAGCAGATTGCAGCAAACGCACGTAGCTGGAGCAAAGACCAAGCGAACTACAAAGAAGTTAAAGCCAGATTTCGAAGAAACCGATGTAGCAGATTGCAAAGAACGCACGTAGGCTGGAGCAAAGACAAGCGAATCGCAAAGAAGCTGCCAGATTTCAAGAAACCGATGTAGCAGATTGCAAAGAAACGACGTAGAGCTGGAGCAAAGACAAGCGAACTACTGACAAAGAATTCGGCCAGATTTCAAAGAAATGATGTAGCAGATTAGACAAAGAAACGCACGAATGGGAGCAAAGACAAAGCGAATCGGCAAAGAAGCCAGATTTCAAAGAAATTGATGTAGCAGACAGCAAAGAAACGCACGTAATCGAGCAAAGACCAAGAGAATCTGAAGCAAGCGCCAGATTTCAAATTTAAAAATTGGCAAGAAGAGCACGAAATGGGAGCAAAGACAAAGCGAAGAAAGCAGCTGCAACAGTCGAGATCAAGCAGCAGTAGCAACCCACACGAGCAGCAACTGATTTTGGCTACAGAGAGTGATAGATCGGTGATGGTAGACCGAGTTAGAGAGAGAGCTGTGCACAAATTTAGGTTGTGGTTGAAGGAGAAGTGATAGCCACGGGGAAGAGAGAGCTGTAAACAGAGGGGAGAGTTGAGATCTGAGAGTTTGGTAGTTGTCGACGAAGAGTCGGGAGATGTTTGAGATTTGTTCTATAATTTGTTCTTTAGACTAAATTACAATTCATTTGAAAACACCCTAAACACGTTTTTAACTTTACAAAGTGGTGAGTGAATCTGGATTTTTTATTTTATAATTTATTTTTGAGTTGAGCCCACCAAACATGTTTTGTAACTGTATTTATAAAACAAAAATGAAAACAAAGGTTTAAAAACGGTACCAAACAGGCCCTTAGCTTTTTCAAATTTTCTTTTCAAGCAAGCATCATTAATTTCATCACAACAGACCAAAACCCTCCACTATATAACTTTATCCGCTGCGGGCGGGTTTAGTATTATAAACTAAAATCCGTATATGAATGCAAGTAGGTTTAGTATTAACCTTATATCTGGTAGATACCCGCATGGATATCCACCAAACCCGCAATATTTTTTCTAAATATTTTTAATTTAATTTTAATTTAAAAATATATAAAAAAATAATGTAATTATTCAAATTATTAAATAGCCAAAGGCCCAAAGTTGTGTATGTGTGTACGTGGCCAATCTCTCATTCTAAAGTCATAACCTAAAGAAAACTAAAGGCATTTCCCATTTGATTTAGCTGCACACCTATCTGACCATCTCTCATCTCTATCTTTATTCAATCATTCTTTTCTTCTTTAGCCGTGAGCTTGTGACAGTGAGCCAACGCCTTACACCTAACTTAATTCATGGAGTATTATATATCTATTATAATTTTGTATGTACTATTTTTCTTTAACTTAATACATGAATTATTTTATTATTATAATTTTTTTCTTCGAATTACTATTTAAAAATATTAATCTTAATTATTATTGTAGGCATCGTATTGGATGGGTGCTTATGGTGGTGAATGAAATGAATATCTTCTCTTGGAGCTTGTTTTAAATGATAATATGAAATGTAATTATTATTTTTAGATAGTAATTTGTCTTTTTTAAATAGATTTGTGTAATTTATACTTAAATTTGAGAATTTGTGTTAGATTTATGTTAAAATTTTAATTTTTTATTTACGTTGTTTAAATATAAAATTGAGTATGTTATACGGAATTTGAGGTTATTATTATAAATTTATATATTAAATATTTATGATTTTAAATATAAAACTCATAAAAAATCCGCAGGATACCATTGCGGGTTTGATAATTGTCCAAACCCGCTGCGGGTGGGTTTTCTTAAAAAAATTAAAACCCGCTGCGGGTTGCGGGTGGGTTTAGTAATTTAAATTTTGTGCGAGTTTAGGTTTGATAATGACAAACCCACTGCGGGCGGTGCCCATTATCATCCCTAACCACTGAGCTAAGACTCGCGTTATAATAATTATTATAAAAAGGAAAAACAAAGGAAATTGACCATCAAACCCAGCTGTCATGCGCCTAAAATTCAGGATAATTTAAACGTGTAATGCCTAAGAAACTTATTAATCGTCAAATGTGAAACGACTTATTAATAACTTGTTTATTTGTTTATTTTTGTGTCTGTGGATATTTTTAAATAGAATTAAGCTAAAATGAATTTCCATTATTTATTTAAAAAGTATCATTTTTACCTTGTTAATCTTAAATTTCTTCTCAAACCAATTGAAATTATTGCTGGGAGGTTGAAAAGTAATTTTGAGCAGTTAAAAATTAATTTTAGCATTTGACAAAATTTTCGATTGTCTTTTGAGAATATAGCAGGATCAATAGTATTATTGGTTGTACTTTTCTCTTATGCGGATGCTTGCAACTTAAAAAAATGTGAATACTGAATGCTATCAAATATCAATTGGATGTGATTGACGGCAAAAAAAAAAAAGAAAAAAGAAAAAAAAGGGTTTAAGTCAAGCGTAAAAGAACCTTCAACGGATGATAGATGTGGGGTTCATGTGATAATTACAAAGGATTGGAATTCAGCTTTGAGCTGAGTTGTACTCAATTATTTATAATTTTTTGTCACATATACCACTATGGTAATATCCGATGGAGAATTAATTAATTTTATATTCTTATCTTATAACTATTAATTGTATCTTTTTAAAAGGTTAGCGACATATATATTTATTACAAATAACATTTTCTAATTAAGAAAAACAACAAAATCAATTTTATTTTAGCTTTAATTTAATATAAAAAAATGGTAAAGAGACAGAGAGATAGTGGTGATGGAGCTAACAAACTACTACTTTCACATGTATGGAATGTAGTATACATAACTAGGTGATTGGCACAAGTTAGTATGATTTAGGAATAAATGATTTTATTAAAATATGGATGTTTAGAGTACTTTTTGTAGTGTAAATAATGTTGGAGAAAAATTAATTTTTAAATTTTTATAAAACTTTTTAGGACCAATCTCATGCAATATATAAGAATTCGTAATCTAGAAATTGTATCTTGAAAATCTGAGAAGATGAACAATCTTTGCTTTTTCGGCTGAAGTGATTTAAGGCTCCCAGATCACGACCTGTCTCCACCACACCTATTAGATCACGATCCATCACCAGCACGCTGGTTAGATCATGATTCGTCACTACCTCGCTGGTTAGATCACGATCCGTCACCAAATAATCTTCCGGGTTATGATTCAGATTTGATCTGCACTTAACATGTGGACGCCTTTATCACAACTATAAGCAACTAGTAAGAGAAAATTTTCCGCTTAATTTTAGAGAGAAAATTTTTTTTTATCTGATCTATATAAAGTGGTTGCTCTCTCTTTTTCAAGAGAAAATAAGCATTTTTTTTTATATCTCTCTTTAATGAAAATCCTAGATTTCAAATAATAAAAACCAAAAGTCACGTTACTTGCTTTTTCTATAGGGGGCCCACCTTGTAAAATAACATAAGACCCCTTACACACAAGCATATTAAATGGAGCCTCCCACTAAATAATATATTTAGACTTTTGACCCAAATAACTAGTTATCTTACTTATTAACACAGTAGTGGTGCAGTCAATTAAATGAGCTAACACGGGAATCATTTGGGAACATATAATAGTGGCTACAACAATTAAGCCTGTAATTAAATAAGTCTAATCATTTAATTCCAACTCTACTCCATTATAAGATAGGAACTAACCTCCATAATTATATGTTCGAATAATAATTCATCCCAAGCCACATTGATTTCTTTACTGCGCAATCCTTTGTACCACATCGTTAATCAAATTGATATCTCAACTGTCCAATCAATTTAATAACATCTTGTTCCTTGATACTTGTTGTTTTTCTCTAATGATCATTTTAAGCATACTAAATATGTTGACACACTCTGGTCAGAGAATTCTATGATCAAGTGCCGAAAACCCATCAAGAGATATGTCGTACAAATTCTATATTGTTAATCTACAACTCTAATACTCATAATTGTTCCCACCAAGATATCGAATAATCTTGACCACAAGTGTGTGTCGTGCCCATTGGTAACTCAAATGGAATAACAATTACAATCATGAAATCATAACTAACTCAAGATTAAGATTACAGTAAAACCAATGCCTATGAGATTTAATAAGTCTGACGGTCATTTCAAAGTTAATTAAATCTCATATGTGATCAACTCAATGTAGTCAAACTACATCAGTAAATTCATACATGATTAAGACAAATCATTTAATGAATTTATTGCAGTCTATACATAAATAGAGCGTGCAACTCTATTTATCAACTGCGAACTTAATTTATTTAATCATAAAATATCTTGTATTTATATCTTCTATTTATCTATATAATGATCACATAAATACATATAATATGATTAAACATACCTTATTCAATATATTTATGCAATTGAAAAATATCTCAAATATTTTATTAATAAGAAAATAAATTAATATACTTTAAAAGAGCACATAATCCCAACAAATAACCCATCCAAGTGTCATTTATTTAGCTTTTCGTAAGTTAAAGGGTCAGGCTAAGTTATGTTATGTAGAACTTACACTCAAGACTAAGACTCAATAGCTCAAGTGTTGTTTGAATATTAAGGCATCTGCCAAAATTTTTTAAAATGAACTAAGTGCTTGGTCACCGTAAAACTGCGAGGATTGTTTTGTAATTGCAGTCCGTTAGAGTGCTGTCTGACCTATGAATTTGGTTACTATTCCAAGTGGTTATTAGTACAAGCTTTGAAGTGTTGGCAAATTATATAATCTTAGTTGCTGTAAATTGTAAGTATTTTTTTAATATTTTAGAGACACTTGAATTGACAATCACTTGGAATAGTATAAATAAATAAATAAATAAATAACAATGAAGTGTGAAGTATAATATTAATTTATGCACCAATCCATGCACTATATGTCCCAATTCATGCATTTGCGATGTAGAACAAATGTGATTGCACTGAAATCATACAGAACCATAGCATAGCTTTTCTCATGAATCTAAACAATATATTTTGATTTTTTTTCTTTTTCATCACTCTCATTTACCATATATTTTCATAGTACATTTCCAACCCATATATGATTTATTAAGACCCTAATGAAATGAAATTTAGCTACATATATATAGTTATAATAAGTTTGTGAGATGTTAGATGAAACTTTCAAGAAACTTAAATCACTCTCTTTTTTAGCTTAATTGATCTAAATTTGAAAGAAAATGTGAGCGTTTAAAATGGCTGAGAACTTGTCTCTAAGATTGTACAAGATGTGGCAAGCAAGTCCCACCCAACTTTTTCAAGTAGAAAGTCTGGTACCACCCACCCAAGAGAGCAAAACATTTTCAAACTTCAATAAATAAATCCCGAGCAGGCCCAAGCATTTTGTGGATCTGTGATGTATCAAACAACTTTTCTTATTGGATTTGTTTGGCTAATATGAATAGTTATGTATCTAATCTTCGTATGTAAAATATTGTATAAGGGAATTACAAAAACATTAAAAATCTCAAGGAAAATTCTATATTTTACTCTGTACTTAATCTCATCTTCTTTTTAACTTTTCTATTATAAATGAATTTACAATTAAGTAAAGTAATGAGTTAAGTCACAAAAAGTAATTTTGACGCTTTGTCGCGAGTGCTCAAAAGTGATTAAAAAACTTTGAACGAGAGAACTCCCATCAATCCATTTTTCTCTCAGCAAGCGTTGCCTGTCACGAGTACCCAAAAATGATTAAAAAAATATGTGCGTATACGAACACCCATCAACACTTTATTGTAACTTTGGTGGATCCTTAATATTACAATCTTACTAAGTCAGCCAACCTTCACAGAACCATTAGAATCGGTCTAACAATTAAACTAAAGAATCCATTAATCAATTTACTAATGAAAAAAAATGGTGCCAAATTACAATTTGTCATAATCTTTGGTTAGTAGCTGACTCATTGCAGCTATTTACATTTCAAATAAATAAATAAATAAATAAATAAACAAAAAAAATTCCGACGTAATGATCAAGAGCTAGAATCATGTTTATGAGTCTTCTTGTTATAATCATCATCAGCAGAAGCAGCAGCAAATTTCTGGACGATATCAGGAAAAGGTAGCTGTGTTGCATGAGCTGATGCTGTGGCTACGAAGTTCATTTGGGTCAATGTGCAGCGGCCGCGGCCGCGGCCAGGTATGTACGTGCATGGATTGCCGCGGCGACTAGGCACAGGACCCTTTCGAAGCGATTGAATTTTTATTGGATTTTTTTGCAGCCATTGCTCTTCGTCTAGCGGCCTCATTGCTGGTGCTTGAAGACAAAATGACAGACACAGAAGAATGGTGCAAAAAATGAGCATGGTTTTGGAGAACTTTTTGCTTTGATTAAAACCCATTTTGGGAAAGATTTTTAGAGGGCTTTAGAGAGTTGTGACAATATATGAATGAGATTTAATTTGTTTGTGGGTTACATATTTTTAATTGTAAGGTTTTTGTTCTGTGTTGACCTTTAGGCCGCGGTTTGAAGGTTGAATAGAGCAGGTCAGTCAGGTCGAATCTCTACTAAATTAATCAATGACGCGGATCTTGAAGAGCAAACCACTGCTGCATTTCGCTGCACTTACATAAATATACATTTAATGAGCTGATCAATATTGAATCAGTCAGTACTTGTGCTGCATGTGATTTGTGGGTGGCAAAAACCTTTATGAATTGACCCGCTGAACCCAATCCTTTGTTTTAAACTCAGTAGTTGGGCTTCCAAAAGTGCTTTTGGGCTCTCAGAGTGCCAACTGGGTTGTTATGAATACTAATAATCCCCTGCCATTTGTATCCTCCCACCCATTTTAAATAATAAAATTGCAGCAAAGTCCTTGTTATCTTTTAAAAAATTTTAAATAGAAACTCAATTTGTAGAATTAATCAATTAAATAATTTATAAATTCTTTTTTTTCCTACTTAGATCCCTCGATAATTTTGCAAACATTAAAGTTTTCTTAAGATAGGTTTAATTTAACAAACAATGATAATTGATCATAATAGCAATTAGAGGGCGACAAAAATGTACTCTCCTTATAACAAAATATTAATCATAAATGTACATTTATTAATAAGAATAACAATATTAATCATAATATTTAATAAGAAAAGGATGTATATATAATATTGAATAATATTTGGTATTTATGTAATATTTATGAATATGATTACTACAAGTTGTATTTTTGTTTTGTTTTTCTATTACGTTAAAAATATATAACGGTAGAGTGGTTTGATCAAGATAGGAAAATTGGTAATAGCGAAGGCGGCCACTTTGGGGTCTGAGTTGATGGTTTGATAATTTCTTTAGAGATTGTTTCAGCATTTATTTTCATTTTTAGCTTCTCAAAGTTTTCCTATGCTCGCCTTTAGAATATAGTAATCTTAACGACTAGGCTTCATTACTAAACTAATTTTTTCTTGAGTAATAAATCAATGGTTATGATTTAATTTTTATTTTATTTTTTCTTCAGCTGCCTAACAACCACTGATAAAATACTTAGTAAAAACTTAGCTCAACACTGAATTGTTGTCTTAGGTAGCTTTTTTTTTTTTGTCTAAAATCTGAATGTGTCTGAATTTGACTAAAGTTTGAATAGGTCTAAATATATTCATCTGAATGACATGTTTATTTTTCTTTTTTCAGTATCTGAATATAAGCATTAGGTTTTTTGTTCTTCAAAAAGAAAACATTTGAAATATGATATTTTGACACTTACAATCTCATAAATATTAAAAATACTTATATTTATTGGTTAAATGCATGACAAGTTATAAATAAATTATTTGATTAGTAAAAGAAATTGATAATGTTTACCTTAACAAAACATGAAAAATAAAATATATATCTAATACATGTATTTTTTTACATTAATAAATGATAATTATAATGTTATTTTTAGTATATTATATTTGTATTTTTTCTTGTTAATTACATAAGTCAATCAAGAATTGTTTAATCATTTGAATTAAAATTAATGTATTGAATAAAATTCAAAATCTATTATAAAATAGTAAATATAAACACAAAAACATGGACCTATTATGAAACACACTCACCTAAAGTTCTATTATTTTTAAAATTTTCATTCATAAAAAAAAAAGGTTGAATACACATATAGCAAAAAAAAAAGGGGATAAATAAAAAAAAATAAAGGATAATTTGTAAAAAGAAATAAATTTATTTAATAAGGGTATTAATGAGAGAGAATATTAAAATTTCATTAAGATATTTTGTCATTCAAATAAAAGTCATAATATTTAACTTTTTAATTCAGACGTAAACAACTTATAATAAGACATAAGTCAGAGAAAAAACAAAATAAAAAATGTAAATGTCTAAAAATAATTAAAATTCAAACTACAGAAAAAAAATCAACCCCTAAGTCTTAATACAACTTGGTTTTTGGTGAAAATTTTATTATAACCACTGATAAATTTAATGTTGAATAACAAAAGGATGTCCTTATTTTTTGAATTAAGTGCGTATTTAGTTTTTATATTTTGAAAAATGCCTCAAGACACCCCTACTATTAAATATGTGACACTCTTGCCCCAATTGTTTCTTTGTCACTACAGTAATAACACCCTTACTACAATCTTGAGAGCATTAATTAATTTATCCATAAAAAGTTAATTAGTAAATTGACTAATAATATTTTTATATCCTTGCAACAGTCTTTCTAATAATTATTTATGAATAAATTAATATCAGCCAACTTAAAACTACATTTAATACCTTGCAAGGGAAAATATATTCTTGCAATGGTATTATTGTAAATGCAAAGAAAAATGAAGGCAAGAATGTCACATATTTAATAGTAAGGGGGATCTTGAAGTATTTTTCAAAATATAAAGACTAAACGGTATTTAACTCAAAATATAGGGACTAAACAAATATTTACTCTATATTTTTGGATTGTGGTAAAGAGATGGTAATTAAAATGGACATAATATTGAATAAAATTATGTATATATGTTGTGTTCACGAATATATTTTTTACAAATTATACTATCTCTTCCCCCCCTCTCCTCCTTTTTCTATCTTGAAAATTCATTTTGAATTTTTTAATCTTTCAAATAAGTTTTTTCTAATATTCATGTTCGATTCTTTATCTTGTAATAATTCAAAATGTTTCTGAAAAAATTTGTTTGGAAAGCTATTCCTCCTATTCTTTTCAAAATAAGATGCATAATTTGTTAAAATTTATTTTTAGAAAGTTTTATCAAATACCAAAATGAACTTTTAACTTCTTAAATTATCTTTTGACTACCTCAAAGTAATCCCAATGGCTAGGGATGAAATATAAGTAAGATAAAGTATGAATCGTGGCTCTTGTAAGAAAAAAATTACTCCCAGAAATTAAGATAAATAATAAGAGAACTTAAAAAAGTTATTCAAATTACTTGTATTTATTAGAATACCAACGTACGTATACCCTTAAAAAAGCTAATTTTAATTATGGTGCATGTTTGACTCTCTTCTTCTCTCCTAAATTTCCAATTCAACGGCTTTCTCCTTTTAAACTTTTAATTCTCAATTCTCACTTTTTTCAAATTCATTCTTTGGGAAAGTTAGTTTATTTTTTAGTTTCTTTCTTTAATTTTCAAAATGAGAGATGATTTCTTGCAAACTATTAGGTTATTTAAATCGTAAAGGAAATTGCAGAAAACTTTGGTTCAAAATCAATAGCACATGATTTTTGTTCCTTCAAAAAACGCAGAGCCCAAGTTTCGATATTTTTTATTTCTGTATTTTATATTTTTACTTGACTAGATGGTTTGATATAGAATGTGAAAATTTTATTAAAATATCAATAAACTATCAAAATTATTTCTTTTTGAAGTATTTTATTTTTTGTTAATAAATGCTTGATTAAATTAGAAATTTATATTGTATATATTTCTTCTTTATTTTTATATTATCTTTCTCTAACTCATCTTCAAAATAGCCATTGACTACAATGAAATAAAATTCAAAATAAGAGAGTTTTTTTTTTTAGAAAAATGTTTAAAAATTTTGGATGCAAAGTTAGTATTCCAAAGTCCAAATGATACGGTATTTAACCTATCATTCATTCATTGATTCTTTGAGCACTAAAGTGTTAATTTTTTGAAAAAATAGATTGTAGTCATCAATTGATGGCACATCATTTAAGATATAAAGTTTGCATCCTAAGTTTACAATGAAGACATCATTTAAGATACAAAGTTTGCATCCCATATTTATAATTAGGTATATCATTTTTCATTTTTTAAATGTGGATTCTAATTAAGGCATTTTTTGCTTTTAAGACTTCATGCATGCTTGACACGATTTATCTAAAGTAATTTGTTTGATGTAGTCTTTTTCCTACTGCAGACTAATTTTAATGTGATACATGTTTCTTCTTTATTGCTATCTAATCTTTCTTTGACACGTCTTAATTTAAGAATAGTCATGGCCACAAACCAAAAAAACAAAAATCCCAGCTATAGTAAAACTAGGTAAATTAATACTTTCAATGAATTAATGTTTTGTGCATGTCCTGACTTAAGGCGAACCTTCTAAATTAATTAAATTTATAAGTACTTTATTGAAACGTGTTTTTAGTTTTATTTAGAACCCCGTCACTATATAAATTAATAATCTATATTAATATGCAATTAAATTTGTATAAATAATCAGTCAATATTTACATGCCATTAAGAAGATAAATTGATTGATTTACCTTATGCGCTCTTTATCATAGGAGATTAAATGAAACTATCGTATCTCTTAGACTGAAGGATTTTGGAGGATTGATGCCATGAAAGTTGATAAATAATTTTAAAATAAATTGATTGATTAAACCAAAATATGTTTGATTGAGAGCAGGAAGTCGATTATAGCATGGCATGGAAACTGTCGCAATCTATTTGGGAATGGTGATTTTATCCACAAACTTACAAACCCGCATTTATCTGTTCACTAAAATGTGGTTAATTTTGCCAATAATTGACAGATTTAGTAATACATATTAAACCCTACTGCAAATAATGAGTAAATTTGATAAAAAGAGAAACCAATGGATACCCGTGCTGGTATCCACTAGCTCACGATATTTTTATTTTTAATTTTTAAACACAAAAGTTTCTAAGTTAAAAAAAAAAAAAAAAGGTGTTTAGACCTAATCTTAATTTCCTCAAGCTAAAAGGAATCGGCTGCAAGTACACCCATCGAGAAACCAAATTGCAAATCCCCTTGGCCAAACAAACTCCACCTACAAATCAACAAGACGGAAGTATTCGAGACAGATGGCTATACATTCCACTCTTGGCCTTGGTTCTAGTTTCAAAAAGCATTATTGCTCTCTTCACCACAGCCACTCTTTTTTAGGAAAATTTTGTAAGAATTTGTATATTTCGTCATCAAATAGGAGAAGTTATTTTATAGTGCTACATTATATATATATATATATATATATATATATATATATATATATATATATATATATATATATATATATATATATATATATATTAGTTTTAATGTTAAAAATTAAATTTCTTATTTACATTGATAAAAATTAAAATTGAGTACTTTAAGTATATTTATTAGGCTAACTTATAAATTTATTGTTTAAATTATGCCTTTATACTTTCAGATTTTGGAACCGACAAAAAATCCATTAGATATCAATGCATGTTCGGTACTTGTTTAAACTAACAACAAATATGGTGCAAGTTTGGTAAATTTACTTATTTTGCGGGTGCGGATATGATATTGTCAAACTCACATCCTACCTTACCTATTGTCATTCTTATATATAAAAAATAATATTTTATTACCCCATGACCTTGATAAACTAATATTTTATTGGCCCATAGCCCACCAATAATAATTTGATATGAGTACAGTTGCGCACCAAATCACTTCTCTATCACGTGTTATTCTTTTTTTATATTAATGATAATGACATTTATATTTGTAAATAATCAAAATTTGCGTGCCAATAATATAAAAATAGTCAATGTTTACAGGCCAATAAAACAAAATAGTCAATATTCACATAGTAGTTAAATAATTTTATGACAGTAATGTAAAAATCATTAGCTATCTCATAACAGGTTGATATAGCCTCAATGGTACAGGAGTGACTAAAATCTAAATGAAGGGATGTTTCCTATTGATTTGCATGGAACATAATTTTTTTTAATTGAGTAATGATTTATGAATTAATAATTTATTAATTAGTTGAGAAATTTGTAAATTTGATTAATTAATATTCTCATAGTTATTGTATTTCTCTTGCTTCTAATAGTTCTAATTTATCGAGGTTTACCTGTAATATGTTCCATCTGACTGTAGTCAAGGCATTGTTAATTTTTAGCAATTTATTTTATTATTATATATATTTTTAGTACTTGGTCCTTAACACAACTCATTTCGAGCCATTTATTCCAAGTGTCCAGCCCACACTGAGAGGCTACACATGGTCTTGATCTCTTGAACATATTGGGCGGTTCAAGAATGAGACATGGGCTTGCGCATTGCTCGGTGTTGTTGATCTGTTTATCCGCTAAGTGTGAGTCCACGGGCGGGCCCGTAGGTTTCCTCCAGTGATGGTATGGAGTCTTGTGTTGTGTCTTTGGATGGAATGGTTGATTTTTGACTTGTTGTGGATTGGCCAAGTGATAGGATTGGTTCTTGGATTGAACAAGGTTTGAATTTTGATCTACTCTTTGCAACCTAGGCTATGTTCTAAGACGCATTTAGGACTTGTAGAGGTTGATATATTTTGTCTTTGGAATAAAAGTAGAAAGTTGCTCCTTTTCATTGGAGAGAGAAAGGTGTCGTGAGTCTATCTAATGGTGTTTTGACACGGATCTACAATGGGTTTCTTTATTTGCAGGTACCACAATGAGATCACCAGTCCTCTTATTTTGAGATTCATTACTTTAGTATAAACTAAGTACCATTCGATATAACCTCACCACCTCAGTGTTGAGGTAGTAAGCTTGTTTCATGCAAATTTTTGTCTATCTATATGTTAGAACATTTATTTAGATTATTTGAGATTTTAAAATTCTTCTAATGCTTGAGGTTCTATTCATAATAAACAATTCATGACACAGTAACTTATGTTAACCAAAGTTGTCAAAAAAATATTATACTATTTATTCAAAAAAATATAATTTTTTTACCTAATTAAAAATTTCCTACTTTCTTCCCAATTACTTGTTTGTTTAAGATTACTTGAAAAGTGATTTTTAAGAAATTAAAAGCTAATTTTGAGAATTTAGCCGGACCAATAATATTATTCATTGCGTGGGCAAATACATACTAGTAGCAAATTAAACCTAAGATTATTAAGTGAATTAAAAAAGTAAGCTCAAATTAAATTAAGATAAACAACAAAATCAATTTTATATGACGTTACCAATAGTGTAATATTTCAATAAACAAATTTACTTTAGCTTAATTATACTAAAAAAATGCTAAAAAGATAGAGTGTTGATACAGTGTTTATAGAATATCATTTTGAAAAATATAGAACCTAGAGCCCATAGTTAGGTGATTGACGCAAGCTAGCTTGATTTCAGAAAATCTTTAAACATCACTTTTATTTATGACAAACATGAAATGGACAGGGGCGATGCTTAGAGTAAATCCCATGAAGCAAGTTCAAACTTCATGTATTATAGGGGATCGATTTTAAATGGTTTTTCTCATTTATAATTGTGGTATAATTGTTAGGAACTTAAGAATTTTACTTGTAAATGTGGCAATTTTAATTGATAATTGAGGCTACTATTATAAATAAAAAATAAAATGAAAAAGTAATTAGCGAAATGAAAATCAGAGAGCGTTGGGTCCAAATGTTATAAAATTTTTAAAGGTTATTTGCTATTTTGTCAGAATGATAAAGAAAGTCACAAAATAAAGATCAATTAATAGGGTCACTTTGACTTTATTTCAAAAAATATAAAATTACATTTTCATCCTATATATAAAGTTTACAAATTAATTGTGCAGTACCAAATCAGTATTTTTATGCTATAATTTTTAATATTTCTTTTAGAATTTTTGATTTTTTATTTTAAAATCCTACACGTGCCCTGGCACCCTCTAGTTTTAAGCACCCTCTGCCTCTAGAAATGGAGCTAATTAACTAAGGGAAAACATAAGCAAGCAGCTTCTTGTCATTTCCAGATTTGGCCATATCTTCTTCCTCCAAGTGAGCCCATGCTTCAACTCCATCTCCAGATTTGGTGTCAATGAAAGCAATTATATTCTTATAAGGTACACCACCACAAGCAACCCACACAGGCTTCCCCTATCCAAAATCTGCTTCATATACAGCAAACTTACATAAGTTGGAGAAGATGCAATAACAAGGCTTTTGTTTTCTGTTAAACTTTTGGCCGCGGTTTGAAGGTTGAATAGAGCAGGTCAGTCAGGTTTACTAATTTCTACTAAATTAATCAATGACAAGGATCTTGAAGAACAAGCAATTGCTGTATTTCGCTGCATTCACACCGGTATATATATTTAATGAGCTGATCAATATTGAATCAATCAGCGCGGCAATTTGTAGGTGGCAAAAACTTTTACGAATTGACCCGCTGAATCCAGACCTTGTTTTAACTAAGGTCGTTAGGCTTGGAAAAGTGCTTTTGGGCTCTTGGAATGCCAATTGGGTGGTGATGTGTACTAATAATCCCCCATTATTTGTATACTCCCACCCATGTAAATAATAAAATTATTGCAACGTCCTTGTTTTTTTTTTTTTAACAAAAATTCAAGTATTTATTTCTTAATTCGACAGTGAAAACTTAAATTGTCTGAATAAAACTACATCTACGTAGCATTTATTCCCAAAACATATATTTTTTTTATTAAAACTTATATTTATTTTTTTGTCAATTAAACATACAAGAATAAAGTTATGAAAGGAATGCTTTAAAACTATTTTATTTGAAGCCAGGATAAGCTAATTATGTGGTATCCCTAGAGTTGAAGTCTTGGGTTTGATCTACATTCGGTACATGAGATAATACGAAAATAAATTTAATTCTGAACTAACAAAATTGAAAAAAAAAGCATATTATTCATATTAAAAAAAAATTACCACTTAATAAACAGATTGTTCTTCCTACTCCAATACTACGTGTATAAGACAAAAGCGGAAAACAATGTTTTGAAAGAAAAAGAGACTCGGGAACGAGGAAGGATCAGGGTCAATAAAAATTCGAGTCCATGTGTTTTATATATATTTTGAATCAAGATACAATTTGTCTATTTCTATCAAATAAGTCCCTAAACCAACCCTTGGTTGTTGATAAAACTAGACTTTATGGTGCGTTTACTTCTAAGGAATGGGAATGTGGTGGAATGGGAATGGGCCGAGAATGAGAATGGGCTAGAATGGGAATGAGGAATGGGAATGTGATTTCAATGTTTACTTGGCAAAAATAAATGGGAATTGAAATATGCTGGAATGCCATTGATGTGTTTATTTAGCAAAATAAATGGGAATGATAATCAATTTACCAAAATACCCATACTATTAAATAATGTAATTTTCATTGACTAGATACAAGTATAAATATTATTATAAAAATGATATTAATTAAAAAATAAAATTAATAATAATAATATTTTAGTTATTATTATTATTATTAATATTATCATTATTAACAATAAAAATAATGATAAAAATAATAACTAATAAAAAAAGTTAATTTATCATTATTAACAATATTATCCTTATTGTTGTTGTTATTATTATTATTATTATTAAATTTTATTAACTTTATTATTTTAGTTATTATTATTTTTATTAATATTATCAGTATTAATATTTATAATTATTATTAAAATTAAATTTTATTAACTTTATTATTTTAGTTATTATTAATTATTGTTATTAATATTAAAATTTATTATTTTAGTTATTATTAATTATTTTTATTATTATTTTTATTATTATTTTTATTATTATTATTATTAATATTATCATTATTAATAATAAAAATATTGATAAAAATAATATTAATAAAAATAATTAATTTATCATTATTAACAATATTATCCTTATTATTGTTCTTATTATTATTATTAATTTATTATTATTAAATTTTATTAACTTTATTATTTTAGTTATTATTAATTATTGTTATTATTATTTTTATTAATATTATCATTATTAACATTTATAATAATTATTATTAAAATTAAATTTTATTAAATTTATTATTTTAGTTATTATTAATTATTGTTATTATTATTTTTATTAATATTATCATTATTAACATTTATAATAATTATTATTAAAATTAAATTTTATTAAATTTATTATTTTAGTTATTATTAATTATTATAATTATAATTAAATTTTATTAGCTTTATTATTATAGTTATTATTAATTATTGTTACTATTATTATTATTAAAAATAAATTTTATTAACTTTATTATTTTATTTATTATTAATTATTGTTATTAATATTAATATTTATTATTTTAGTTATTATTAATTATTGTAATTGTATTAACTTTATTATTTTAGTTATTATTGATTATTGTTATTAATATTAAAATTTATTATTTTAGTTATTAATAATAATAATAATTATTATTATTATAATTAAATTTTATTAACTTTATTATTTTAGTTATTATTAATTATTGTTATTATTATTTTTATTAATAATAATAATTATAAATGTTAATAATGATAATATTAATAAAAATAATAATAACAATAATTAATAATAACTAAAATAATAAAGTTACTAAAATTTAATAATAATAAAATTAATAATAATAATAACAACAATAATAAGGATAATATTGTTAATAATGATAAATTAATTATTTTATTAATTATTATTTTTATCATTATTTTTATTGTTAATAATGATAATATTAATAATAATAATAATTACAAATAATAACTAAAATAATAAAATTTAATAATAATAATAATTATTATTATTTAAAATAATAAAATTATTTGTGATTTGAACAAGGGTAATTTAGGAAATATGAAAAAATTAGAAGGATAGAAAAGTAAATTTATGTTTCATTCCCATTCCCACATTTTTATTCCCAACCCCCCATGGGAATGGGATTCCCATTCCTTATTCCCAAATTGTGTGGGACCCACACATTTTATTCCCATTCCCAAATTACATTTTGCCAAGTAAACATGGGTTTCATTCCCATTCCTTCATTTCCATTCCCCATTCCCATGAAATAAACACACCCTTATAGTTATGTTATTCATTATGAAACAGAATTTGGATCCAATATTGATCATGTTTACGTGTGCTTACCTTTCCATGAACAATAGAAAAAAATATGTGAGAGAAATATATATATATATATATATATATATATATATATAAAAGAGAGATGAAAGGATAAAATTCATAAAATGTAAATTATTTTTTATGCACTAACGGAAGTTAATTTGTCAAAAAAAAAAAGGAGAGATTAGGTGAAATTTACCATGTATATATATTATAGGGAAATGATCACTCGCATACCTTTAAATGACACTTATATCAAACGTACTACAACACTTTTAACATGTATCATTCGCATATGCTAAGTTGACAAAATGTGTCTACCGTCCACAAAATCGTTAGCTGCCGTTTGCAAACGCTGACATTATAAGGATAATCTAGTCTTTTAAGATAGAAGAAGCTTTGATTAATAAAAATGACATGTCGTTTGATATATTTGATAAAAAATGACACGTCATCCCATTTATTAGGCAATGACATTTTCTATGTGAAACAACGTTGTTTCATAGGGACTAAAAAAAAAAAAATTTGCTAATCCACTACTGAATCTGCTCTTCTAAAATTTAACCTAAATTTTCGAAGATCTACTCCAAGCTTCAACTCGAATTTTTTATAGTATAATATGTATAATTATTAATAATATGTATTGTTAGTAATTTTTTCTGTTATAATATGGATATTTTTTTAAGGATAATTGTTAATAATATATACCATTAATAATTTATAATTTTTGATAAAAAAATGTATTGTCAATAGTAAAATCAAAAGAATTATGTATTGAAAATTTATCTCAATTTTTTGGGCAAATCTATCCTTTTACCTTAATTTGAGTTTTAAGGGCAAAATAGTCAATTTTCCACAATTATGTTAACTTTCTAACGGCAGTTAACGGTTTAGTGGACGACAGACATCTTTTGTTAACTTAAGGTATACGAGTGATATAATTTAAAAGTGTTGTAGCACGTTTAGTATGAGTGTCATTTAAGGGTACATGGCTGATAATTTTCCTATATTATATATAGAAAAAAAGATAAAGATGTTAGAGTAAGAATCCTTTGATGAAAACCATCACCTATAAGTCAGGAACATTAATGTTGTACCACCAAGAATCTGTATCAAATTAAGCAGAAGCATACCTGAATCCATAACACTGAATTGCTCTCTAGGTTTGTGTGGTTGGCCTTCTAGAGTAACATGTTCTTCTAAAGAATCGTTTAGTTTTCTCTACGCTCTCCCTTTTCTGATGATGAAATGTAAAAAATAATAGAAAGATACGTGTGACCTGAGGACTATAATCACTTATATAGACAACTTTTTCCTATTGTCATTAGGTATTCTTAATTTTGCCTATCATTGAATTAGAATACCATTAAGTCTCTACACATTCAAGGCTTATATCTTATTAGATACATTAATGCCCATAATACCAAAAACCTTAATAGATAACTTTTAATTAGGCTTAACCTTATATGAAGTCTGCAACACATAATTATTCACATATAAGCCTAATGTTGGATTAAGGGTCCAATAATTTTAGATTAAAAAATCCAACAATCTCCCACTTGGGCTATATGTGTAATCTTATAAGTATGCTTAGTAAAAATAATCGTATGAGCTCAACCTTACCGTCATTACCAAAATGTATCTATAACCAATCTGGTCCATCAATCATACCAACATAGGATCATAGTGGTCTGCGTTATAACTATCGTAACTTAACCCATCAATGGTTATTATGCCAATACAATTGAATGACATGGACCATGATGTGGATATGCAGCATGAAAATTTCATGTAATGTGATCTTAACATGCATATTTCTAACTGGTCCACCTTAAACTTTAGAGAGATCAAACCATACCAAAATCAGAGTGTGAATAAACCAAAACTTTATTTTTGCAGAAAATAACTTGAAATACCCATAAACTGAAATAACTGAAAAATGTCTATATTATAAGAGCATCTAAAATCACAAACTCCTACTAAAACTGAATATCTTTAAATAACACGACACCCATACGAGCAACAAGCTTATGAAACATTTTGGGTGGCAATCCTTTAGTAAGCAGATCCACAATCATGGAGTTTATACCAATGTGCTCAATAGACAATCGTCCATTCTGAACTCTTTTTTTAACAACTAGGAACTTGATATCTATATCCTTCGACTCAGTATAGCTCTTGTTGTTATTGGAATACAACACTGTTAACTTATTGTCATAAAATCTAATTGGTCTATCAACACCATCTACTATACGCAGCCCCGTGACAAAATTTCGCAGCCATATTCCCTGATTAGATGTCTCATAACATGTTATGAACTCTATTGCCATAGTAGAAGAGACTATAAGAGACTGTTTACCACTCTTCCAAGAGACATCACCCCCAACTAGTAGATATTTGTAACCTGAAGTGAATTTCATACTATCTTAGTATCCAATAAAACTAGAGTCAGTGTACCCAACGACCTCAACCTGATCTAACCTTTGATATGTGAGCATGTAGTCTCTTATCCTTTGTAAATACTGTAAGATCTGTTTGGCTGCTTTCTAATAGTCAACTCCTGGATTACTTAAATCTCTAACCAACATTCCAGTAACGTATGTAATATCTAATCGCATACAAACCTGAGAATACATCAGACTTTTTACTGCTGACGCATAAGGAATCTTCTCCATTTTTTTTCTGCTCAAAGTTATTGTTGAGGCACTGATTGAGACTAAACTTGTCTCACTTAGCCACAAGGGTATCACCTAGTTTGCAATCTTGCATCCCATATCTATTGAGAATTGTTTCGATATACCTCTTTTGTGACGATCCAAGAATATCCGCGAGCGATCCCGGTGTATTTGTATGTTTAATATAAAAGAGGCGCCACCAAGATCTTTCATCTTAAAATTCCTAACTATAAATCTCTTGGTGTCGTACAATAAGCCTGTATCACTGCTGGCAACAAAATGTCATCAATATATAAAACTAGAAAAATATAATTGCTCCCACAGAACTTATGATATATGCAATCATGAACCAAATTTATCTAAAAAACAAACGAGATGATCACTTGATGAAACGAAACTTGAAATACCATTGTTGAGATGCTTGTTTGAAGGCATAGATAGATTTCTTAAGTTTGCAAACCATATTCTTTGGGTCTCCTGACACAAAGTTTTTTTACTGCACCATATAGATCGTTTCATCAATGTCGCCATTGAGAAATGCCGTCTTTACATATTCTTTTCAGTCTTTACATCTATTTAATATAACTCAAGATCGAAACGCACCACCAATGCCATTATAATCCTGAAAAAGGCTTTCGAAGAAACTAGAGAGAAAGTCTCTTTATAGTTGATGTCTTTTTTCTGTGTAAAGTCATTTCTAACAAGACACGTCTTATACCTCTCCGCATTACATTTTGAATCACTTTTGGTCTTGAATATCCATTTGCAACCAATAGGTTTCCCACTTTCTAGCAAATGGATAAAATCCCATACATCATTGTCCTTCATGGACTTCATCTCCTCATGGCATCTATCAACTTCTGAGAGTTTGAACTTTCTATACCTAGACAAAAATTAATCGGATCATCTTCCATCACACCGATGTCTTCCTCATGTTCTTGGAGAAATACAATGTAGTTATCTGACACTACACTTCTCCTTTCTCTAGTGGATCTCTTTAATGGCCCAGGTTCTTCAGGTCATAGAATTTGTTCTTCTTAAACAATTTCTCTTGTATGAAAGGTTCTCTAGCATTGTCTTTGATCTATTGTGTCTTGAACAAAGTTAGGAATGAGACCCTAATCAATGCCAATAAAACCTATGGGAATATCAATATATTCCTTTTTAAAGATAAAGTCCCTAGCCATATCTCCCCCCGCAAATTCGACATCCTCAAAGATCTGAGCATTTTATGACTCGAAAATCCACTTGGTCGTGGAATCATAAAATTTGTACTCCCTAGATCGTTCTGAGTATCTAATAAAATATAAAATAGTAACTCACTATCTTTGAGTCCAATTTCTTCTCATTAGGCCTCAGCTGGACATCCCCAAACATGTAAGTGCTTTAGATTAGGCTTCTCACCTATCCAAAGCTCGTAAAGGGTCTTGACAATAATTTTAGTTAGAACTTTGTTAAGGATATATGCTACAATCTTAAGTGCTTCTCTCCAAAGTGATCTAGTAAGGTAGAATGATAAATCATACTCTTTACCATGTCCTTAAGCGTCCCGTTTCATCTTTTAGCAACACCATTCATTGTGGGCGAACCCAGCATAGCATACTATGGGATGATAACGCATTCCATTAGGAATTTAGCAAATGATCCTGCACATTGTTCACTTGAGCTGTCATATTTACCATGGTATTCACCAACACAGTCAAATCTAATGCTTTTGATTTTTTTCTCGAGTTGGTTCTCAACTTCAGCCTTAAAATTTTTAAACAGATTCAAAGACTGTGACTTTTTATGTAAAAGATATATGTAGCCATATTTAGAAAAATTGTCTGTAAACATCATAAAGTATTCTTGACCATTCTAAGCAGCCGTAGAAAATGGCCCGCAAATGTTTGTATGTATGAGTTCTAATACATCCAAAATCTTGTTGGCTTCAAATATCATTTTTTTAGTTTGCTTCCTCTTGATACAGTTATCACAGATATCAAAATCTATGAAATGTAAAGGTCGAGAATTTTGTCTAACACAAGTCTTTCTAATCTCCACATAGAAATATGGCCCAATTTCCAATGCTATAACACAGCAGAATTCTTATTAGTTAATTTTCTCTTTAAATCTCATGCACTTAATTGTAGGAATTCATTAAATAAAGCAATTGTATCAAGCATATAAAGATTATCTTTGCTTGACAAAGAACTGGAACTATCCAATTTTGAATCATGAAACAAACTAAATTTTTCATTCCCAAATAAATAAGAAAAACTATAGTTGTCCAAAGTAGAAATATAAATCAAATTCCATCAAAAAGATGAAACAACAAATGTTTCATCAAGATCCAAAAAAATCCAAATTTTAACAATAATCTAAATTTTCTAGCTTATACTTCAACTGTATCTTTCACCATCACTACTTTTTCGGCAATTCAAGCAACCCTACATAGACACACTAATGTGAGTGGTTGCCCAGAATCTATCTACCACGTGTGTCTAGGTACCGAAGTTAAATTAACCTCAGAACAAGTCAAACTAAGAAGCATACATTTCTTAGCACACAATTGCTTGATAATTAGTGCAATGATTTTTCTTTTGCCCTTTAACCTCACAGAAGAAACAACCAATACCTTCTAGATCACCAGTTTCTTTTGTTGTTACTTTTGAGTTGCTGTATCTGCGGCTTCCTTATCCTTTTTCTTTTTCTTGCTCTTGTTCTTACCCTTAAAGGTAGAGGCTAGGTGAGCACTTTCTGCCTTATCTTTCTTCAGCATATCCTCTTGCTGAACACAATGTGATATGAGCTCATTCAGAGACCATGTCTCTTTCTGACAGTTATAACTTACCTTAAACTGGTTAAATTGTGCTGGTAAGGATATTAAAACCAAATGCACTAGTAAATCCTTAGAGAGTTCAAGTTTAAGTGCTCTTAACTTATAAGTAAGATGAGACATCTCCATGATGTATTTCCTGATATTGCCTATACCCATATACCTCATTGAAATTAGGCTTGTCAAGAGCATACCAATTTCAGCCTTTTTGTTCTTGACAAACCTCTGTTTAATTTGTGTAGCTATAGTTACTTTTTCAGTCATTGAGCCCCTGGATGCTTTTGGAATGGCCTTCTTCAGGATCATGATATATATGCAATTTAATCTCTCCCACCTTTCTATTTCCCTTTTATCATTAGGGGTACTCTTATCCGTAAAAGGTGGTAGAAAATCAACCCTTAATGGAAAATCAATATCCATGACTGCGAAAACTATTAATAGGTTCTCTTGCCATGATTTGAAGTTAGAGCCATTTAGCATAGAAGTAGAATTGATATTAGTAGTAATATTAGTAGCAGACATAACTAAACAGAGAACAACAAACAAACAAAACAAGCTCATATTAGTCTTAAAACAAAAATAAATTCAAATAAAGGTAAACCCTATCTCAAGATACCTAACACTCCATTAATATTTCATATTTTGACAAAATATTAACTTGTAAGTGATATATTGGTATAGTAATCAAACACAGATAATAAGAATATAATAAATCTTCCTTTGGGCCAATTTATTGGTCACATGTAAAACCAGATAATCATCACGTGTATATTATCACAGGTGCACATGCAATTCTATTAAATATGGATCTTCCTTTGGGTTGATCTATATTTACGAAAATTACATAAACAAAACCGTTTATATTCCAAAACAAATTAACTTCCACAAGAGAGATTACTTTGGTAAAATATTGTTTCAATTAATGCACCCCAAAATACATATAAACCTACCAATATTTGAATTTAAAATTGCACCAAAAATTACCAAAAATAAAACAAAAAAATTCGGGTCAAAATTCGGTCAACGATTAAAGTCAGCAATCAAGGATTGACCGTTGACTGTTGATCGATCAACCATTGATCGATTCAGATTGAACTAGTTCGAGTTTGACCTAAACAGGATCCCAACCAGCCTTAATTAAAAAACCCTAACTTTTTTTTCAATTCTTAGTTTTGGCGGCGACCATGGCCATTGCTCCTCCTTAATCTGTCGGGAAACGGCTGTGCCTTTTTTTTTTCTCTTTATTAATGCGATGGCCTAGGCCGCCGCTTTGCACCACAATTTTTCTTTCCCAACACAACCTAGACAACCTAAGCCGACGCTGGTGTTGCCGGCGGTGGCAATAGCTACCGCCGACCCTTATACCTTTTTTTATTATTGAACCTGAATTTCCAAATTAAAAAAAATTCAAATTCCAGATTTCTAATATTTTAGCAATACCAGAAACAAGCACACAAGATTTGTTCTCAAATTCAAAATTTTAATGATTCTGGTATTGTTAAATTTGAGAATAACAAAGATTTAATTATTAATAAAAAATAAATTTGATTCTCAATGATTAAACATGAAGGGGCTCTGATACCACTTGTTATAACAAGAATTATTTGGTGAAAACCATCACCTATAAGCCATAAACATTCATGTAGTATCACCAAGAATTAATAAAAATTATGTGCAAGCGCACCTGAATCCATAACGTTAAATTGCTCTCAAGGTTGTGTGGCTGGCCTTCCAGATCAACACGTTCTCCTAGAGAATCCTTTAGTTTTTTTTATGCTCTCTTTCTCTGATGATGAGATGTCAAAAAGAATGGAAAGATACGTATGACATGGGAACTATAACCACTCATATAGACAACGTTTTGCTGTTATCATTAGATATTCTTAATTGTGCTCATTAGAGCATTAGGTCTCTGCACATTAAAGGCTCACACTTTATTAAATACATTAAAGTACAAATATCGAAAATCTTAATAGATCACCTTTAATTAGGTTTAACTTTATATGATAGTCCGTAACACATAATTATTCACATGTAAGCCTAACATTGGATTAACGATCCAACAATGCTAGATTAAAAAATCCAAAAAAAGAGCCTTAAGGTTGGCACAACAACAATAAAAATAACTATAAAACCATTCGGTTTGATAATGTTAATTACAAAACAATGCTATTTATTTACTTAACAATATAATACCATGTATTTTTACCGTTGTTTTACTATCATTGCATCATATTTCTTTCATTCAAATATCAATATTCTTTATATAAACAGATAAGTCTGCCACCACCTTATTAATGATATTTTTTTTAGGAATTTAACTAGACCAACAAACTCATAAATTGTACGGGAAAAGTTTGGGAAAACTTTGAAGTCATAGGGTTTAAGATGTTTAAAATTTAAAGTATTTAAACCGCACGGTTTATGCGTTTTCCCAGACTTTTCCGCATATAAGGTTGTTTTTTTTTTCTTGGTCAATAACTCAAAATCCCAACTTTTGATTGGTTGATAAGAAGTACAACTAAATTTGTATTGAAATTAAACAATATATAAATAGAAGTTTTTTCGAACTATATATAGCTTCAATTTCAAATTACCATTTATACACACACACACACTATTAAATGAAGTGAAAAAACTAATAGAGCTAGCTAACGGGAAATATAAGCAAGTGGCTCCGAGTCATTTCCAAGTTTGGCAATAACCCAATTCTCCTCTGTCAAATCTTTCACTATTCATTATGAATAAGTTAGTGAGTTCTGGGTGTTCAAGCTTGAGTACTTTCAGATAATCCTAGTCTATTTTGCATATAGCACCTCTGAACTTGTTTACCATTTGATCATCATCATTCACAGCAGCTCCAATAATATTCCCAAAAAAATCATCCGGCAACAGTAGTTTCATCCTCTTACACAAATTTAGTACATGGACCAGCATATAATGTCTTTCAGGACTAATTTTGATACGAGTAGAAGCAGTAAAACAACTCCATATAAAAGCTGACAATGCCTCAACACAGGTTGGGTATATCCTGTTGTTTAACCCATATTTGTCTCTAAAAGCAGCTATCTTAGGCTTCTCAAACAAAAATTTCTTCAGCATAATTTTCTTTGGCCTAGGCCCAACACTCGCACCTAAGCTACCACTTGCATCCTGAGAGGGAAAGAGCATGGCGACAGCCAATTTTGGAAAAACATTTTCACTCTCGCCACGAGCAGCAGCAATATAGTTTTCGGTAAATGTGATCAAAGACGAAGCATCTGTTATCTTGTGAGAAATCATCACAGTAATAACAACATTGCCACAATAAAACATGTAAACTTGAATGACAATGGGTAAACCATTGACATTAACAACGTCTTTTTCCTGATCAAATGGTTGAAGTTTGTTGAACTTGCTTGGAAGTTCAGGTTCGTTGATGATTTCTGAAAGTTGGCAACTGACTTTAGCCTTCGAGAAAATGACTCCCTCAACGTTGCAATCTACATAGTTTTTGTTGATGTGTCTGACTAAAAGATATTACTTGGCTAGCACATTGGATAACGATCATTTAAGAGAGTTAGTAAATAGGTGGTTGTTGTCGCTAACAAATTTGTGATCATTAAGATGATAAAAGTATGGTAAAGAAAAATATAATGATGGAGTTGTTTGATAAAGATATGAAAATTTGTAATGGTGAAGGTGATTTGGTGTTGGGGTTGATGGTTTGATCATTTCTCTAGAGATCATTTCAACATTGATTTTCATTTTCACAAAGAAAATCTAAGATACCCAATGTTGTCAATTAGCTGTTTAAGTTTTATTTATTCTTAAAATTATGTAGATGAGTCCATTGCTTATCGCTATGAAACCTATAAATATAGTTGTAATGGTGAGAGAAATATAACACATGTTTTCTCTTTTTCTAGAATTAAATTTTAGGTTCTCAAAGTTCTCTTATACTTGACTTTTGAGTATAATGTATTAGCATCCTTATTTTTTTTTTTCTCTTAGTATCTCCTATTTTTTAAATCTACAAAAAAAATGACTTAATTTTAATAAAGTGAAAGAAATTTGGCTTAATTGCCAACAAAATTCAAACTAAATCTTTGGACATTCATTAAATTAGGAGAATCTAGGAGGAAAAAAAAATTAAGAGAGGATTCTTGTTCGAGTATAATAGTCTTAATACGACATATTTTTCTATGAAAATTTCATAACAATGACTAAAATAAATGCAATTATTAAGTCAGATAAGGATGTATATATATATGTAGATGGTTGTAAAGAGCATGGAAATTAAAATAAACATAATATTGAATAATATTTGGTATATATGTAACATTCATGAATGTGTTTACTACAAGTTATATGCTTTTTCTTTTCTTTTTTTCTATGTTAAAAATGTATAGTGTGGAGGGTTTTGATTAAGATAGGAAAATCGTAAATGGCGAAGGTGATTAATTTGGGGCCAGAGTTGATGGTTTGATCATTTCTCTAAAGATTGTCATTTATTTTCAATTTTACAAGAAAAACTTAAAATTTCTCTATTCTGAAAATTACATTGGTGAGTCAATTACTCATCGCTATGAAACTTGTATATAGAGTTAAACCACTTTCCTTTGTGCACGTTAATGGTAAGAAAAAGGTGATAAATATTTTCTATTTTTCTAGAGTGAAATTTCAGCTTTTCAAAGTTTTTCTATTCTTGCCTTTTTAGTAAAATAATCTTGCCTTTTTAGTAAAATAATCTTAAGGATTCGGATTCATTTCTTAGCTTAGTTTTTGCTTAACACTAAACTAATGGTTATGATTTTTTTTGTCCTCTATTACTTAACAACCATTGATTAAATACTTAGCAAAAACTCAACTCATTTGTCACAGTCTTAATACGACTCAATTTTATTGTGAAAATTTAATTATAATCATTGATACATTTAACATTGAACAACGTAAGGATGTATATATATTCGGATAAATACTCGTTTAATCCCTATATTTTGAGCCAAGTGAGCCAAGTGTTTATTTTGTCCTTACATTTTAAAAAGTGCCTCAATACACCACTACTATTAAACTTTTGACACTTTCGCCCTTATTTTTTCTTTGCCAGTACAATAATAATACCCTTGCTACAATCCTGAAAGTGTTAATTAATTTATCAATAAAAAAAGTTAATTAGCAAATTGACTAATTATTAACAATCTAAAAGAACTAGTATTTTTCATACTCTTGTGATATTCTTTCTAATAATTATTTAGAGATAAATTAATGCTAGCCAACTTAAAGCTACGTTTAATACCCCATAAGAGCAAAAATATTCTTGCAAGGGTATTATTGTAAATGCAAAGAAAAATAAGGGTAAAAATGTCACATATTTAATAGTAGAGTTATCTTGAGGTACTTTCAAAATATAAACACCAAATAGACACTTAACTCAAAATATAAGGACTAAACAAAGCATTTGTATTACATATTTGGATGATGATAAAGTGTATGGTAATTAAAATGGACATAATATTGAATAATATTATGTATATATGTTATGTTTATGAATATGTTTATTACAAATTGTACTCTCTCTCTATTTTCCTTTTTTTTGGCTATCTTGAAAATAATTGGTCATCTTTTAAAAAAAGTTTCTGTAAAAATATTCGTCCTCTTTTTTTTAAAATAAGATGGATAAATTGTTAAAATGTATTTTTAAAAAGTTTTACCAAATACTAGGGGTGGGCAAATTTGGATTAATTCGGATTTAGTTGATAATATCATATTGAAATTGGATTTCGATTTGCTCAAATAAATCAGATGAATTCAGGTCACTTTCAAGTTGAAATACAAAATTGAAATCACAGAAATAAGAAAAAGTGCAGTAAGCCAGCAAATGGGGAAAAGAAATGCAAAAAATGAAAGCCAAAATACTCAAACCTCTGCAAGTTTTTGAAAGACTAAGTATCTATTCTTAAAAACTCAGCACCTCACAAGCTTTGATGGATCCAACTCCATTGGAAACCCATGCAATAAATAAATAAATGCAGTGGCTGGGTTTGGACTTCAACTTTTGCTTGCGGCTTCATCTAGTGCCACAGTGAAATTGAAACCTCATCTTGAGCCCGAACCAAAACCTCATTTTAAATCTAACCAAACGAAGCCAATGCCACTCTTTCTTTCACCTTCTTCTTTGCTTTTTCCTTCATCCACGACAAAATCAAAACCCCACCGCTTCAGATTCTACAAGCGTCATCATCAAGTTCTCCCAAGCAACTCTCTCAACAGCAAAGAAGAATAAAAGATAGAGTCATTGTGAAATTGAAACATCATCTTGAGCTCGAATTGAGTAACAGTGAAATTGAAACCCGTGCAGCTCATCGACAGCTTGAGACTTGATAGCTCGTCGGCTTTTTCTCAAAGAGATTAGCTGGGTTTGTGCGGCTGCAAGTGCTTCTCCTATTCTTTGGCTAGGTTCATGTGGCTGCAGCATACAATGGCTTCTTCAACTCTTTGGCTGGGTTCGTGCGGCTGCAGCTTGCAAGTGCTTCTTCGATTCTTTCTTCTCTGATTTGAGATTTTAAGGATGTGAGGCTGCCTTTCAATTTTTATTTATTATTCGTAATTCAGTTATATATATTTATTAATTGCAAATGCAATCCGATCGGATTGATCCGGATATGAACTGATCCAAATCAAATTTGATCGGATTGCAAAGTTCTCACCCGATCAGATTTGGAGGTCAATCTGAATCCAATCCGAACAAGTTTAGATTGCTTCAGATCGAATCGGGTTAATCCAAATCCGATCTGATGCCCACCCCTACTAAATACCAAAATTAACATTTAACTTTTTAAACTATCTTTCTTCTACTTCAAAAGTAATTTCAAATGGTTAGGAGCAGAATATATGCAAGACAAAGAATGGATCGTGGCCTTTGTAAGGAAAAAAAATTAGTATGCTCAAAAATTAAGTTAAATAGTAAGAGAGCTTAAAAATCTCATTCAAGTTACTTATATTTGTATATATACATTTAAAATAAGCTAATTTTAATTTTGGTACATGTTTGACTCTCTTCTTCTCTCATAAATTTCCATTTCAGCGGCTCTCTCCTTTTAAAATTTTAATTCTCAATTCTCACTATTTTCAAATTCATTCATTGAGAAGGTTAGTTTATTATTTAGTGTCTTATTAATTTTCAAAAATTAGAGATGATTTCTTGCAAACTATTAGGTTATTTAAATCGAAAAGGGAATCGCAGAAATCTTTAGTTCAAAATCAATAATGCATGATTTTTGTTCCTTAAAAAAATACAGAGCTAAAGTTTACTAGTTCTTTTTTTTGTGTTTTATATTTTTGCTTGACCAGATGTTCTAATATAGAATGTGAAAATTTTATTGAAATATAAACACATTATCAAATTTATTTCTTTTGAAGTATTTTTTTTAAGAAATGCTTATTTAAGTTAGAAATTTATATCATTTATATATCTTCTATACTTTCATCTTATATTTCTCTAACTAATCTTTGAAAATAGCCATTGTCTACAATGAAATAAAATTCAAAATAAGACTTTTTTTTGTTTAGAAAAATGTTTACAAAATTTGGATGCAAAGTTAGTATTCCAAATAATATGGAATTTAACATTCATTTATTCATTGATTCTATGAAATTATACATTAACGATAAACTAAAAAGTTATTTTTTTTAATTATATGGGAGTCATCAATTGGTGGCACATCATTTAAGATACAAATTTTGCTTCCTAATTTTATAATTAAGACATTATTTTGTGGCAATATCACTGTAAATTTTCATAAAACCCCTTATACTCATTTTCATTTAAACTTTCCTTCATAAGCATTAGTTAATTTTTGCTTGCATCCATAGGCACATTTCAATGAGCGCCTTACACTATTTAATATTATTTTTATTTTATGTTGCACCTGTATCACAATACCCCCTCTTTACTATTTTAAGATTAGATAATTGTCACATTTAATTTAGAACCTTACACCCATTTTTTTAATATTAGGATTTTTAAAAATCTACTATCAAATTTCATTTAACACTTTACACTCTTTTTATTATAAATTATTTTAGTAAATATTATATATATTATTTTTCACTTACATATGTAAAAAATTATGCAACTCCAATGCTCTATTACAAAAAGTATTATAATTTTGCTTACTCTTATTTTTATCATGTTATTTATTTTTATTATTCTTATCTTATGGGTGCATTTAGTTCGTCATTATTTGTTGTATTAGGTTGTATTGTATTATTTTTTATTACACAATATTGCATTAAAGTATAATTTAGTAAATTTTTTTATCCTTCATATATAGTAATAAAAATTATTAATAATATAATGTTAGTCCATACTATTTAAAGGATTAAATAATTCTACACCCATTTGGAGATGATAAGTTATTATTTACATCAGCAAATTAAAGGATTACATAACATGATAAAAATAAAAAGTATGAAAAATTATAATATTTTTCGTGATGGAGCTATTGAGATTATATAATTTGTTGTGAATGTAAGAAAAAAGTATCATAATATTTATAAAAGAATTTGGAATAAAAAGATTGTAATAGTGTTAAATGAAATTTGATAGTGGATTTTAAAAAAATACCCTAATATTTTAAAAAATTGTAATTAAAAAAGGAATTTAAGGTTTTAAATGAAACATGGCAATGATTAAATTTCAAAATAGTAAAGAGATCTATCCAAAAAATAATAATAATAATAAAGAGGGATATTGTGATACAAATGTAATATTGGATTAAAAATTTATAAATATGATATAGCATAAGGTGCTAACCAAAATATACCTATGGATGTAGGTAGAAATAAGTTTAATGCTTGTGAAACAAATATTAAATAAAAGTGATTGGAGGGTCTATATGAAAATTTGTCACAAAAGAAGTGGTATGGTTCCACTGTTGTAACATAGTTGGAGCCGTAAAATCTAGGTAAATTGGTACTTTCAAGTAATTAACATTTTGTGCATTTCTTGACTTTAGGGCAATAGTTTTAAACTAATAAATTTATAAGCATGTTATTGAAACGTGTTTGTAGCTTCACAAAAGGCATGCTGTCTTGTCTACCTCGTGCCTAGAAAACTCTAGATACCCAATGTTGCTAATCAACTGTTTATTGTTTAAGCTTCCTCTATTATGAAAATTATGTTGATGAATAAATTATTCATCCGTATGAAACTTATATAGAGCTAGAATTTCTTATGGTGTAGGGTATTGGTGAGAAAAACATGGTATATGTTTTCTCTTTTACTAGAATAAATTTTTTTTGCTCCTCAAAGTTTTCCTAAATTGTTTTTTATAGCTAAAATTTTTAGAATAGTCTTAATATGACTTATTTTATTGTGAAAATTTTATAACATTTACTTAAATAACTATATTATTGAATATAAGTGAAGGATATGAACCATGTCGTTATCCATCGGATCCCAAGTACCTAGATCAACCAAAAGGTTGATTCTATCTGAGCTAATCATTTTCAAATGATATCTGCATTGTTCACAAAGATACATTTTTTATTTAAGAAATTTCTTATAATTTAATCCACAATAATTTTCGCATTGAACCCATAAATGCCCATATTTTTTAACAATTTGAATTGATGATACACTAAAATAAATAGAATCAAGAATAGAAGGGATTTGGATGAAATTTGCTCAATAGAAATTTATATATAAAAGGATTATGATTCTGTGATCCAAGAAAAATAATTTGAGTGATTGTTTACTTTCTTGTAACTTTGAAAATATCGATAAAGACTCTCAGGGAACAGCGGTTCTGAATCAATTAAGCAAGTTAGTAAAAAAAATGTTAATTAAAATAGGTATAATATGAATAATATTTATCCTATATGTTATATTGGCTAATATATTTATTACAATTTGTACTCTCTTTTATTTTTATATTTCTGCTATCTTAAAAATAATTGATAATCTTAAAAAAAAAGTTGTATGTTATACTCTTGTTTGATTCTTCTAGTACTCATGTTTGATGTTTTATCTTATAATTATTAGAATATAAAATTGTTATTAATTTTATTAAAAATTTTAGAAGCTCAGGATCATTTTGGTTAAATTTTAAAGATATTATTCTCTGCGTAGAGTTGGAATTGAATAGTTTTAATAAACAAAATTTTGGACTTGTATGTTTGCGTGGTAAAATATTTAAAGTTATACTTATAAAGAAAAATACTTCTTAAAAAAAAGAATTTGGAAAGTTATTGTTAAGATAAATATTTGTATAATACTGATTTTGATGATAACAAACTGGATTAAAAAAGTTGAAGTCTTTAAATAATAAAAAATTTTAGGTCATATGAAGTTTCTTAGACATAAATAAGATTCTGGAAATAAATGGATAATCGTGAATTTTAAATTGGCAAATCATTTTACAAATGAAGCTTTATAATTTTGATTCTAGAAGATAAAGGTAAACCGTTTATTAGAAAATGGTAAACCGACAAATTCCAGAGAGTAAATTCTGTGGAATCGGTAAACCGGTTATTGCTAATGACTAACCGAAAAATTTCAAAGAGGAATTAGTTTACAATCGATGAACCGTTTAGCACAAACGGCTAGCCGATAATGTCTTGCAGTTCTCTGGAATTAAACAAAAAACCATCAACTCCAAACAATGAACCAATTATTCAAAATTCATTATAATGATAACTTGAACAAAGTCAAAATGGTGATTTGACAGCAGTTAACGACGATTCGATTATTCCCAGAAAGTCAACAACGGCTAATTTTCTTCTCTAACTATAAAAATGCTCAATCAAATTCAAATAATGTAGGATTCTACGATCATCATTAATCTTATCGTTGTGTATTCAATCTCTCTTATGCATAAAATTTAATTACTTTTTCATCAAATCACATTTTTGGCTTTCATTTGTAAACACATATATTATTGAGGGAAACTCTTTGGAATCTTTATTTTTGAGTGATTGTAAGTATGAGAAACACTTGGGTTAAGAGGTTTGGGATAAACTCAAATAGTAAAGGTTGATTGACACCTTGGTAGTCAATTGTCAAGCTTTTAGAAGCCTTAAGGTCTAAGGCTTGATAGTGAAATCCTTAAGCCTAGTGAGCTTGGAGACGTGGATGTAAGTGGAGTTTGCCAAACCACGTAAAAATCTCGTGTTCGATTCTCTTCCCTTATCTCTTTACATTTTGATTGTTGTGATTTATTTATTTTTTGCATAATTTTATTTGATATTTGCATTATGTTTTGATTTAGTTTCTTCATAATTTTTAGAAACACAATTCACCACCTTTTTGGGTTGCTTAGCTAGTATTTCATTTGGTATCAGAACGAGGTACTCTTGTCAGGACTTAACTGTCTAGAGTAAAAGATCCATGGCAACCGAAAATGATCCAACCTTTAAAAAATGTCAGCCCACTACTAGGCCACCATATTTTGTTAGAACTGATTATCCCTATTGGAAAATTAGGATGAGAATTTACTTACAAATATTAGATTATGAAATATCAGAAATCGTTAATGATGGTTTTTTCATTCCAACTACTAAAAATAAAGAACATGAAGACATTTCAAAACCTTTACGTGAATGAAGTGGGAGGAAAAGAAGAAGACCTCTTTAAATTCCAAAGCAACGAGTGCTCTATTTTGTGCCTTAGATAAAAAAGAATTTCATAGAGTTTCAGGTTGTTCAAATGCTTATGAAATTTGGAACAAAATTGAAGTTTATGAGGGAACAAATCAAGCTAAAGAGTCTAAAATCAGTAAATACACTAGGGAATACGAATTGTTTCAAATAGAACAAAATGAGAGCCTGTATTCAATGTATAATAGATTTACGGATATCATAAACACTCAAGGAGCTCTAGAAAAGACCTTTTTAAATAGTGAGAAAGTAAAGAAAATTATTGAGTACCTACCAAAGGAATGGAGACCTGAGAGAACCGCTATTGAGGAAGCTAAAGATTTAAATACTTTATCTATTGATAATCTAATTGGCTCACTTATTTCATATGAAGAAGATTTAGCAGCTGAAAAAGGTAAGAAGAAAAAGAGCATTGCTCTTAAAGCCCTAGAATCTGAAAATGAAGAGGATAGTAAATTCGAAGATGAAGATATGGCAATGATGGCTAGAAAATTTAAAAAATTCTTCAAGAAATCAAATGAGGAGAGAAAATTTAGAAACTTCAAGAACCAAAAAGAGAAGAAAGTAATTAGTTGCTAAAAATGCAAAAAGCTTGGTCATATAAGATCGGAGTGTCCTCTTCTCAACAAACTCAAAAGGAAAGTTATGGTAGCAACTTGGGATGATAGTGATGAGGAGACCTCGGACGAAGAGGAATCACATGAAGTGTTAAACCTGACACTATGGCAATAGGAGAATAAATTGATAAAGTAAATGATCTCACTTCTTATAATGAATTGTTTGAAGCATTCACTGAATTGCATAATGATTTAAAAAAGATTGGTATGAAAAATGTTTCTCTTAAAAGGAAAATGCTGGAAATTTCAAATGAGAATGATGTTTTGCAAAAAAAAAATGACTCTTTGAATGAAGATATTAAAGAACTTAAATGAAAGAATAAAATATTGTTTGATAAGATTGCATCATTAAAAGAAAAACAGAGTACTTCATATGAACATGAAAACTTGTATGTTAATGATTGGATTAAGGAAAATGAAGCTTTCAAGAAGAAGAACAATGAACTCAATGATATTGTGTTAAAATTCACAAATGGTCAAAAGAATTTAGAAAAATTGATCAGCGTTCAAAATGTGTCTTTGATAAAGGAGGACTTAGGTATAAGCCTAACTTGAAATAAAAATATTATAATAATTACTTTGTAAAACTACCTCAGTTAGTGATCATAAAGTTGGTTGTTATTACTGTAAATTGAAGAAAAAAGTGGTAAATTAATGTTGGAGTAATAAATAGGAATAAGAAATTGTAAAAAAGACAAAAAAAAACTTAGAAAAATGACACAAAACTTGTAAGTTGACATTAAGTGTGAAATGAAACAAAAAATTTACAAACTACACATAGGACTAGTAAATTGATGGAAAAGGCGGTAGATTAATATTGGAGTTGTAAATTTGAATAAGAAATTGTAAACAAGACAAAAACTTAGAAAAATGACACGAAACTTGTAAATTGATATTAAGTATGAAATATAACAAAAAAATTTATAAATCACACTTAAAACTAGTAAATTAAAGGAAAAAGTGGTAAATTAATGTTGAAGTAGTAAACTAGAACGAAAAATTGTAAAAAAATAAAAATTTAGAAAAATGACATAAAACTTATAAACGTACATTAAGTGTGAAATGAAATAAAAAATTTTAAACCATATGTAGGACTAGTAAATTGAAGGAAAAAAAGGTAAATTAATATTGGAGCAGTAAAATAGAATAAGGAATTGTAAATAGAGCAAAAACTTGAAAAAAATGAGACAACTTGTAAATTAATATTAAGTGTGAAATGAAACAAAAAATTTGCTGCACATAGGGCTAGTAAATTGATGGAAAAAGGATAAAATAATGTTGTTTTGGTAAATTGGAACAAGAAATTGTAGACAAAATAAAAACTTGGAAAAATGAGAGAACTTGTAAATTGACATTAAGTGTAAAATAAAACAAAAAATCTATAAGCCACACATAGGACTACTAAATTGATCGAAAAAGAGGAAAATTAATGTTGGAGATAACAAATTACCTATTTATTTATAATTAATGGTGAAGCTTTTTCACTCAAATCTAACGATCCACATCCATTACGGCATTGATGCTATAATTTTAATTACGACATCACAGAATGACTCTTTTTGGTTCTACTTCATCATTTTTAAGAAGCTTTACGAGTACTTGTCTTTAATTTTTTATCAAAAGTATTTATTTCTTAATTCAACATTGAGAACTTGGTAAAAGTGTCTCAATAAAATTAAACATCTATTAAGCATTTATTTTTGAAAAATATAAATTTTTACCTTATTAAAACCATATATTTATTTTTTTTTGTCAATTAAATTTAAAAGAATAAAGTTATAAAAGCAATGCTTTAAAGGTATTTTATTTGAAGTCAAAAGGCTGGCTTCTCTAGAAACGAAAATTCCTAAAACTCAGGTTTGGGTTTAAACTTTATTGGATGTAAGAGATAATAAAAAATCCAAACTAACAAAATTAAAAATAACCATATTATTCATATTTAAAAAATGCCACTTAATAAACATATTGTTCTTTTTAATCCAATATTATATTACTACGTATGGCAAAAGTAGAAAATAATATTTTTTTTTATTACATGAGATTATTGTTCAAACTATAATTCATATTACATGAGACTATAACTGATATTTACAAATCAGACATTACTGGGATCAACTCATATTAATACTAATGGAGCTCTACCCAAATTTTTAACCCTCATCAATATTTGAGGGATGTCTATTCCTCACACTTGCATAAGGAATAAGACTACCTTCACTCAATTTTAATTGAGTAAAGAAATACCCCCATATTATAATGTAGGGGTTCGAACTGCTGCCTTCCAACTTGAAAAGTAACAACCCTGACCACTCGGCCAAAACAATATTTTGAAAGTGTTAAAGAGACTTCGAATGACCGAATGAGGATGGATCAGGATTAATAAACATACGAGTCCTTGTGTTTTGTATATTTTCAAATTAATATATAATTTATCTATCTCTACCAAATAAGTCCCTAAACCGATTGTTGACCAAACTAGACTTCATAGTTATGTTATTCATTATGAAACTGAATTTGAATCCAATATTGATCATGTTGCGTGTTACCTTTGCATAAGCAATGGACAAAATATGAGAGAGAAAGAAGAAATATATAACAGAGAAATGAAAGTATAAAATTTTTAAATTTTACAGCTAATTGGTCAAATAAATATGAGGGATGAGGTGAAATTTACCATGTATATATATATCAATCATATTTAGGGGAAATGATAAAAAGCCCAAACATTGACACAATAGCAACAAAAATAACTATGAAAATTTGTGGTTTAATAGTGTTAATGGGAAAATAATATTATTTTTTACTTAACAATATAATACCATATAGTTTTATAGTTGTTTTGTTGCCATTATATTATAATTCTTTCTTTCAAATATCAATACGCTATATGTAAATAGATGAGTCTGCCACCACCAGATTAATGATCATTCTCTTGGGAATTTAGCTGGACCAATAATATTATTCCTCGTATGTTCGGAATTACACACGCAAGCGCACGCATGCGCGTACACACACTTATCAAACAAGATTATTAAGTGAATAAAAAAATAAATAAGCTCAAATAAAATTAAGACAAAAAACAAAATCAACTTTCTATATAGATGGCAAGCTATGAATAGTATTGTAATAGTGCAATATAAATAACTTTATTTCACACAAAATAATACTAAATAGACAAAGTACCTGATAAGAGTGCTGATAAAATAACTAAATGATTGGCACCAGCTAGCCTTATTACAAAATTTTAAACATCAAAAATATATTTTATGGATCAAGAACATGAAGTAATGGGGCTAGTTAAGGGAAACATAAGCGAGTAGCTCTGGGTCATTTTCAAATTTGGCCATAACTTCTTCCTCCAAGTGAACCCATGCCTCAATTCCATCTCCAGATTTGGTGTCAATCAAATGAATTATATTTTTATAAGGCAAACGACCCCAAGAAACCCACATAGGCTTCCCCAACCCAAAATCTGCTTCGTATACAGGAAACTTACATAAACTTGAAAAGATGCAAGAAACCCATTCTCCTCCACCATTTGTTATGAATAAGTTAGTGAGTTTTGAATGTTCAAGCTTCTTTACTTTCATATAATCCTTGTCTATTTTGCATATAGCGTCTCTGAACTTGTTAACCATTCGATTATCATCATCATTTTCTTCTAAAATTGTCACAGCAGCTCCAACAATATTCCCAAAAGAATCGTCTGGCAACGGTGGTTCCATCCTCTTACGCAAATTCACTATATGGACCAGTATAGAAGGTCTTTCAGGACTAATCTTGATACGAGTAGAAGCCGCAAGACGACTCCATATAAAAGCTGACAATGCCTCAACACGGGTTGGGTATATCTCGTTGTCTAACCCATATTTGTCTCTAAGAGCAGCTATCTTAGGCCCCTCAAACAGAAATTTCTGCAGCACAATTTTCTTTGGCCTAGGATCGACACTCGCGTCTGAGCTACCACCTACATCTTGTGGGGGGAAGAGCCTGACGGCCGCAAATTCTGGAAAAATATTTTAACTCTTGCCACGAGCAGTAGCAGCCCAATTTTTGGTAAACGTGATCAAAGACAAAGCATCTGCTATCTTGTGAGACATCATCACAGCAATAGCAACACTACCACAGTTAAACATGTTAACTTGAATGGCAATAGGTAAACCATTGACACTAACAATATCTTTTTCCTGATCAAATGGGTGAAGTTTGTTGAACTCGCTTGACAGTTTAGGTTCGTTGATGATTTCTGAAAGTTGGCAACTGACTTTAGCCTCCAAGAAAACAACTCCCTCATCGTTGCAATCTACATAGTTGTTCTTGATGCGTCCAGCTAAAGGATAGTACTTGGTTAGCACATTGGATAATGATGATTTAAGAGAGTTAATGAATAGGTGGTTGTTGCTGCTAACAAGTTTGTGATCATCAAGGTGATAGAAGTATAGCAAAGATATATTTATTGACAAAGCTATTTGATCAAGATAGGAATATTGGTAATGGCGAAGGTGATTTGGGGTTGGAGTTGATGGTTTGATCATTTCTCTAGAGATTGTTTCGACATTGATTTTCATTTTTATGAGGAAGAGTTAAAATACACAATGTTTCTAATTGACTGTTTCGGCTTTATATATTCTTAAAACCTATATATTGCTATGAAACCTATATATAGAGTTGTCATGGTGAGAAAAATATGGCGCATGTTTTTCTAGAATAAAATTTTAGTTTCTCAAAATTTTCTTACACTAGACTTTTTAGTATAATGGATTAGCATCCTCTCTTAATTTTTTTTCCCTTCGAGTATCTCCTCATTTTTAAATTTATTAAAAAAATGACTTAATTATAATGAAGTGAAAAAATTTGGCTTAATTGTCCAGAAAACTCAAAACTCAATCTTGGTCACTAATTAAACTAGGAGAGATTAGGAGGAGAAAAAAAACTAGGAGAGAATCTTTGTCCAAATATAATAGTCTTAATATGACTTATTTTTTTGTGAAAAAATATAAGAATAACTCAAATAAACATAATATTTAATAAGAAAATGATGTATATATAATATTGAATAATATTTGGTATCTATGTAATATTTATGAATATGATTACTACAAGTTGTAAATTATTTTTTTTTGTTTTTCTATTACGTTAAAAATATATAACGGTAGAGTGGTTTGATCAAGATAGGAAAATTGGTAATGGCGAAGGTAACCACTTTGGGGTCCGAGTTGATGGTTCGATCATTTCTCTAGAGATTGTTTCAACATTTATTTTCATTTTTAGCTTCTCAAAGTTTTCCTATGCTCGCCTTTAGAATATAATAATCCTAAGGATTAGGATTCATTACTGGGCTAATTTTTTCTTGAGTAATAAATCAATGGTTATGATTTAATTTTTATTTTATTTTTTCTTCAGCTTCTTAACAACCACTAATAAAATGTTTAGTAAAAACTTAGCTTAACACTGAATTCTTGTCTTATGTAGCATTTCTTTTCTTATTTTTTTTCTTTTTTTGTCTGAATTCTAAATGTGTCTGAATTAGACTAAAGTTTGAATAGGTCTAAATACATCCATCAGAATGACATGTTTATTTTTCTTTTTTCAATATCTGAATATAAGTATTAGGTTTTTTGTTTTTCAAAAAGTAAATATTTGAAATATGATATTTTGACACTTACAATCTCATAAATATTAAAAATACTTATTTTTATTGGTTAAATGCATGACAAGTTATAAATAAATTATTTGATTAGCAAAAGAAATTGTTAATGTTTAAGTTAACAAAACATGAAAAATAAAATATATATCTAACACATGTATTTTTTTTACATTAATAAATGATCATTAGAATGTTAGTTTTAGTATATTATATTGGTATTTTTTCTTGTTAATTACATAAGTCAATCAAGAATTGTTTAATCATTTGAATTAAAATTAATGTATTGAATAAAATTCAAAATCTATTATAAAATTAGTAAATATAAACACAAAAACATGGACCTATTATGAAATACACTCACCTAAAGTTCCATTATTTTTAAAATTCTCATTCATCAAAACAAAAAGTTGAATACACATATAACAAAAAAAGGGATAAATAAAAAATAATAAAGGATAATTTATGTAATAAGAAATAAATTTATTTAATGAGGGTATTAATGAGAGAGAATATTAAAATTTCATTCAAATATTTTGTCATTCAGATAAAAACCCAAATATTTAACTTTTTAATTCAGACGTAGACATCTTATAATCAGACATAAGTCATAGAACAAACAAAATAAAAATTGTAAATGTCTAAAAATAATTAAAATTCAAACTATAGACAAAAATCAAACAACCCCTAAGTCTTAATACAACTTGGTTTTTGGTGAAATTTTTTTTATAACCACTGATAAATTTAATGTTGAGTAACAAAAGGATGTCCTTATTTTTTGAATTAAATGCGTATTTAGTCTTTATATTTTAAAAAATGCCTCAAGACACTCCTATTATTAAATATGTGACACTCGCCCTAATTTTTTCTTTGTCATTACAGTAATAACACCCTTACTACAATCTTAAGAGCATTAATTAATTTATCCATAAAAAAGTTAATTAGTAAATTGACTAATAATATTTTTATATCCTTACAAAAATCTTTCTAATAATTATTTATGAATAAATTAATATCAGCCAACTTAAAGCTACATTTAATACCATGCAGGGGAAAATATATTCTTGCAATGGTATTATTGTAAATGCAAGAATGTCACATATTTAATAGTAGGGGGGATCTTGAAGTATTTTTCAAAATATAAGGACTAAACAGTATTTAACTCAAAATATGAGGATTAAACAAACATTTACTCTATATATTTGGATGATGGTAAATATATGGTAATTAAAATAGACATAATATTGAATAGAATTATGTATATATGTTGTATTCGTGACTATTTTTTTTACAAATTATACTCTCTATCTCTTCCCCCCCTCTCCCCTTTTTTCTATCTTGAAAATTCGTTTTGAATTTTTTAATCTTTCAAATAATTTTTTCTAATATTCATGTTCGATTCTTTATCTTGTAAAAATTAAAAATGTTTCTTAAAAAATTTGTTTGGATAGCAATTCCTCCTATTTTTTTCAAAATAAGATGCATAATTTGTTAAATTTTATTTTTAGAAAGTTTTTCCAAATACCAAAATGAACTTTTAACTTCTTAAATTGTCTTTCGACTATCTCAAAGTAATACCAAATGGCTAGGGATGGAATATAAGCAAGAGAAAGTATGAATTGTGGCTCCTGTAAGAAAACAATTACTCCCAGAAATTAAGGTAAATAATAAGAGAGTTTTAAAAAATCATTCAAATTACTTATATTTATTAGAATACGAACGTACGTATACCCTTAAAAAAACTAATTTTAATTGTGGTGCATGTTTGACTCTCTTTTTCTCTCTTAAATTTCCAATTTGAAAGGCTTTCTCCTTATAAACTTTTAATTCTCAATTCTCACTTTTTTCAAATTCATTCTTTTGGAAAGTTAGTTTATTTTTTAAAAAGTTAGTTTATTTTTTAACTTCTTTGTTTAATTTTCAAAATGAGAGATGATTTCTTGCAAACTATTAGGTTATTTAAATCGTAAAGGAAATTGCAGAAAACTTTGGTTCAAAATCAATAGCACATGATTTTTGTTCCTTGAAAAAACGCAGAGCCCAAGTTTCGATATTTTTTATTTTTGTATTTTATTTTTTTACTTGACTAGATGGTTCGATATAGAATGTGAAAATTTTATTGAAATATCAACAAATTATGAAAATAATTTCTTTTTGAAGTATTTTATTTTTTGTTAATAAATGCTTGATTAAATTAGAAATTTATATTGTATATATTTCTTCTTTATTTTTATATTATCTTTCTCTAACTCATCTTCAAAATAGCCATTGACTACAATGAAATGAAATTCAAAATAAGAGAGTTTTTTTTTAAAGAAAAATGTTTAAAAAATTTAGATGCAAAGTTAGTATTCCAAAGTCCAAATGATACGGTATTTAACCTGTCATTCATTCATTGATTCTTTGAGCACTAAAGTGTTAATTTTTTTAAAAAATAGATTCTAGTCATCAATTGATGGCACATCATTTAAGATATAAAGTTTGCATCCTAAGTTTACAATGAATACATTATTTAAGATACAAAGTTTGCATCCCACATTTATAATTAGGTATATCATTTTTCATTTTTTAAATTTGGATTCTAATTAAGGCATTTTTTGCTTTTTAGACTTCATGCATGCTTGACACGATTTATCTAAAGTAATTTGTTTGATGTAGTCTTTTTCATACTGCAGACTACTTTTAATGTGATACATGTTTCTTCTTTATTGCTATCTAATCTTTCTTTGACACGTCTTAATTTAAGAATAGTCATGGCCACAAACCAAAAAAACAAAAATCCCAGCTATAGTAAAACTAGGTAAATTAATACTTTCAATGAATTAATGTTTTGTGCAGGTCTTGACTTAAGGCGAACCTTCTAAATTAATAAATTTATAAGTACTTTATTGAAACATGTTTTTGGTTTTATTTAGAACCCCGTCACTATATAAATTAATAATTTATATTAATATACAATTAACTTTGTATAAATAATCAGTATTTATATTAATATACAATTAAATTTGTATAAATAATCAGTCAATATTTACATGTCATTAAGAAGATAAATCGATTGATTTACCTTATGCGCTCTTTATCATAGGAGATTCTAAATAAAACTAAACTATCGTATCTCTTAGACTGAAGGATTTTGGAGAATTGATGCCATGAAAGTTGATAAATAATTTTAAAATAAATTGAAGATTGATTAAACAAAAATATGTTTGATTGAGAGAAGGAAGTCGATTATAGCATGGCACCGTCGCAATCTATTTGGGAATGGTAATTTTATCCACAAACTTACAAACCCGCATTTATCTGTTCACTAAAATATGGTTAATTTTGCCAATAATTGACAGATTTAGTAATATAAATTAAACTCTACTGCAGATAATGAGTGAGTTTGATAAAAAGAGAAACCAATGGATACCCGTGTTGGTATCCACTAGCTCACGATATTTTTATTTTTAATTTTTAAACATAAAAGTTTCTAAGTTAAAATTAAAAAAAAAAGGATGTTTAGACCTAACCCTAATTTCCTCAAGCTAAAAGGAATTTGCTGCAACTACACCCATCGAGAAACCAAATTGCAAATCCCCTTAGCCAAACAAACTCCACAGGCAAATCAACGATACGGACGCATTCGAGACAGATGGCTATACATTCCACTCTTGGCCCTTGGTTCTAGTTTCAAAAACCACTATTGCTCTCTTCACCACTGCCACTCTTTTTTAGCATAATTTTGTACTTAAATGGAAGGATTTGTATATTTCATCCTCAAATAAGAGAAGTTATTTTATATTGATACATTATATATATATATAATATATATTACTCCCATAAATTAAGATAAATAATAATAGAGTTTTAAAAAGTCATTCGAATTACTTGTATTTATTAGAATACCAACATACGTATACCCTTAAAATAAGCTAATTTTAATTGTGGTACATGTTTGACTCTCTTCTTCTCTCCTAAATTTCCAATTCAACAACTTTCTCCTTTTAAACTTTTAATTCTCAATTCTCACTTTTTTTCAAATTCATTCTTTGGGAAAGTTAGTTTATCTTTTAGCTTCTTTGTTTAATTTTCAAAATGAGAGATGAGTTTTTGCAAACTATTAGGTTATTTAAATCGTAAAGGAAATTGCAGAAAACGATGGTTCAAAATCAATAGCTCATGATTTTTGGTCCTTGGAAAAACGCAGAGCCCAAGTTTCGATATTTTTTATTTTTGTATTTTCTATTTTTACTTGACTAGATGGTTTGATATAGAATGTGAAAATTTTATTAAAATATATAAACACATTATCAAAATTATTTCTTTTTTAAGTATTTTATTTTTTGTTAATAAATGCTTGATTAAATTAGAAATTTATATTGCATATATTTCTTCTTTATTTTTTATTATCTTTCTCTGACTCGTCTTCAAGAATAGTCATTGACTACAATGAAATAAAATTCAAAATAAGAGAGTATTTTAAGAAAAATGTTTACAAAATTTGGATGCCAGGTTAATATTTCAAAATTCAAATAATACGGTATTTAACCTGTCATTCGTTCATTAATTCTAAGAGCACTAAAGGGTTAATTTAAAAAAAAAAAATGCATGGTAGTCAACAACTGATGGCACATCATTTAAAATATAAAGTTTGCATCCTAAGTTTACAATGAAGACATCATTTAAGATACAAGTTTGCATCCTACTTTTATAATTGAATATATCATTTTTCATTTTTTAAATATGGATTTTAATTAAGGCATTTGTTGCTTTTAAGACTTCATGCATGCTTGATACGATTTATCTTAAGTAATTTGTTTGATGTCGTCGTGTTCCTCTGAAGCCTGATTTTAATGTGATACATGTTTATTCTTTATTACTCTCTAATCTTTCTTTGCACGTCTTTAAGAATAGCCATGGCCACAAACCCAAAAAAAAAATCCTAGCTGTAGTAAAACTAGGTAAATTGATACTTTCAATGAATTAATGTTTTGTACATGTCCTAACTTAAGGCGAACATTCTAAATTAATAAATTTATAAGTATTTCATTGAAACGTGTTTGTAGTTTCATTTAGAACCCCGTCACTATATACATTAATAATTTTTACTTGAACCTTTGCTTCAATTTATTTTTGTATTTTCTATTTTTACTTGACTAGATGGTTTGATATAGAATGTGAAAATTTTATTGAAATATATAAACACATTATCAAAATTATTTCTTTTTTAAGTATTTTATTTTTTGTTAATAAATGCTTGATTAAATTAGAAATTTATATTGCATATATTTCTTCTTTATTTTTTATTATCTTTCTCTGACTCGTCTTCAAGAATAGTAATTGACTACAATGAAATAAAATTCAAAATAAGAGAGTATTTTAAGAAAAATGTTTACAAAATTTGGATGCCAGGTTAATATTTCAAAATTCAAATGATACGGTATTTAACCTGTCATTCATTCATTGATTCTTTGAGCACTAAAGTGTTAATTTTTTGAAAAAATAGATTCTAGTCATCAATTGATGGCACATCATTTAAGATATAAAGTTTGCATCCTAAGTTTACAACGAAGACATCATTCAAGATACAAAGTTTGCATCCCACATTTATAATTAGGTATATCATTTTTCATTTTTTAAATGTGGATTCTAATTAAGGCATTTTTTGCTTTTAAGACTTCATGCATGCTTGACACGATTTATCTAAAGTAATTTGTTTGATGTAGTCTTTTTCCTACTGCAGACTAATTTTAATGTGATACATGTTTCTTCTTTATTGCTATCTAATCTTTTCTTTGACACGTCTTAATTTAAGAATAGTCATGGCCACAAACCAAAAAAACAAAAATCCCAGCTATAGTAAAACTAGGTAAATTGATACTTTCAATGAATTAATGTTTTGTACATGTCCTGACTTAAGGCAAACATTCTAAATTAATAAATTTATAAGTATTTCATTGAAACGTGTTTGCAGTTTCATTTAGAACCCCGTCACTTTATAAATTAATAATTTATATTAATACGCAATTAAATCTATACAAATAATCAGTCAATATTTATATGCCATTAAAAAGATAAATCGATTGATTTATCTTATGCGCTCTTTATCATAGGAATTTAAATGAAACTATCGTATCTCTTAGACTAAAGGATTTTGGAGGATTAATGCCATGAAAGTCGATAAATAATTTTAAAATAAATTGAAGATCAAACAAAAATATGTTTGATTGAGAGAAGGAAGCCGATTATAGCATGGCATGGGAACCGTCGCAATCTATTTGGGGATGGTAATTTCATCCACAAACTTACAAACCCACATTTATCAGTCCATTAAAATGCAGTTAATTTTACCAAAAATAGACAGATTTAGTAATACAAATTGAACCCCACTGCAAATTGTAGGTGAGTTTGATAAAAAGAAAAGCCAATGGGTACCCTTGCTAGTATCCTCTAACCCACGATATTTTTATTTTTAATATTTAGACATAAAAGTTTATAAGTTAAAATTTAAAAAAAATGTTTAGACCTAATCATAATTTCCTAAAGCTAAAACCAATTTGCTGCAACTTCTCCCGTTGAGAAACCAAATTGCAAATCCCCTTAGCCAAACAAACTTCAATTGCAAATCAACAAGATGGAAGTATTCGAGACAGATGGTTATTCATTCCGCTCTTGGGCCTTAACCATTATTGCTCCCTTCACCACTGCCACTCTTTTCAGTATAATTTTGTACTTAAATGGAAGAATTTGTATATTTCATCCTCAAATAGGAGAAGTTATTTTAGATTGATGCATTATATATATATATTAATTTTAAAAATTAAATTTCTTATTTATATTGATAAAAATTAAAATTGAGTACTTTAAGTATATTTTTTAGGCTAATTTATAAATTTATTGTTTGAATTATTCATTTATACTTTTAGATTTGGGAACCGACAAAAAATCCATTAGATATCAATGCACATTTTGTAATTGTTTAAACTAGCAACATATATGGTGCAAGTTTGGTAAATTTACTTATTTTGTGGGCGCAGATATGATATTGTCAAACTCACATACTACCTTGCCCATTGCCTTTCTGATATATAAAAAATAATATTTTATTAGCCCATGACCTTGATAAACTAGTATTTTATTAGTCCATAGCCCAACATTAATAAGCTGATATGAGTGCAGTCATGCACCAGATCACTTCTTTGTGTCGTGTTATTCTCTTTTTATGTTAATAATAACGACATTTATATTTGTAAATAATCAAAATTTACATGCCAATAATATGAAAATAGTCAATGTTTACAAACCAATAATACAAAATAGTCAATATTCACATTCTAGTTATATAATTATATGACAGTAACATAAAAATCATTGATTGTCTCATGAAAGGTTGATATAGTCTCAATGTTACAAGAGTGACGAAAATCTAAATGAAGTGATGTTTCCTGTTGATTTGCTTGAAACATAATTTTTTTAACTAAGTAATGATTCATAAATTAATAATTTATTAATTAGTTGAGAAATTAGTAAATTTGATTAATTAATATTCACATAGTTATTGTATTTCTCTTGCTTCTGATAGTTGTAATTTATCGAGGTTTACTTGTAATTTATTTCATCTGACTGTAGTAAGGCATTGTTAATTTTTAGCACTTTATTTTAATATTATATATATTTTAGTACTTGGTGCTTAACGCAAGTTATTTCGAGTCATTTATTCCAAGTGTCCACCCCACACTGAGAGGCTACACTTGGTCTTGATCTCTCGAACATATTGGGCCGTGCAAGAATAAGGCATAGGCTTGTGCATTGCTCGGTGTTGTTCATACGCTAAGTATGAGTCTAGGAGTGGGCCCGTAGGTTTCCTCCAGTTATGGTATGGCTGGTAACTCTCGTGTTGCCTCTTTGGATGGCATGGTCGATTTTTTACTACTTGTGGATTGGTCAAGTGATAGGATTGGTTCCTAGTTTGAACAAGGTTTGATCTGTTCTTCGCGACCTAGGCTGTGTTCTAATATGCATTTAGGATTTGTAGAGGTTGATACATTTTGTCTTCGGGATAAAAGTAGAAAGTTGCTGCTTCTCCTTCGAGAGAGAAATGTGTCGTGAGTCCATCTAATAGTGTTTTGGCACGGATCTATAATGAGTCTCTCTATTTATGGGTACCACAATGAGATCACCCGTCCTCTTATTTCAATAGTCATTACTTAACTACAAACTATGTACCATTCTATAATCTCACCACCTCAGTGTTGAGATGGTAAGCCTATTTCATACAAATTTTTGTCTATCTATATGTTAGAATATTTAATTGGATTATTTGGGATTTTAAAATTCTTCTAATACTTGAGGCTCTATCCATAATAAACAATTCATGACACAATAACTCATGTTAATCAAAGTTGTCAAAAAAATTATACTAGTTATTTAAAAAATATATCATTTTTACCTAATTAAAAATTTTGTACTTTCTTTCCAATTAAGAGTTTGTTTAAGAGTACTTAAAAAGTGATTTTAAGAAATTAAAATATAATTTTGAGAATTTAGTCAGACCAATAATATTATTCACTGTGTGTGCCAATACATACAAGTAGCAAATTAAACCTAAGATTATTACGTGAATTAAAAAAGTAAGCTCAAATTAATTAAGATAAACAAGAAAATCAATTTTATATATGATTACCAATAGTGTAATATTTCGATAAACAAGAAAATCAATTTTATATATGATTACCAATAGTGTAATATTTCAATATAAACAAATTTATTTTAGCTTAATTATACAAAAAAGAATGTTAAAAAGATAGAGTGTTGATACAACGTTGATACACTATCATTAGGCCAATGACTCCCAAATCAGTTGGCCTTAGGGTATTAGATGTTGAAACACCCTGACGGGCTTATTTACTCGAATTTTAGATTTATTGACTTTGAAAACATTATCAATAACAAATCTTCAACCTATGTAGTGAGTTTTGGGCTTGTGACTCCAAGACATGTTTACCTTAGGGCAATAGGTTTTAAAACATCCCTACACTTATTTAAAAAATATACATAAAATGATGCATCTCATAAGTAATAAAAAGAACTCTTTACTCTACCATCTTTAAACAAAATTAGTTATTTTTTTTTTAGAGTTAAGACAAACATAGATTTTTTTTAAAAGGAACAAACGCAAGAATTTTTTTACTTTTTTTGGTTAAAAAAAACACAAAAAAAAAACATGTTATGTTAACAATCCCATCCCCCCAACCATTATCCTCAATGTCTACAGAAAAAGCAGGTAAAGTTCAAAAGACTACACCTAGTGAACTTGAACAAAAAATAGACACCAGCAAACAAATACAATTAGTATATAAGAAAATAGAAAAGAGTTACAGATGAAGATTCAAGTCCACCATTTTTGCACTTCTTGCCACTATCAGTATCTGACCAATGTAACTGATAAGCAATGAGGTTGGTTAGGCTAATATTCTTGTAGTCGATCAATTAATTAAGTAGCAATTTTGGTATGGACAAGGATTCTTCGTGATGAAGAGGAAAGAAATTGTGCCTCATAGTATCATCAAGAAACATCATCAAAAGACCAGTAATGATTTACATCTAACGACCCAATAAGTTTTTAGTGGTTGTTCAATTGTGTCCAGGATACAACGGCAAAGATTTTTTCAAAGGCGTCAAGTCCAACTAGAAGAGCAGTAAAAACATCAACATATTCAATCATCGCAATGAGATGTTCATGCATACGTGTGGCAATGAGCTCTTCGCCTTTGTTTATCCAATGATGTTTGCTTTAGCCAAAGCTTGTGGGATTATAAGCAAACTTTACTTTTTCTAGTATTTATAAGACAACCCCGTAAGTATGAAATCACTACCTCCGTATATCAATTGTATTTTCACACAGACAATACCCTCCCAAAGTCTTTGGCAGCTTTAACAAAGTTTGGAGTATCCAAAAGTTGATCCACAAAATACACGAATATTTTTAAGCTTTCGAATTGGAACTACTGCCATTATGATTCTCCTCCTTTTAACGATATGGATCATGCAATAAAGAATATATATATCATATATATATAAGGCTGGCAATTGTCAAACACAATGTCAGAAAAAGTAAAAATGATAATTAGTCAAATTTTGCAAGAAATGTTTGATGAATACGTCAACAAAGTTAGAGTAAAATAATAATAAAAAATGAAAAGGATATGCACGGGTAGTTGTGATTATGACTCACATCTTCCTGGTTTTACATTGAATAATGACTCTAAAGCCCTCCGTGAATCAAAGGTAGGCTTCCTATCCAATTTTCTTATAGATTGGCAAATAGAGTCTTTTAAAGTCAGATTCCCCAGACTAAATTTTACAATTTCGTTTAAGAATTACGTCCATAAATTGTGAATCTCACCTTGCACATATTCACTTGGATGCATCTCAAGAGATCGCAAGATATCATCTAACAATTTTTTACTCAGGCCATCAATTTAATTTTATCTTCATGATTATCAAAAATCATTCCTAAAGTTTTACAGTATGCTTCAAGTCTTGCACATTTATGACATTTAGAGGCAAGTCGTTTAACTCTTCTGTTTTAGCAAATTTGTTTTTCCAAAACAGTCATGTAAAAAACAAATGGATAAGAAAACTGACCAGCTAGTCGAACCTTTGCTTTAATTAACCAATGAATATCAGCTAGAATCCCATAGATCATTAACATATGCAATCACCCAACACGAGCTTTGTAAATTTTTTTCAGAGCTTTTTAAGAGATAAAAAGAAAACACTTATACAATTTATATTGTATTTTTTTCATGCTTGATTTTAGAATTTCAGTTATTGTGGGAGAACTGAAGGAACCAACTATAAGAGTCATGCAGTACCGTTATCTGTCATTTAAATGGGTGGAAGAACCAAGTAATCTGAAAAAAAACAAAAACACAAAGTAATGTTATGTTTTCTATTGATTTACTTGGAACATGATTTGTTTAAAAAAATAGTAATATATTCATGAATTAATAGTTTATTAATAATTAATAAATTATTTAATTTAATGAATTAATATTCTCCTAATTAATTTATTTTTCTCGATTATAGTAGTTTAATTTATCAAGGTGGTGTTGTAAATTTTTTAATCTAATTTTAGTCAAGGCTAGTAATTAATTCTTGAAATAACTTTTAAGTCATCCATTTGATATTTTTCCATTCAGATAAAGATCTAAATATTTAACTTTTTTTCTATTCAGACCTAAACATCTTATAATCATATATAAGTGATAAAAAAACAAACAAAATAAAAACTTTAAATGTTTAAAAATAATTAAGATTTAGACTTCAGCCAAAAAACAAACAATCCCGTAGTTTGGGCTCACAGTTGGGATGACTTTTCAATCGTTATACGTGTTCGACATTGATAGGCTACAAAATGTTGGTCCAAGTAAGAATATGGCATGGGCTTACTTAGTGTTGTTGACTGTTAGTTCAGCTGAGTGAGATTTTAGGAGGCCCATAGATTTCCTCGAGTAATGGTATGGCTAATGACATCATCGAACTAAAACCAAATTGTTTTTAACCCAAAAAAGATAAAAATTTATACTTTGAGAGTCTTCATATTTGATTCTTCAAGATTTAGATTTGTGCATGAAAATTTAAAACGTTTTAAAATTTGAATTTGGCAATATAATATAACGTAGAAAAACTTATATTCTTAATATTGCTTGCTTTTTCCTAAAATTGATTTTGACCTGAATCTTATCTCTATTTTTTTATAAAGCGAAAAGAAGTTCCAATTAGTATTATCAATTTACTTATTTACGCAAGATAATTTCTAATAGAATTAGGATCTTCAGCAAACAAAAATAAAAAACTCTACAAAGATTTAAAAAAAATTATTATAAATGTGATCGTATATTCCAAAATAAGGAATATCTGCATAAATTAATAGTTTATTAATTCATTGATTAATTGTTATTATTGTTGTTGTCGACGTTGTCGTCATCTAAACAAAAAAAAAAAGGTCCCAAACTACTTTTAAAGTACTTTCAACAATATTTATAACACCATATGCTAGATTATGTACCAAATTTTTTGAGATTTTAATATTTACATTCCCAAATTTTTTACTAGATTCTTCGGAATTGCATTATTTACATTCTAAGATTTTATATCAGATTCTTCCAAATCTATAACTATTTTTCTTATCATAAACTTTACTTTACTTCCTCAAACCTATTACAGTTCTTCTTATAAATAACACTAAAGGTTATACTTATCATTCACAATTGACACAGTATCAAAACTTGAAAGTTGCATAACTTCATAAACATTAACCTACAAATGATATTTTAAACAAAAATATATAATCAAAGGAGGATAAGTACCTGAAGTAGATGACGACGAAGAAGAAGATTATTATGCCAAATTTGACACTATCGGATTAGCAATTTACCAGAATTCATCACAAGGTTAGACATAAATTTTAAACTTACAATCATACATAAAATGCAACTTCATTTGCAATGTACAATCATACATATATTTTAAAAAGTTATTGGTTTCAGAGCTGCGACTGCCTTCTCCTATAGTTTACGCTTCTCATGCTCATCCCTGATTTTTCTCTTGGCTTTTCGCTTAACGACCATCATTTCTATCGGGCACCCTGCTGCTGCTTCAAGAGAGTATGGTCTTTGAAGAAAAGGCACAGGCAAAAAAGCTACCACTAGTGGTGGAGACCAAAGCGATTCAAGCCTCATAGCCCTCCTTAGAGCCACCACCCACCAGCTTTTTGGTTCCTATTCAATATCATCATATAATGGGGTAAAATGAGTGAAAGAGTATCAAATCAACCCTAACAACACCCTCTCATTTTCATTTCTAATAATTGAGACACAAGTTATTGTCATTCATTTGGAGTTTTGATGTTTTATAGACCAATTATCATATAGTGATGAAGTAATTAACCTTTAACGTTGTTTAGCGCACCACCCATCATTAAGCAACAAGCCCAATAGTAGTTAAATCTTCATTTATAAAATTATTTGGATTTTTATACCCTTGTTCATTTTATTATATTTTTTTTCTTTTTATAAACACCAAGATGTTGGGGGTATGACCAGACCCCTACCCATAATATAAATCAACCAATGTAAAAAAGAAAACATAAGGAGAAGATATAAACCAAAACCTCTTAAGAGAAGTAAAAATAACAAGCAATATACAAAATGCCCAATCCAACAAAGTGAATTTAACATCGAACATATGAGATCTTGATAGCATCAAAATAAAGAATGCCACAAACCAATTGGAAGGTCCCTAGGACTACAAAATCGCTAATAAGTCTGATGAGTCTAGTTGGCCATGAAGTCAACAGCAAATGTTACCTCTCTAAAGACTTTCCTAATAACGATAGATGGGCCAGAGGACAATGCCTAGACTTAACTAAGGAGATGAGAAAAATAACATCGCACAAATCCACAAAAAATGACCCAAAAAACCACAGTGGCCAAATTAGACTTCAACTCAAGAGCAAAAAAGCCAAACTAAGTGGCAAGATTCAAAGCCTCTAAAACAATTGTCAACTTAGTGAAAAAAATGGGCTAGTGTCCCAAAAAAAAAAATAAAAGCGACTAACACCACTCCCGAATGATCATGCAGAATACTATCAATAGCAGACATATTAAGATTTCCACAAGAACAACTATCCACACTCAATTTCACTACACTAGGCGGTAGTCTCAACCAGAAAACCAATTGAATTGGCCTATGAGAAGGTAGAATAATCTCGCAAACACTCCCTAATTTGAAACCATTTCAAGCCTTCATTTTATTATATGGTTAATTTATCCTTCTCTTCCTCTCTCTCTCTCTCTTTCTCTCCCTCCTCTCCCCTCTCTCTCTCTAATAACTTGCAAATGTTATAGTCATATATATTATCACTTTAACGAACATTGTAAATTATAACATGATCAAAGAAGCAATGACCACAAAATTCATATTAGCAAGATATAAGTCTTGTTTTCACCCAAAAGAAAGGGGGGCTAGAACATAAGTATTGCAAACATATACAATACATTAGTCGTGATCTTATTTCCATTTCCATTAATTTTTCAGTACCAATTAATATACACCAGAAGCTTAATAGTTTAACGCTGCAAATACAAAGAAAGTCAAAAACAAATAATCATACATACATTACAAAAAATTCGTTTCATCATATCATCAATTAGACTAGTCATCAACTGGCTCTCCTAGCCAAAACAATCACGCACAACACTTGCCCTTCCCCCCCACCCCAGTTAGCATAAATGACTAAGGATGCATTTGAGATTAAAGTTGAGCAGCTATAACTTTTAAACTACAACACTAAAGTATTTGTAAAACACTACCTGTTATAGTTTGAAAACCATGTTGATATGATTTTTCACTTATATAATACAAATCTAATATATCTTTAATAATTTTACAAAATTATTATTTAAATTTTATATTTACTACATATTATTAACTTTTGTTTCATAACTATACATTTTTTTACACAACAACTGTAACTTTCAATCCCAAACAAGATCTGAATCTTCTTTAATTTTTTTCATCGACATCAAACTACTTTGTTTCCACAGACATTTTCAAACGAGTTTATACCTATCTCACTAAATTTTAATGACGTTAAAAAAGAATTAAAATCATCAATGTTGTCATTGATTTAAATATGGTTCCCAGCCACTTTTTGTAGCTTCTCTGCTTTAGTGATCAAGCATCATCCGTCATGTCTTCCATATATTGTTGCATTATCGGACACATAAAATGTGTGCAATATTAAACAATCATGGCTGATTGGTGGGTAGCTTGTTGCGAATGGTGTGCTCCGACTTGTGCTCACATTCAAAGTCAATACGAGCGAATGCTCATTTAACTTCTGAGAGTTTCTCAATCTTGTTTTGCAAGGTCTCTCCTACGTGCGCTTTTTTTAAAAGTAAATCCTCTGGGAGTTCAATGCCAAGTGTCACCCTCTACAAAATAAAGAGCCCCCAAAGTGTAAGCATGAACTGTGTCAATACATTTCACTTGAGGGTGTCGTGAGACAAGGCATGTCGATTTTTGCAAGACTTGAGGAGAAGCCGATTGTCCCACAAGCAAAACTGCATTAACACACATACACACACACACACACACCATATTTTAGAATAATTGTAGAAAGTGATCAAATTAAGAATACTAACGCTAATTAGATTGATGAAGAAGGTATATACCTGCATTTTCACAAACAATTTCAGATACTTGCATTTTCCCAAACAGTTTCAGACCAATTTTTAATTGTGTAAACTATAAGAAGAATGGCACCAACAGGATTAATCCACCAAAAGTATTTATCACCAAGAATAGTAACAATTGGCCCTCTTACATTTGTGATCACATCAAAACAGTGATCCTGAGCAATAAATAAAAAAATTTTAAAAGACAATTAATTAATCTTAGCTTCTGCAGCAAATCTAGAGACCAAGTTTGACGATAGTAGCACCAATCATGATTGAGTACAACCATGCCAATTGGGTTACACTCATCTTTGTGGGTGGTTCATCTTTAACAAGCTCTTGTACTGCTTCAATCAAACCTGAAACCCTGCAAACAAATGGAATTAGGCATGTACATAGCAATCTCGCTGCAATTAATTATCACAATCAACAAACAATCAAGAAACATATTAAGCTTTGGCGATCGCATACCAAGTGTGGCCATTACAGTGGCAAATATGATAATGCCTATTGGCCAGACCCTTAGTATGCCAATGTGATACTTGTAGATGTTAATATTTTTCATAGTCCAATGAGTGCACTAAAGTATGCCCCCAGCTAGCAGATTCAGTAGAGAGTCTAATGTTGATGGAATAATGGCAATGGATCCACTCATAATTGTAGCATAAATCTGCATGCCAAGGTAGGTATAGGTAATAAAAGTAAACAGAATTTGAAGCACCTTAGAGTGTTGGCATAATTGGATAGCTTCACGGCCCTTTCATGCTGGCCTTGTTCCTCGAGATCTTCCTCTGAACTACACTGATCAGATTCCACCATTAATGTGTCCAATTCCTCGAAGGCTTTCAAGATTGCAAATTGTGCCTCCTAATATTCCTGCTCCCTTCTAATATCATTAAGATGTATCTACAGCATGTTAAACACAATGATCAAACTACACACTCATCAAGTAGCTAGTTGATAATGTGATCAAAACCACTCAAAATAAAACTAGAAATCATACAAAGATCACCAATATTAATGCAGTTAAGTTTTTTTACCATATCAAATATTTTCTTATTTCTTTTTAACTATAGCGAAAAAGGGTTTATTTTTTAAAAAAATCAAAAATATGTCGACCATTTCTAAAAGTTTCGAAATCCTGACCATTTCACAAAATCAACTTTTTTTTCCTAAATAGAGTATCATTTTGTTTCTTCACCTCAAATTTAAGCGTGAGTAATTAACATTATTTGTAATTACCGTCGGAACATAAAATATACTTTTTTTTTGTAATTGTCGTGGGAACATAAAATATACTTTTTTTCTTTTCAAATTTTCTTTTTTTTCCCACCCTTTGTGAGATTTGACTCTGTTAGACCATTGTTGAGTTTACAAGTAGAAATGATTGTCAGTAGTGCCGGATCGGCCCGTCAAAAGTAGGATTGTGTTGTTTTGGCCCAATTTCTATGCATCTGCACTTAAACGCCTACCTTATCAAAAGTTGTTGTCGTATGCTAATTCGTCTTTGTTCTCTCTATTTTCCTTTTTCTCTCCTCTCTCTCTCTCTCCATGTTAATTTCAAAAGGCTATAAAAATTTGTCTTCTTTATTGCTTGTGGCTCAAAGTGCATCAACAATCCACTTGACAGATCTTATTATCAAATCTTTTAATTAATGTTGTGAATTCAATGATGAACTCATTGCAAAACTAGAATAAATAAGAAATCTGCAAACAATAGCAAGCAGAAGGGCGCCATATGATATTATCTAATATCCAATATGAGAGGGAAAGTCTCGAGTTATGCATGAATATTTTTACAAATGGATAAAATAGCAGGGCTATTTTTAAAAACCTCCCTTGAGGTTTGATATAATTTCACTTAGCAAGATTGATTGTATTCTCAGTTACCTCCCATGTCGTTAGTATACATACAGGTTGACCGTTTGTTGACTTTTGAAATGACTAAAATATCCAAACCAATTTAGGGAGATAGAACATGTCTCCCAGGCGACAAGTACTTGTCTTTCTAAATTACAGAATGCTTGTTTCTGTAATTTGAGCGATGAATTCCATCTCCCGGGCGACAAACGCCTGTCTCCCCAAATTACAGAATGCTTATAAGGCTAGAGGGTGAAATAAAAAACCACTAAAACATAATTTAGCTCTCTCAGCAATAGACTATACCAGTCTCCACCAAACAAACCACTAATATTTTACTTGTTTAAAGAAATAATTAAATTCGAAACCATCAAGTTGTATGTCACTAAATAGGCAACATTAATAAAAAATAACAAACATTTTAATTTGTGGCGAGAGGAAAAAAATATTAGTATGAGTTAACTGGATTGAAAAATAACACTAAAAAGAATGACACCATCATTTAAATAACGGTCATATGTACATTTCCGCAGCTTACAGTTGGTGATAATCACAATTTGACGGAATTTCATCAGCCTCTACATCCAACAATCGCTCATATACACAAAAAGAACAAAAATAACAACTACATTAACAGTGTGACATGATAGCTAAGTTATACTTTATACATGGCATTGTCAATTTCTGCTGCAGGTTCTAGTGGAACAACAAACAGTTCAATTGGCCTTTCTTCCCTATCATATGTCAATAAGCACACATTAATAAGTAAAAGCAAAGTAATAAGTATGAATAATAATAATAATAATAACATTATTAAACAACAATAACAACAGTTACAATAATAAAGAAAAATAATGATGATAGTAATACATTTTAATATTTTTTATGTGATATGCATGTTGCCTAAAAAAATAAAAATTGCGTTCTTACAACAAAAACTGTCGCACGAAAGACATCACTTGTCTCCCAAAAACACAGAATGTTTGTATGTACGACAAGAGCATGTCACCGCCAAAAACACAAAAACAGTGTTTTTGGGCGACATAGGTTGTCGTCCGTGCAATAAATTTTGTCGCCTAAAAAAACAGAAACTGAATTCGGGCGACATAAGTTCGTCGCACGTGCGACAACAATGTCACCCAAAACACAGAAACTGTGTTCGTGCGACGAGAGCTTGTCGCATGAGAGATAACCCTTATTGCCCAAAAACACAGGAACTTTATTTGTGCGATAGACGCACACAAACACTATAAATTTATAAGCATATCAATTTCAACAAACTTTGGTGAGAAAAATAAAAATTACAGCTACAATTACTTCTATTTTACACACCCATTTTCATAAAAATAACAAATTATTGACTTTATATGCCTTATTACACTATGTGTAAATCATAAACATAAAATAACCAATAATTAATTTTTTTCAACTCATGGTCACATATGGCTGAACCCATTCTCCTTTTAATCAATTTTTCCACTACTAACCTGTGAACAAGACAAATCAAACACAATCAACAACAACCACTTATAAAATCTCCAAAAATAAGAAAATCAAAGATATTTTAAAATTTTAGACTTTGATAAAGTAACTAACCTCTTACAAATTTCAATACCAGTGGCATATCCCGGCCGCCATTGATCGTCACCAGTCGGTGGCCTTCTCCGCCCACCCATATTTTTCTTCTTCATGGGTTATATATGTTCTTGGTGTTAATTTCCTTTTATTCCAACAAATGAGAGTAGAGGAGTGGAGTAAAAATTATGAGAGAAAGAAATGGTGAAGTTCGACAATTGTGAGTGAAAATAGAGTGGAGTGGGCTGGAGTGAAATTAGTGTTTATCTCCGTTACTTTTTTGTGGTGGGGAAAGATAAATGCACTCTTTTACACAATGGATATTGTGTGTAATCGAATAATATAATTATTCAATAGATTCTAAATCATTTTTATCGTTATTTGATTTTTTTAGAATTTCAGCTTGTCTTTTACATTTTTGCCTCAAATACTAACGTTATACATGTATATATACTAACGGCAGGAGAGATAAGTGAAAATACAATCAATCTCATCATCTAATTGAAATTATATCAAATCTCAGGGGAGGTTTTAAAAATAGCCCTAAAATAGCACCAGTAATAAAAAGAACCAAAAAAAAAACAACAATATTGCACTAAATGATAATACAAATTGAATTCAATTTGATTAATGACTTAATATTAGTTTATGATTGAAAATAACATAAAATTAATTAATAATAGAAATTCAATTCAATTAAAATGGAGCAAAATCAACCCAACCTCAAACTAAATTAAAATAGTTTGGGCTCACTTGGGCAATAATTTTAGGTTGATTTGGTTTAGATCGACCTTAAACCCAACGCATTGGGCTAATATTGGGCCGATTTAGGTTAATATTTCGGCACTGTGTTCATTGGAATGTTAGTTTTTCCTTTGATGGCTATTTAACCCTCTCAACCATTGGGCCCTTGGCTTGGTGGTTGGGCTGCTGCCCTTATAAGGGTTAGGGCAGCTGTTCAAGCTTTTGTGGGGGCTAAACATTTATAAATTCTTCTCTCTTGCGAAATGCGAGTGGAGCAGGAGCATCCCTCATTTCTGAGGGTTATTTGTCTAGGCATATACTTCATAGAATTTAATGTAATAAAATAAGTCTCAATTTGTATGTCTGATTGTAAATAGCAGTATAATGTTTACTATAATAGCAGTTGTAAATATCTATATAATGCAGTAATTTAGTGCGTAACCAATATTTAAAAAAAAAAACCTCTCTCAACCTTTTAGAAAAGAAATGGTTGTTACAAACCCAGTTAGCACATCTTTGTATATAATACTAAGATAAAATAAATAACAATTAGTTTAAACTAATGTTAGCTCCTTTCTACTTTAATTTGCCTTTTCTTTTTTTTGAAGTAAGATGATAATAATTGGGTCACTGATATGTTTCTCCGGCAGAGTTTGAAAAGCGAGGGCAAAACAATACTATAGTGGGCTAAATTGGGGCAAAGAAGCCTTCAAGATCATGACATGAATGCCTTTCTCCATAACACAGCATTATTGAAGCAAACACTCAAATAGGATAGCTGCTAATGAACTAAAAAATTCCCAATAATGTCATGTCACCAGAGTAACTAAGTTAAGCATTTACTTGAAATCTAATAACTAACAAGAACTACGAATACAGTAACGAAACGATAACCCTTTGCACAGAAGTAACATACCCAGCTTTTCTAAACACTAAACCAACTTTCAATAGCGCAATAACTTAAATAGGTGCTGCACATGTGGTTCTAAAATGGCCTGTCTGATTGCATCGACTACAATGCACAACTCGCTTCACACGTCCCCTGTCTTCAGCTCGAACGCGCTTCTTTCTTGGTCGACCAGGAGGCCGAAGTGATTTGGGTGGGTGGATAACAATGTCAGCAGATTTGCTGGCATTTGGATCTCCCTCAGACAACTCCTTCCATAAACTTTTATCAGGAATTGGATGAATGGTCTGTGAATATGTCTTTCTGTAGGTTGCTACAGTGAAACAACTCTCAGTAAACCGATGTACATTCTGCCTACAAGAAAGAAGGGCAGCCACAGCATGAGCACAAGGCAAGCCATACAGCTGCCATCCCCGACAAAGGCAGCATCGGTTTCGAATGTCCACAATGTTTGTTCCTTCATGAGATATGACTTCGAATTCAGCTTCATTAGCACGAAGCACCTGGTAAGTGCGTGCACGTTCGAGAGCCTCTGCCACACGCCTCTCAGCAGAAGGCACAAGTATTGATGTCCACTGCATGCTGGTCTCTCGGCGTTCATTGAACCAAGTCATAAGCTGCCTTCTAATGCATTCCATCATTTGTATAATAGGAAGACCGGAGGCTTCTAAAATCCATGAGTTTAAAGATTCAACTATATTAGCTGTCAAATGACCGAATCGTGTTCCTTCAAAATAAGCTGTGGCCCACAACCGAGGGGGAATTCGTCGGATCCAGTAAGCAGCATCTTGAGAGATCTCCTCAATCTCCAAGATTTTTGCTTCAAATTCAATTACAGTCAAAGCATGAGCAGCTTCCCACAAAAGGTTGACAAGAATTGTGTTATTGAACTCCTTCCGAAAGCTTTCACTTAAGTGACGCATGCAAAACCCATGAAAAGCTGTTGGAAAGTTTGCTTCCACTCCATCAACAATGCCCTTCTGCCTGTCTGACAAAATTGTAAGCCTAGGCATGTTTTCAGTATTAATCTCGAGCAGGTTATGAAGTTCAGAAAGAAACCACATCCAATTATCATCATTCTCCTCATCAACGACACCAAATGCCAAAGGAAACAGAGCGCCATCCCCGTCAAAACCCGTAGCAAGAAGCAAAGTACCAAGGTATTTGCTTTTCAAAAATGTCCTATCAAGCCCAAGGAGTGGCCGACAAGCATTCAGAAAACCATATATTGATGCCTGGAATGATATAAAGAGGCGCTGAAAGCAATTGTCTGCAGGGTTTCCATAGACAGATGCAATACTCCCTGGGTTTGTCCGTTTAACCTGTTCACAGTATGGAGGAAGCAAGCGATAACCTTCTTCAAAGGAGCCACGCATAGCAGCCATGATGCGCTCCTTGCCTCGCCAAGCTTGCTTGTAAGATAAGGTAATACCATGAACCCGGTGAATCTCTTCCAATATCTCCTTTGGCTTATAATTAGGGTTCTCCCTGAGCCGTTGCTCCACGGAATTTGCAACCCACTGAACTGACGCTTGCTGATGGCCAAGATGGGAAATTCCTCCACATGTATGGCTCTCATGAATGGTCCTGATTGTGAAAGTTGGAACACCTGGGAGCTTTGCTGCATGAATTCGCCAGGGGCATGCCTCAGCTGCACACTTAGCGGTAAAACGAGTCTTGTCAGATTTTATGGTTTGCATTTCAAAGTGAAGGGCGATTGCTGTATCCCTCAATGCCCTGCGGCAGCTCTTAACATCCGGGAACTCTTGCCCCACCGCCAGCTCAAATGCAGAATTTGGAGTAACAGTACGAACCTGTAATACAGGACTGCCGCTAAGCACAAGCTGGGAATGGTGGACATTCATATCCTGGACGGGTTCTATTGCCAATTCTTGGTGCTGGTCCACCGCTAAGTCAAGATTCTCATCAAGTTCTTGGTTTTCTGAAACACCCAATTCATTGTTCTCTGATAAAGCTAACTCGTGGTTTTGAGCGGGAAGAGGCATCTCATGATCACCGTGTTCAGGTTTCCGTTCCATAGCTAATTCATTGTCATGTTCATAGCCATGCCCATCACCCCCTTCTGGATCGTGGTTCTGTCCCAAATCTAGATCATGGTCATGAGGATGTCCTAAACCCAGTTCATGATTTTGCTGTCCCAAACCCAAATGATGCTCATGGGTTTGTCCCAATTCCAAATCATGGTTCTGGTTCAGACCCATGTTATGATTATGGCCTAGCACCAACTGTTGGTTCTGCCCCATGCCCAAATTGTGACGCTGCCCAAGAATCAAATCATGGTTCGCCATTGCAGAAATCAATTACAATAGATAACCAATACCAACTCAGCCCTCAGAACCGAACTATAAATTAGCAATGATGGTCAAAGTAAAAGCTGATTCAATTCTATCCACATACGCCTGAAAAGTTATTAGGAATAAACAACTGTTAAATCTAAAGCCATACCATTTATTTCAATTTGATCTTCAACAATCGAAACCAAACATTTAATATTCTCCCATTAATCAAGCCAGACAGCTCTGCAGATAAGAAAAATCCAAACAGTACATAAATATCCAAACATAACAAACCAAACTGGCAAATCCAGACTTTGAACTCTCATTATTATTGTTATTATTTAAAACCTTCAAACCATCAAGCATCTAGAACAAACAATCCGTACGAAATTACGGACATACTGAACTGATTTCAGTATCTTGCTAGCAACACTGCACTTGTTAACATAGACAAAATGTAATTTCCAACTCAACATAGAAATCCTAACAAATTGCCAAAGATGCTATGGATTATAAATTCGCCAAGTGAAAGCGGCGGACAGAGTTATTTCCACAAATTCTAACTACATTAATTAGAACAAAGAACAAAATATAATCAACAAGATCAAGAGTTCCTCGCCATTTCCTGATTGCCAAACAAAAGCAGTAAGCACATGCTCAAGAAATCCAAATAACAATTCTCGAGCCCAAATGCTAAACTAATCAAACAAGCAAATTATACCAATAAGTCAAAACAATCACAAAATTCAACACAGAACCCAAACAAGCAATTTGAACAAAACTTAACAGCAACCCACCAAAAAGCTCACAAAATCAAACATCATCAGACTAAGAACAAAAACGAGAATTACCTGAACTCAGAAACCCAAATTCGAGCCACCAATCAAAGACCTTCAAGAACACCCTCGAAATAGACAAACAAGCAGAAAAACAAACAGGGTATTTATGAGAAGGGAAAGAAGCAAGTATCCGAAACTAAAAGACACCGAGGGAGTGAGAAATTAAAACTAGGGTTTTGAAAATTGAGAGTGAAGAGTAAGAAAGGTAAGATTTTTGAAAGTGGGGGAGAGAGAGAATTGGCGGGTAAAATGATTTAGGGAAGAAGAAAAAAAAAATTAAGAGTGTGAAGGGCAATTGAAGGAAGGAAGGGTGAGATTGGGAATGGGGAATTACAGGGGCAGAAGAGGGAGAGCGATGAGGGATAGAGAGGGGAAATACAAGAAGACGGCGTTTTTGTTTGCTTGAGAGAAAAAAAGGGTATTTATGTCATAATATTGGTTTTGGGGTCTTTTCTGGGGTTTGCATTTTGGATTTACTGTTTTGGCCCTTTCTAAATAAATATAGAAAAATATGAGGGACAGATCATGTTCATGGGCCTGTTATTATTTTAGAGGAAACGAAAATCAACTTATAGAAGAATAAAGAATTGAGTAATGGGTCTAAAAAAATTAGTTATAAAATTTTAATAAAAGGTAAAAAAAATTAAAACATCAGAGTAATTATAAACAACTTATTCTTTGTCAAGATATTTTTCTTGTTATTATTTATTACTAAAAATAAATTTTACATATGAATTTATGGTATAAAGGATTAAAAAGTAATGATTTAATGGGAAATGATAATCACGATATTACCAATAGCGAAATCTGATTAATTTTAAGAACAATCATAGGAAAATAATCTATTGAGCATTAGTGCTTGCTAAATGTATCAAGCAAATCTGAAAAGTGTTAGAATTGGTGCCATGATGAGCTAGATTGAGTCAACTTGAAACTATTTAGATATTACTTTCAATTAGGATTTATGGTAAGTGTATTTGAATTTAAAGAGTACAGTAAGGTTACATTTATTTTTTTATCTGAAATCTAAATAGATTTGAATTTAGCTGAAATCTGAATAGTTATGAATAAAATTGTTTAAATGACAAGTTTGTTTTTACTTTTTCAACATCTGAAGAGAAAAACTTAAAAGCCAATAGTTTGACATAAATATCTCTTTAAGTATCGTATATATTTTTCTTCACAATTTATAATTTTCACAGGTTGATTAGTTTGGTAGTATTAAAAAAGTACTATCATTGTTAACCTTAATTTATTTTTAATAAAAGATGTAATTATAACTTGAAATTTGATTATAAAGTCAACACTGTTATTTTATTTTTTATTCATCACAATAGACATAATTTGATTTGTTCAATATTTAAGTTTAGTTAATGTTATCATGTGAACAAAAATTTAAAGCAATTAAAAAAATAACTTCAAGAATAATACAAAAATATTAGGTTTATACATATTATTGGAAATACATGAATTATTAAGAGTATTTTTGAGATTTAAAAATTTTCCATTTACACTTCAGATAAAAGTGAACTTTTTCTACTTTTTCTATTCAGATAAAATTATCTGACAAGAAGTGATAAGTTAAAAAAACAAACAACTTAAAATAAACAAATGTCTGAAAAAAAGTTAAATTCAGACTTCAGACTAAAAAACAAACAGCACCCAAGTATTTTATTTAATTTCTACAATTCAACTAACTTCTATATAGATATAAATATAAATCCTATGTGTATAAGATGTTTCAAAAAAAATACAAAGAAAATCTATAAAGTATGGTATTGATAAAATGGGAGAAAGGGATAGTGAACTCTTGTTTTGAATTTAGAGAGTTTTTCATTTTTGCAATAATCCTCTGATTATTAATAACAATGATATAATCTCATTGTAATTTACCTTCGTATTCGACCATCAAAAAGTATGATTTTTTTCTCCTTATTGTAATATGTTGATTGGTGCATGAAATATAACAAGAAATCTAGTAGCAGTTGATATTGAAAATGGAATTTTTCAATAAGCGATGGAATGGGAAGCAAATAAAACCATCAATATGTGTATATATACAACATTGTGAGATTCATCGATAGAGATGTCAAAATATCTTAAGAGCAAGAGCCCAAGATGCCCTCTTATTGGAGTGGGGTAAAGTTGTGGTTTTGGGACAACGTAGAATTTTTCTATCAGAAAAGCATATGCAACAAGATATGGTGTTTCTAGTAGTTGTTTCAATGGGCTGAAATCAAATTACTTTCTTAAGAATCAAAGAGCAAAAACTCGTAAAAATAAAAAAAGAGTGCATATGCCGTAAGGTGAGGACCATATCTTCTAACTAAAAATGCTTATTAATGGGTATGGTTCAAGAAACTCATAAATTTAGAAATTTATCTAGACTAGTTTAGAAATTGAGGAAAATTTATCTTTATTTCATACTTTTGTTGAAAGAGAAAAGAGTTTTATGGATACTTAAACTAGTGATACCACTATTATTTGAACATATAATCCTTAATTGGGTCAGAAGCCCAATAATGATATGGATTTATGTAATTATATGAATATGAACTTAGTTTTTTTTTTTTTTTTGAATTTATTGAATAGAGTTTGTAAGGGTAGAGTTTTTTTTTTTTTTAAAGAAAGTTATTTTCAAGTAGAGTTTGTAAGGGTAGAGTTTTTTTTTGTTTTTTAAAGAAAGTTATTTTCAAGTAGAGTTTTTACTGTTTAATTAAAAAAAATATTGGATGTTTGGTTGTAAATTTAAAAAGTTACTTGAACTATTAGGCTCATAAATTCTATAATACCAAAAGTGCATTTAAGGCACATTTGATACGCTATATTTGTATTATGTTGTATCATATAATTTTAATGCAATTATGCTGTATTATGTCGTATTGCATTACTATTGTATTAGAATAAATTTATATAATTTTTTATGTTACGCTATACTGTATTAATATATAATTATACTATGTTTGGTGCTGCATTATATCGTATTATTTTTTATGATTAATTTAAAATATATTTTTAAAAAAATAATATTTATTAGTACTTAAAAATACTAAATATAGAAGTCTTAAATTTTAAATATTTAACATTATTTTTTAGTATAAATGTTTAAAAGAATCATAATTCTGCATAAAAAATCAAAGCTTATATTCATAAAAAATCAAAGCTTATAACTGTAAATTTTTTGCAGTATAACATTTATTTTTTCAGTGTTTTCTAAATATATAACTTGTAAAATAAAGATCTTAGGAAACAATTCAATCAAATGGCCTTTAAATGCCAGCGGATTTAAGGTGACTTAACTGAATTGAAGAATAACGATGAGAGAGGTATTTTTTTGTTCCCGAAAAACAATATTGAATGGCAATTCATTTGTTTATACATATACATTCCCTCCAGACTAAGTCACGATGCTAAAGAAAATTACCGAAGCCATTTGGCTCTTGGCGACGCAAGCTGGGTAAGTGGGAAGAATTCTCAAGTTCAATCCTCACTAAACATACTATTTAGAAGGGGTAAGAAGTCTTAACTATGACTACACCCTGAATCTGAACCAGTCGGGATCTAATGCGGTCGTCGGAAACTGAGTGGTTAAAAAAAAACAAAGAAAGAAAATTAACGAAGCCACACTGGACTAACAACAATTCTGTTCAGTCCATAAGAAAACAACAGTCCCTTACTCTTACACTTGAGATGATTCCAACTTATCCAAAACCAATTTAGTCTGCTCTCTGACCAACTCAAGCCTCTTTATATACAACTCCAGCATCTGCTGCTGCTGCGTCCTCTCGTTGTCCCCAGTCTCATTCACTTCCTCACCATCCATTTCCCATTCCCAGCTTCAACATCTCCTGTCTTTGTAACTCACTCAATCGTTTCGAATCCTTCTTGTTATTTACTTTCTCTTTAGCTTTACCTAGAGAACCCAATTTCATTTTTTCTACTCCTCTTTTTATTACCTTGTTTAAGCAAAGCCGGTGTTTTGGGAATAGAATGAGGTGACCAAGATAAGGTGTTTGCTCATACATTATCGTGCTCTCCTCTAAGTAAAATATAAGCAACACCTAGACCAAGTGAGCAGACCTCTTGATGAGCAGACTACTTAATGAACAGATCACCTGATGAGCAGACAACCTGGTGAACAGACAACCTGGTGAGCAGACAACCTGGTGAGCAGACAACCTGGTGAACAGACCACCTGGTGAGGAGACAACCTGGTGAACAGACAACCTGATGAGCAGACGGTGAGCAGACCACTTGACGAGCAGACCACCTCGACCAAGTGGTAATCTTGATGACCTCGAGCAGACCACCTTGACTAGGTGATGACCAGGAAATAAGACTTAGTCAAATAAACCACCACAAACCTCCTCCGAAAATCAAGGCACGAATTTGATCAGTTAATGGTTATGGCCACGATCTAAGGTGGTGGGTGTAGGGTGTTTATAAAAACTCCAAGAACATCACGAAAGTGGGGGCCTTTTTCCTCGCCCCGGGGTCTTTTTTCCTCTCCCTGGAGGGGGAGATTCCCTCTCTCTCTCTACCGCTGGAAAACATCTCTCATGATTTCTTTCTCTTGAAGATTGATTATTCTTCCATTGTTTTACCATAAATTTACTTAAAGCTTTTTGTTTAAAGCATTCACTGTTAAGCCACATGAATTGTGGTATGGGTTTTTCCCAAGTAGACCCAAATCACTGACTTGAGCGTCGGAGGGTTTACGCCGGAAAAACTTTCGGCGCCTCCTGACTGTTATTTGTGCTCACAGGTTATCTGCTCGCGGGTCGTCTGCTCATGGGTTATCTGCTCATAGAAAATCTGCTCATGGAGATCAACCAGCAGCTTCCCATCAAACAAATCTAATGCTGATGCAGGGATCTGAGATCGAGTCATTAACCAACCTATCCGGATTTCGGAATCAACAGCCGGCTTAATATCTTGTACAGGCAAACCCAAAACCATAAATGGAGGGGGGGTCGAATTTGTACTTCTTCGACCGGGACCGGGACACCCACCCACTCGGCTCACTCAAAGTTAAGCATTTGGAGCTAGGTTTTTTGGCTTCTGGGCTTTCACTAACGATTGGCTTGACGATGATATCGGAGGCATTGGGAGACGAAGCTGTGTTTTCTGAGTAATCATCTTCTGTGTCTGAAACTGATTCGCTATCTGTCAAATGCGGAGGAGGGTGATTTGTGGCAGGCTTTCTCTAAGCCATTGAGAGAATGAATCACCGATACAGACGAGAGAGACGGAATGAGGGAATCAATTCGGAGGAGTTTAGTTTATGCAATTATTTTTTTGGATATGGCTATCGTGGAGGTGCTTTTGGGGAGTAAGAATTTCAACTACTCAGTAATAAATAATAAAAAATTTATTAAAATTTTAATTAAATAATTATAAATAGATATTTTATCTTAAAACGGTTTTAATATAATTAAATTTTTATTTTTTAATTTTCTTTTTTTAAAATAATTACAAACCAACATAAAATCTGAATCTCATACAGAATTAATTTAAATCCGCAACTTGATACGGATTTTAATTTATAATATTAAATTTACTCACAGTTTATAAAATTATCTAATTAAATTTTTATACACGAATTTAAATAAATTTATAAAATTTATAAATACCATTACTATCCCTATTCGAATTTTTCCCCTTAAAAGATTGGTCGACTGTGAACCACAATAAAATGCAGTAATGCATAATTACCAAATATAATGTAATAATATTTTAATACTAGTTTTAATACCAAGTAGTGTTAAAGTTAAATCACCAAAAAGACAAATGCATCTCGGTTCGTTTAAATGGTCAAATCATTCCGCCTCATTTGCCACGTCATCACCACAACCAACCGTTTTAACATCAAACGTATAATCATTGGTCGGCACCGGGCAACAATTCAGTGCCAAGGTCCATTTCATTGGTCGGTGACGTGATTTTCGTCACCTCCTTCCAACAACATTTTTTGTGAAAAAGTCAAAAAGCCAGCAAAATTGAACACAGAAAAAAAAGAAGGAAAATAAAAGAAAAGAAAAGAAAAGGAAATCACAAAGTTTGGCCAAATTTTTTTTTTAAAAAAAATAGACCCCACCATATTAAAAAAAAAATACTCTTTAGTGAATTTCTTTGATCGGAAGGGAATATTTTACATCAATATTTTAATTTTTGAAATATACTTCATACTGATATTACTATTTATATTTGGTTATTATAAGTACAATCTGTATTTTGTTCTCAATAATTTGACTGAATAATTTTTAAATAATTTTATTTAATTTTAAATTAAAAAAGAGATTAAAAAATAATTTAAGTTGTTGGATTGTAATCAACAGCAGCGACGATAATTTCATAATATCAAAAATAATTTCAAATAATAATCCAAACATTTAGTTTTCAATTTATATCCCCAAACATGGGATCTATTGGACTTACACACTTTAATTATTAATTATTAACATTTTCTACTACATATTTAGAGAGAAAAAATGACTTATTTATTTAATTTGGAGGGGAAAAAAAACCACACACTTTGACAGTTCATTCTAACTGGAACTGTGGCAGTTATAGACAGGAGCAGACGCGGAGGCTGCCTTCAAAAGCACTTAATAGCTTTTGATATGCTTTTTGCCATGTCAACTTTCGGTACGTGTCATTATCTCTTTTTCATCAGCTCAGCAGCGGACTTTTTGGCTTTTGTCTGTCGGCTTTGTATTTTCAAATTACATTTCAATTTTTGTTCCAAATTCTGAAAACTACGTGCTATCTCGTTGTTTCGTAATATAATGAATAAAAACAATTGTTCTTGTTCTCTGTCTTTCACAAATACTACATGGGTTCTGTTTTTTGTCATGATCTAGAACGTGGGTAGCTTTGATTTCATGTTCTTGTTCTAAACTCTCAGTCTTTGAACGGGTCAGTTTTTATCTCTGTCTTTATTTTCCTTCTTAAATTTCATTGATTGACTTGTTGTTTGTCGATTGGTATACACGATCATTGATGTCAATTGGAGTGAATTATGATCTTATTACTGATTCTCTATTAGAATTGAGTTTGTTTAAATATCATTTATTGGCTTTACATGATGAGTATTATTGACTGATCTTCTTTACTTTTTGTCAACTCCTAGTTGTCATTTTAATGAGGTTTCGAGGTTGTTCTGAATTCCAATATATGTTGATCTCGTATGTACCAAGAGTGTTTTTTTTTAATCATTTTGATCTGATTGTTATTGGATTAACTTCTTATTTGTTAGCTTTGTGTTCACGTAATATAATTAAGTTTATATTTTCCAAATTAAAATATGGTTTGCAAGCTTCTAATTTGGGATGAATGGGAGACACCAAGCCAGTGGGATATTTATCGTTGAGAAATGGGTGCATATGTTTTTGATTTGAGGCCTGCACTAGAGTTTTATCGATTTGGAACTTCCATGGGAAATGTGTCTAGGTCCAGTTTTGAAATTTGTTTAATTCTTTGGATAAAGTGCTTTTGATGAGGTTTTGTGGCTATTCATCATATTCGCTTTGTTCTATGTATGAGTCTCAATACTTTAGCCAGCTTCCAATGATGAATTATATAGTGCAGCTGTCGGTGTTGGATTGACTTGCTGTTTTCCTCTTTTTCTGTTTGTTTAGCTTTCGGTGCGAGCAGAGATTTGGGTGGTTCCTTGAATTGTTCCTGGTTCTAACTTTGTTCTGTTTGTTAATTGTGATTACAGATTTGATCACATCTTGGATATTTAATATCGTTCTGGGAGGATTGGAGTTCTGTGCGTTCTGAACAGTTAATACATCATATTTGAGGCTACTTAAGCTTTCAAGCGCAATAGGGAATGGCTGCCAGGGGAAATTCATCTGTGAAACCACAGAAAATTTCCCATGGTTTTGTCAGAGCTTTGGGGTCAGCTGCTCTTGAATGGTTGCTGATATTTTTATTGTTTATTGATGCCATATTCTCGTACCTAATCACTAGATTCGCCCATTATTGCGAGTTGCAAAGCCCGTGCCTGCTATGCTCGAGACTTGACCATGTTTTGGGCAATGAAAAGTTAAATCCTTATAGGGATTTGATCTGTGGCAAGCATAGGTTGGAGATTTCATCCTTAGTTTTATGTCATGCTCACAATAAACTTGTAGATGTTCGTGGAATGTGTGAGAATTGTCTTTTCTCGTTTGCCATGGTTAACAGATCAATCGCTGAAACATACAGTTTATTGGTGGGTAAGGTGGGGGATGGTTCTAGCTTTGGATCTGATGAGGATCCATTGTCTGAAGGTCATAAAAATAGTCAATCTAGTAAAAGACGTTGTTCTTGTTGCAATGAACCATGGACTGCAAGAGGGAATGCCCAAAAAATGATACATAGCAAATCAAGTGTGTCAGAGCCTGCTGAAGTCAATGTTCGTTTGTCGGATGCTGATGAACATAACCAGCATTTCGAAAAGAGAATTGAAAAACCATCAGTGGTGTTAAGAGCTACTCATCCGAAAAGTTATGGGCAAGATCCTCTGTCTCATGTAGAGTACACAGAGCTGAAGGTTGCTTCCGACACTGAATCTGAAGTCCTTTTGTCAGATGATGATGATGCATGTGCTCAAATATGTGAAATTAATTGTCCCAAGGAAGATCTTGCAGCTCAGTATGTGCAGCTAGAGCCTCATGTAATCATCCCGTCTCACGATTCAGCTCAAGAGAAACTGATAGATCATGTTTCTGCTCCTGAGCCTTCACTTACAGCTTTTCAGGTAAATTCAGATGTTATTGAGCTCCATAGTGGCATATCTGTAGCCTCTACTACTGCAGTTGGACATGTATGGGAGGACCTAAATTGGGAACATGTTGACATCAAGGCTGATCCTTCTGCAGTTACTAATCTTATTTCCCTCGATGATGTTCCCCCATCACCAAAGGCTGAGAAAGCTTCTATTGATATATCCAATGAGAGCAAGCTTATATCTGTTGATGACGTCTCTCCATCATCAAGTGCAGGGACTAATTATGCAGATGTGTCGAAAGAAAACGTGCTTATTCACCTTGATATCCCCCAATCATCAAAGTCCAGGGAATCTCCCCTTGGTATTTCTAAAGAGAGCAAGGTAATTTCCTTTGATGAGGTCTCTCTACCATCTAATGCTGTTGAATCTTCTGTTAATGTATCGGAGCGAAACAAGCTTATTTCACTCCACAATGCCCCTCCATCAGCAACTGCTGAGAGAACTTCTATTGATGTATCAAATGACAGCATGCCTATTTCAGTTGATGATGTCTCACCACCATCAAATTCAGGGAATATTTCTATGGATGTATCAAAAGAGAATCAGCTTATTTACTATGACGTCCGTCCACAATCAAAGTCCATAGAATCTTCGATTGTTGTTTCCCAAGAGAGCAAGCTTACTGCCATTGATGAGGTCTCTCTACCATCAAATGCTGTTGAATCTTCTGTTGATGTGTCAGAGCGCAAGCTGGTGTCCCACAATGATGCCCCTCCATCATATGGTGGGGATAGTCATCCTGAAGTTTCAAAAGATAGCAGATTTAATTTCCTTGATGATGGCCTGCAACCATCCGATGCTATGGAATCTCCTTTGGAAGCACAGAAAGAGAACTGTAAGTTCAAGCTTTTCACTTTTTTCTCCTTTTTTTATCTGACTTATGGAAATTGCATATTAATTCCTTGTAGCATCTATAATGAGTGTGATACATCTCCTCCCGCCCTTAAATTTCCCTTGGAATAGGGCCTTGAAGTATTTATTCTACTCATGCTATGGAGTTTCCAATTGAATATTCATTGTTTGCCTGAGCTGCTGTAGGCATTTATGACTATCAATTTTAACAATTTTTCCTGTACTAATTTTTTCTCTTTCTAGGTGCTACAAGAAGTGTTGAACTTGAGGAGTCAGAGCGTGAAGAAATCCGTGAAGCTGGAAGTGTGCCGAATACATCAAATGGAACAGCTACAGAAAGAAACCCTGTTTCAAGTGATACTGCTGCACTGGCATCCAATTTATTGGATCTCAGTGATGCGTATAAGGTAGCTGTTAGCAGTAGAGGTAGACAGTTGTCTGGTGTGCTTGCTGAACAATGGTTTGGGAGGGATTCTTCCAGACTTAGTGAAGATCTAAAGCTTTTGTTGTCACATCTATCTGCTCGAGGATTTGACCAATTGCTGTCAGATATGAGTCCTAGAATTCGTGCAAATAGTGAGGAATTGAGGACTTCTGATACTTCTAGTTCTAATGGAATGAAAATACTTCAAAAAAGGATTTCACTTGAGAGAAATGAGTCTGGTTTTGAATCTCTAGATGGAAGCTCTGTCAGTGAAATCGAAGGTGAAAGTGTGGTAGATCGGTTGAAACGACAGATCGAGCATGATAAGAAATTATTGAGTGCTGTGTACAAGGAATTGGAGGAAGAAAGAAATGCTTCCACAGATGCTATAAATCAAGCAATGGCCATGATTACTAGACTGCAGGAGGAGAAAGCATCTCTTCACATGGAAGCCTTGCAGTCCCTCAGAATGATGGAAGAGCAAGCTGAGTATGACATGGAAACACTGCAAAAAACAAACGACCTTCTAGCCGAGAAGGAGAAAGAGATTCAAGATCTAGAAGAGCAGCTTGAATATTATAGAAAGAAGTACCCAAATGACTCGATGTTGGAAAGCATTTTGGAGCTAAATCCTGGCTTCAAAGAAAAAGAGACTAGGATGGATCATTTGGAAACTACATTTGTTCAGCAAAGTGAAAATTCTAATAACAACTTGGTCAATAGTCCCAAAAAAGATATGTCATCTGAGGATATGAAAACAGTATCTGTAAAAAATTCGGTGTTAGAATTTGAAGATGAAAAGAATTATATTTTAGAAAGTTTGAAGAAATTGGAGAAGAAGCTTTATATGTTCTCATACAATGGGCTGTACTTGGCAGACTTGGCAAATGGTGCAAATTCTGGAAATTCAGTAGATGATGTAAATGACTCCAAAGAACTCAACTGTAGAGGAGATTCTGAAGTACACAGCGGGACAGAAGGGAATGACTCGTCGATGCTGAATAAAGCATGTGAATCAAGAGGGAGTCAGCATGACCAGGGATGCAGTTCCTCACTTGAAAAACCTCAGTTCAGTGGCGAGGACATTAGTGAAACAGATTGTGGTGAGAAAATCTCACCTGCGCTTTGTGAAGGAACAGATTTGGTTTCTCTTGAAAATGAGATTTCTGATCTGAACGAGAGGTTGGAAGCACTTGAGTCGGACCAGAACTTTCTTGAACTCACGATTAACTCGCTTAAAAAAGGAGAAGACGGTGTTCAATTTGTCCGGGAGATAGCTTATCACTTGCGAGAATTACGAAGGATCGGGGTAAGAAGGAGCGAAGAAAATGTTGTTTGAGGATTAATGCATATTCAACTCAAAGGTAAGAACTTCAAACTCCTCTTATACACGCCTACGTAATGCACATTAACATATCCCTTTCCGCAAGCTTTCTACTTCAACCTAAGTTCTTGTTTTTTATTCATCAGATTGACGCAACACATCGATGATCCAGAAAGAGGTCTCAAATATAACACGGCTAAAATAATGAAGACTGGCAATCAATTGTACAGAATTCACAGGATGTTTTCTCCACATACCAAGAATACAAAATAGAGCTTGAGTTTATACAGAGTGCTTCTGTTTTTATTTCTCCTTTTCATTTTTTCATTTCCGATTTTCTTTTCACTAGCTAAATTATTTTACATGTAGAGTGCTATCAATTCAAGGATTTGGTTTCTTTCCCTCCCCCACAGCATATCTTTTCTTAGTTGTGAGATTGGATGAGTGATTGCATTTGCTTTGTACAAGTTTTTGTGTAAAGTCAGCAGTATTTTGTACATTAGAGAGGGTTGAGATTAGCTGTTCAACCTGATGTTTTGTACATTAGAACAAATGATATATTTTACATGTAAATCTGATTTGCTTCTTTGATTCCTTTTAGCTATTGTTAATTTACTTCTTGTAATTAGCTTCATGGCCATAGACTTGTACTGAAATGATTAAAATTTAATTACTAAATGAATAATGTTATAGCTAAACTCTTGTATAAATTATTTTTTTATAAATCAATGTGTTATTATATGATTGATTGGATGGAATATAAAAAAAAAAAATTATGTGGGTCACATTTTATTCTTCAACCACTTATATGCCTTCAGTTCATATCAATTTATACAAAATAATTGGTAAGCCTATCGCTATATTATTTGCTTTGTTTCACTTGTTCCTGTTGTACTTCTACTTTATTGTCGCTTAATTAAAGGAAAGATAAAGCAGTACATCTGTAAATTTGCTGTAATAGCAGTGGTTTATTATTTATTTTAAAAAAAAGAAAAAAGAAAAAAGAAAAACACCGGTTTATAATTGTTATAATTTTAAATTTTATTTTTGCTTATTAAGAACACTAGTTATTTAGAAGAGAGCGTGAATTTTTCAAAACAATAACACATATTTGATAAATAAGGGTTACCAACATTGCAAAAATATGTATCTTACTCTCTTTACCTGTTTTTCGTTATTGATAGGAAATTTTTCGTTGTTATTAGTTAAAATAATTCTTTATATTTATAAATTCTGAGGACTAATTCCTCTAAATTTAGTGTATGACAAATCATATTTAGAGATTGTATGGTTCCATAGCATAGAATCCCCAATCATAACTTAACACGCGCAACATTGGGCACCTAGATCAAAATTCTACAATTCTGCATTTTAACTTACAATATTTTATGCAATATTTGAGAAGCATAAAGAATAGGTTGTTAAAAATCAATAAATTTTTGTTATTAATAAATAATAAATTTAGCATGTGTTTACTGTTTACAGTGAGAGTAGAGAGTGTCCACTCACTCGAATATTTACTTAGCTATTTAAATAGGGAAGCGAGAGTTTTATTCCATGGGTCTCACTTATTTTTTGAGTGAGGAGTGAGATTCTCACTACTCTTATGGAAATCTACTCCCACCTCTTTTTTTTAATTTCCTTTATTAAATATAAAATAGTTATATTTATTATAATAAAATTTTATTGTATTTATTTTAAAATAATAATATCAAAATAATTTTATTATATTATTTAATAATATTACATTTATTAAAGATAATAATATTAAACTTATCTAAATATAATTACATAATTAAAAATATTATTAATTTAAATAATTAAAATTAATAATAAATAAATAATATATTTTACAAATATATTTTTTGTTTTGTAATTAAAAATTATAATTTTTTAAATAAAGGTAAAATTATAATTTAAGATAATCTACTTCCAATTTAGGACAATGAAAACATATAAAGAAATTATAATTTTTATTCCACATTTTATTACAGTGTAAGCTTCTCAGTATTCCTAAATTAATTTTACCTTATTTCAGTTTGAATAAGCAACTGACTCTTACTCTTAGTGCATGTTTGATAAGACTTATTTAATAACCATAAGTGTTTATTTAAGCTTATAAGCTCTTATCATAATTTTTGTTGGTGTTTAATTATTTTTCTAATAGAGCTTTTGAAGCTTAAATATAATATTTTACCTATACTAACAAAAGTTCAAATTTTGAGCTTTTATGAATAGAGGTTGAAATTTTTTTTTTTAAATGTCAAAATATCTAAAATATTTTCTACTTATTTAATAATCTTATTTATTATTTTCAACCTCTATTTGTAAAAACTCAAAATATCTAAAATATTTTGAAAAGTTTAAATAGAGGTTGAAAAGTTTTTTTCTAGAATAGAGGTTGAAAAGTTTTTTTTTTAAATGTCAAAATATCTAAAATATTTTTTACTTATTTAATAATCTTATTTATTATTTTCATAATATAACTTTAAAAAATTTACTTATTAAAATAATTTTATAAATTTTTAATAAAACCTCTTATTAATAACCAAACAACTAAACTTTTTTTTAATAAAAATTCTATTTACAAAAATTCTGCTAACAAAATTTTTGTATAAATAAATTTTACTTAAAAAAATTATACTAAAGAGAGCTTTATTCTGCATTCTCAAAGACTAAAAGCTACTTTATTTCAAAGATTCTCGTTATTACGATTCCCAAAGACTAAGATCTACGTTAGAGTTTTGTGAAAAAATAATAAATAAATAAAATTTTGTGCGAATTACAGTACTAGAAATATAAGCGTTAGGAATTGACAAACGCAGACAAAGTAGCAGCCAAGCAAAAGAAGCGGCAGCAGCAGCGGCAAAGCAAACTAAAATGCAAAAGCTTGACGGCGCAGTGTTTTCGAAAAACACAGAATCTGTTTCCGCTGCTTGCACCAATTTCATCTTCAATCCTTCTTCATATTCTTCGAATAAGTCTGGGCTCCGAAAGCCACCCAGATTAAACTTTTCTTCAATGTATAAAAAACCCAAGAGCGGCAACATTAGCAAGTCTCATCAGAATCCCGTTTTAATGGCTTGCCGTGCCTCACGCGACTCTAACGAGACTTCCCCTGCCAGGTACGTACTCTCTCTATTCACCTGTTTGTTAACTGTTGTTTGGAAAATTCTTAATTTGTTTTGCCACAATGGATGATGAGTTAAGTGGGTATTTGATTTGTTTATTTACTTATTATTTAACATGGAAATTCTGCTAATTGATTGCAAATATAGGAAGGATGATTCATCTGTTCATGGGTTATCTGAAACGATTGTTGGTGTTTTGGGGGGAGGGCAATTGGGTCGTATGTTATGCCAAGCGGCTTCACAGCTGGCCATTAAAGTTATGGTTTTAGACCCACTTGAAAACTGCCCTGCGAGTGCTCTTTCGTATCATCACATGGTTGGTAGTTTCGATGACAGTGCTACGGTTCAGGAATTCGCTAAGAGGTTTGATTTTGTGGCCGAGCTATTGTCTTTCTAGTGTTTGTGGCAAGAAATTGTTTGCCATTGCTGATTTGGTGCTTGGTAGTTAGATGTGGAGTTTTGACAGTTGAGATTGAACATGTTGATGTTGCCACAATGGAGAAGCTTGAACAACAAGGAGTTGACTGTCAACCTAAAGCCTCTACTATTCGGATAATCCAAGTATGTCTTTCTTCATTTATCCAACAGTTTGGCTTCATGATAATGTTTTGCTTTGAGCATTCACAGAGTCCTCTTGTATGGTTGACAGCTATTTCTATGAATTTTCAACCAATTTTACCTAAATTTTACTTCTTTCCAGTGTTTATTCTTTCTTTTTTGATGTTAAAGATAACTCTGTTCTGAGCTTCATTTGTGGATTCTGTTTTACAGGATAAGTATCTTCAGAAGGTTCATTTTTCTCGGCATGGCATTCCACTTCCTGAGTTTATGGAGGTTGGCTTTTATTAATAACACCTCCATACTTCCTTTGGGCATATCTGAATCTGATTATTATCGAGAGAAATTTAGTTTCAGATTTTGATTTATTGTTCTTAATATGACTGATTCAGGTAAATGATCTTGAAAGTGCTAGGAGAGCAGGTAAACAATTTGGCTATCCTCTTATGGTTAAGAGCAAAAGGTTAGCCTATGATGGGCGTGGGAATGCTGTTGCAAAGAGTGAAGAGGAGCTGTCTTCAGCCATAACTGGTAAATGCTCATTTAAAGATAACTGTCTGAATTTGATATAGATGGTTTTATTGGCATCTTCACTTGCACTTTTTACCTCATCTTGATAGCTGTTGTACCTAGGTACTGGTATCCAAATGGTATGCTTTTAGAAATATACTGTAATTTTCTTATAATAAAATTTATTTTTTTGTTGTTTTAATATCATCTGCCCTACTTAGAAAAACACTACCATAGGCCGAAGGTTGTGTTGCACGTCAATGTCAGGTAGCAATTGTTTTGTCTAAAACAGCATACCTTCAATTAATTTTCTAGTTTGTCTTTGCTTGTCCCGAGTTTCTGAAGTCTGTCTAAACATGCATTGCTGTTACTTTTAGTCTAGTCATTCCAATCCTGTCCAAGTTTTCATTTCTTCTGCATGTTAGAAATCTTTTGTATCTATTTTTCTTATTGTTGCTGTATTACATAAGTTTTTGTTTGGTTTGATTTACAAAACATTGGCAACTTATTTGTCTTACGTATGGTGTTACTTGGTTTCTAGCTTTGTGGTTTTGATTTTGCATAAAATTTGGCATCTGGTGGTATAGGTGTATAAATTGAATTAGTGGATGGTTCTTTTTCTCAGTGATTTTAAACTCTCATTTTTCCTGTTTTTCAGCTCTTGGAGGATTTGATCGTGGTTTATATGTTGAGAAATGGGCACCTTTTGTCAAGGTCAGTGTCTAACATGCACACTTAATTGTTGCTTCAGATCCTTTTCATCTTCAATAAATTCTCAACCCACAATCCTTTACTTTGCGCCTTAAATTATTTGTTGGTTAAAATGTAAATATTATTTTTTTTTTTACTGTCATCTATGTGACTACAGTTACCTTATATGTGCATAAGAAACTACTTCAAAAAATTCAGAACAGGGTTTGATAGTCATTTTCCTCCTGAAATAGGATTATTTAATCATTTTCAAAATTCACCATAGTACTAGCGTTGGTGTCTATCATTTAATGTTGCACTACTAGTAGAGCCACTTGTGTAATTCAAGTTCATTAGGTTTTTCTATTAGGATTAGGGATGGCAATGGGGAGGGGAGGGGACCAATCTCCCCGTACCCATCCCCGATATTTTACGTATGTCCCCGTCCCCTCCCCGTCCCCATCATAATTACTTGAGAGAATCCTCATCCCCTCCCCGAATAATAACATGGGATCCCTAAAGGTGCCCGATCCCCGAATAATTAATACATTTTTTTTTCAATTTTGAGTTAATCATATTAAAATAAAAAATTTAAATAAAAATAAAGTTCGAAATATATCTTATATTAATATCCATTACAAAAGTCACATCCATTAAATTAGTCAGTAACGCAGCATGCAAGAGATACAAACTTCTTGTATAAACTATCATGAACAAATTAATAGTTTAATACAAAATTGTTATAAAAAAATTGAATTTAGATTCAAAATTAACTTTTTCAATGGTGGCGTGGACACTTTATAAATGTGGACTATTCCCTTTGCAGCATAATAGTTAAGTCGGAGCAAATCAAGAGCAAATATTAGATTAGATTAGATTAGATATTAAAATTGTGATTCGCTGTGGGCAATTATAACATCTAAAAATAAATAAAATTTTAATGAATATTAAAATTAAAACAAAATTTTTGGACTAATAGAATCTACCCGGTCTTTTTAATGTCCTAAATAAAAATTTAGGACTTTAATTAGTTAATTAGGCCTAAAAGTTTAATAATATAAATATTTTGATATTTGTTATTTTTACCAATATTTATAATTTTATAATTCAAATTTTATTATTTATTTACTAGTAATTTTGAAAAATAAAATGAAAAAATAAAATTAAAATGGGGAAATGGGTAGGGGATGGGGATTTCACCTCATCCCCGTCCCCTCCCCGAAAAAGAAATTGGGTAAAAAAATTTCCCCGTCCCTTTCCCGAATAAGAAATTGGGTATAAAATTATCCCCATACCCTCCCCGAATAGGAAAAATCCCCGAGGGTACCCGTCTCCGGGGGGATTTTTGCCATCCCTAATTAGGATATTATATTACTGTTAAGTTTTTGTAAGCAAACATTGTTAATTCAAAAGTTTACTAGTATTTGAGTTTGATTTTATTTTCGTTATTGCTAATTTTTTAATGTTGTATTTCAGTATGACATTTCCTTTATACACTTTTTACTGCTAAAGTTATCTTACATGTTCATAACAAGAAAAATGCTATTTAAAAAACTCTTACTTGGTCTGTGTCTTTTTCTTTATATGGCTTGAACAATAGAACATGTGATGATGATATAGATTCCGTGGTTTTGTAATTTTAATGATTGCAGGAGCTGGCTGTCATTGTGGCGAGAGGAAGAGACAAATCTATCTTGTGCTATCCTGTTGTTGAAACAATTCACAAGTAGGTTCTAAGTTCAACCTTCATATTATTTGGTTGTATCCAATCTTTTGTCTGCAGTGCGTAAATTACAAAATGAATTTGATGACGCATTTGAATTGGGATCCTAATCTTGCAGAGAAAACATATGCCACATAGTCAAGGCACCTGCAGCTGTGCCATGGAAAATCAGTGAACTCGCTACTGATGTTGCTTACAAAGCTGTTAGTTCACTGGAAGGTGCCGGTATATTTGCAGTCGAATTGTTTTGGACAAATAATGGGCAGGTAATAATTTTGCATCTTTCATCATTTTTGCTTGACACATTTATTTCTTTAAGTGCTATGTTAGCTTCCTGAAGTTATTGATTTTGACCATTTTGTTTTTTCATTTACATGGAAACAGATTTTGTTGAATGAAGTGGCTCCTAGACCTCATAATAGTGGTCATCACACAATTGAGTCTTGCTACACCTCGCAATTTGAACAACATATGCGGGCTGTTGTAGGTCTTCCGCTTGGCGATCCATCAATGAAAACTCCAGCAGCTATCATGTACAATTTACTTGGTGAAGCTGAGGTGATATTTCGGTTTTGTTTTTACAAGTTTACCTCAAAATCCTATGCCTCCTCAAAATCCAATGCCTAAATCTTTTGCTCTTTTGCGTCATGTGGTTGGATTGCTTTATAATCTCTCTTGGTGTGTGTTTGTGCATGCATGACTGTGTGCTTTAATTTTAGTCTTGTGGTTACCACATCGTTCTAGAAGATAAAACATTTAACTAAATGTTGATTGTCATGGTAGGGAGAGCATGGCTACTACTTAGCTCATCAATTGATTGGGAAGGCGTTGTCTATCCCAGGGGCTACTGTTCATTGGTATGATAAGCCAGGTCAGGTTTTGTTTACTTCTACCCAGCCTTGTTTTTAATGTCTCTTCTTGTTTCTCTATCTCTTCCCTGCACATAATTAACAGTTAACTGTGTTGTTGTAATCATCCCACAGAGATGCGGCGACAGCGGAAGATGGGCCATATAACTATTGTTGGATCTTCTATGGCCATAGTAGAATCACGTTTAAATTCATTGCTTAAAGAAGACAGTTCCGATTGCCAGTCTAAAAGTTAGTTGCTCCTGTGATGGCTTGATATTTATAACAAATATTCATGTTGTCGGTGGACATGTTTGATTCAAGTTTTTCCGATATACGCTGGTTTTCTTCAACTATCTTCATGATTTTTTTTTTTTTAAAAAATCTTTTGGGCAAAGTGCAAGAAGAACATGACTTTGTGAAGTAAATTAAATAAAGTAGGTGTATGTTTCTCGATTATACTATTATTTTTATTTTTTTGCTGAAACTAATTTATTTGCCTTCAAGTTTGTAAATGGCAACAAGTTCTCCCCCATTTTGGAAATTTTATTTCAAACTCCTTGTAGATTGAATTCTTGTAGTTGATCGGCATTGGCATGTAAGTAATATATAATTTCCTTACTAAGTTTCTTAGTTGAGTAGGTTTTTTTCGAATTAGGAAGTAGATTTCCTTATATTTTTGAGTTCCTATTTTATTTTAGGGGTTCGGCTACTATAGATAGGGCCCTGTGTTTCATTTTCAAGGAAGTCTTGATGATTATTGGAAAAAAATTATATATTTTTTTTCCTCAGCTTTCTTGATTTTCCTCCTCTATCTTTAGGTTTCTCTGGGCTCCTCTATCAGCTATATATATTATCACTGTGGGAGAACCTGTCCTACATCAGTACCAATACATTTGGACCGTACCAGTACATTTGTTTAAGAGGGTTTATGATGCTATTTGCTTGGGTTTTTTGCTTACTGCCACTTGGAGCATGATGCAAATTTCTTCCTATTATTTGCTTACAGCAGCCCTTCCACGCCTTGGCATCATCATGGGCTCTGATTCAGATCTTCCTGTAATGAAAGATGCTGCAAAGATCCTGACCATGTTTAATGTTCCTCATGAGGTTTGTCTCATGTGATTTAAAAGTATGATGTATAGTCTTGCACATTCCATTTCTACCTGACCTTTTGAAGTACAAAAATTGTGTTTCCAGGTTAGAATAGTATCAGCCCATCGAACTCCTGATTTGATGTTTTCTTATGCCTCATCTGCTCATGAGCGAGGCATTGAAATCATTATTGCTGGTGCTGGTGGTGCTGCCCACCTGCCAGGCAAGTTATAAGTTATGAATTTGATCCATATGCTGGCCTAATGCACAAATTATGTGGGGTCATGTAACTTTTTCTTTATTTTAGGTATGGTTGCTGCGCGTACTCCCGTACCTGTCATTGGTGTACCCGTGCGTGCTTCAGCTTTGGATGGACTTGATTCACTATTATCAATCGTCCAGGTAGACTTTTGTTTAACTAGTATTATTCATGTTTAATGTCTGGGATAGTGATAATTTAGCACATTTTCTAGTCTGAGAATAAGATGTGCCCATTTTCCTAGTCGGTTGCTTTTCTTAGATTACTTATTCTTCGTTTTCTCTTTCTTTCAACTGATAAGGAGCTATGTATATTGTAGTTCCTTTTCAATGCGTTAAGAACCAATCTTCTGTATGTTATTACTCTTTTAACATGTTTTCTTCTCTATATGACATACTTTCTATTGTAGCAACAGGAATAGAGCAATTTTGTTAGGTTAAGGTTATTTGGACATAATTTTCATGATATCAAGAGAATGCTGAAGTGAGGGCATCACGTGAATGCTTATTTAATCCGATAGATTATGTGCAGTTGTTTCCGTTTTCATGTCTAGTTATAAAGCTGCACTTACGAAGTATTACTTGCATCTTTTTCCTCAAAATGACATTTAATTTTTTATTTTAATCATTTTTTCATTTTCTCCTTTAACTTGTCTCTCTAAGAAGTTGCGTAACAATTTTCTGTATTGATGACTCAGATGCCGCGAGGTGTTCCAGTTGCAACAGTTGCAATCAATAATGCAACAAATGCCAGTTTGTTGGCAGTGAGGATGTTAGGGCTTGGCGATGCAGATCTTCGGGCAAGGTTAGCTTCTCTCTAACTCCCCTTATGTTTGTAAATAATAGCAAATCTAATTGCTTTTGCCCATTTGATGTGCAGAATGCAACAATATATGGAAGACATGAGAGATGATGTCGTGACCAAAGCAGAGAAGCTACGAAAAGATGGTTGGGAATCATATTTAAATCAATGACTCATTGATATGTTTCCGAGATCCTCTTTTTTTGCCTTGTTAACCCATAACTGCATAATTTAAATTTTTTTCAAGTCTTTTAACCCAGTGTCTGCAACGTTATTAACATTTAGCAAGATGGGTATAAACTACTCTGAAAAATGCCTGCGGAAACTTAGTTTGATGTTGAAGAGAAAAATGAAGAAAGATTTAGGTTAGCTGGGGTGGTGTAAAGTGCAAGGGTTGTATGAGATTCTTTTGGTATACAGCCGGTTGATCACTAGTTCAATTGATGATCTGATACGAATTTTGTCTGGGGTGGTTTAGCTGTATTTTGTTGATGATTTGTAATGACTTTCTTTGCATTTGTGGTGCAAAACTATTGAGTCTCTGGTCTCTATCAATTCAAAATCATAGCAAATGTATCATGTATTTTTTATGTTTGCAGGGCTTGGATTTTATGCTCATATGACTTGTTGGGGTTGCGTGTTTCTATTCTGAAATCAGTATAAAATTGTACCAATCATGACCGTGTATATGTGCACAATAAGCTAACTATGGTTATTGCTCCGTTGGCCAGATTGTATAATTCGTTCAAACTATAGTTTATATGATTGTAACATCTGCAAGTGAAAGTTTTATTTGCGAATTGTGTAAAAAGTAACTAAATAAATTAATTAACCATATAATAAAATGAAGTTACAAAATAATATCTAAGACAATTAATATGCGACGTAAAACTCCAAAAATAAATCTGTAAGCAAACATTTAAATATGCGCTCTATTTCTGTACCGATGTACACAACACTTGTTAATTCTCGGTTTGTAAATACCAAACAACTAAGTTCTAACTCTACCTCCGTATTAGTACTTAAACTAAGGTGGTTGCAGGTGCCCAGGGTGCTCATTAGTCATCTTTAACCAAACAATTTGTGAACTCCAGAATTGAGACAACAAATGAGCAATTGGGACCTATGAAAAATATCTCACCACCCAAATCTGCAACTGGATCCCGTGTGTAACCCTCAAGAAGAATATGTACTTTGAACTAGGCATCTAGATAGGCATGAACCCTGCAAGATTTCAGAATGTACCAGTTACCACAATTACACAATTTAGGGAAACCCTTTGAAGTTGAAAATGTAAGCATGAGGCTTCTGATGTTGAATTTGGGGAGCTCAGTGGCATGCCTGCTGAGAGATCTACTTAATTTTTCGGTTACTATGCAATGAAATAAGTATTAGCTAGTATATTAGCACACATATTCTAGATCTTTACTGGAGAATGATTATATATGATGTAAATCGCCAAATTATTTAGTTATTAATTACACCAGAAGTTGCAATAAGAAATTTGAAATTTGTTTATATCACCTTTCAATTTTTTCTAGTAAATCGTTGATTCGATAACATCATCAACTTTTGCTTTTATGATCTCCTCCTCCTCCTTTGATTGCTTTGACCATGATTTTTTGTTTTTAAACTATCATTTTGAGGAAAACATATATGCGAAGTTTTGCCGTTTGAAAAATGATTTCTCGTGTTAAATTTAATAGTTTCTAGCATTGTTTATATGAAAAAATGTAGTGGTTTTGAGGAATTTAAATACATTTTATGATAAGAAAATATATCTAAATCCCAAAAAATGGGGCCTATAATATGCATACAATGATGCAATTATAAGGGTGAAAAGACATATTCTTTTGTTACTGAGAGTATTTTTACTAGATTAAGCTTTCTTGAATAAAATTATGGTTCAATGATTCATATTATTAGGTAACATTATAGAAAAAAATAAATTTTAGCCAATATTGTTTTTATTAAATGATTGGATGACATACAAAGTTCAAATCAATTTTGGTGATGAAAAAAATACGTACAAATTTATCATGTGTCTATTAGTAATTAATTTTGCAGGTCGGTATATTTTTAACATAATTTTTTATTAAATTATAGGTGTAATGAATATATATTTAGGAATTTAGTTTTAAACCACCCTACCCATTTTTAGGGATGGCAATGGGATGGGTGGGATGCGGGTGGGGAGGCTTACCCCATTCCCCACCCCATTACAAATTTTTGTCTCCATTTCACACCCCATGCCCCAATAAATTTAGTGAGGGTGAGGATGGGGAATCCCCATGTGAGGAATGATTTACATATCCCCACCCCATTTACTTATTTTATAGTGGGTATAGACACATAATTTCAATAAGTTAAAAATTAGATACTTAAAATAAAATCATCACCATATTATAAAATATTTAAATTATTTTTAAAAAACTCTAAAAGTGTAAACAATATCTTAAAATGATATTAAAAGTAAAAAATATTTAAAGAGAGCAGCACTTTAAAAAAGAAAAGAAAACATAACAATGTTTTAGAGTTGAAAAATATTGTATGGTTTTCTTTTATTCATATCCTGTTTTATTACATAAAAATTAAAAATTATTAATTGACATTATAGTTGATAAAATAAAAATTATTAAATAAGAATTAAAGACATATTTATATATAATGGGGATTGGGGTGGGAGTGCAAAACCAAACCCCACCCCATTAAGATTTTAAGGATTATTTTTTTCTCACTCCCTATCTCATTCCCCAAAAGTTATTCAAAATTTTTCTTTATTTGGTGTGGGATTCCATGGGACCCCAAACACATTGAGGATTTTGTCATCCCTACCCATTTTGTATAGTTAAAACTTTAATTAAATTATAAATTAATAGGAGTAAAAGTATGAGCAATATAGAGGAGGAGATGTTAAATTTTCAATAGAATCACCAAAGCCAACAATAAATTAACAATGGGAATAAGTTATTAAATAAATAAAAAAAGTAAACAAACAAATATTTTTTCTTTTCAAGTAGAGGGGGTGGTCCGAGTAGACAAAGTAGAAATCAACTTTGAATTAATCTCCTCGAAGATTCAAAATGAGACGGTGAATAAAATTAATGGTGTATTTATTTATAGCGATCGAAATGAACTAAAATGAGAAAAAAATTGAATAAAATATTTACTTTCATTATAAAAATAAAAATAAAAATGAATTATGATTATTCTTATTATTAAGAAAGTTGTTGTTAATAATTATAGTTATTATTATTATTTTTCTCTTTTGTTTTTTATTATTATTTTCTCTAATTTTTCCTCCTCTTCTTCTTCTCTTTTTTCTTTGTCTCTCTCTTCTGCAAATTCTTTGTTACTTCTTCATCGTCAATATGTCAATTTTATCTTCTTCATCAACATCATCATCATCATCATCATCACAATAGCATCATCAATAATAATCAATCATCATCATTGATTGATTCTTCAACGACGACGGAGAGGTTGACCTTGACAGCAGCGACGAATCCGGCGGATGAGAAGCGACGGAGATCGGTCGCAATCGACGACGGAGATGACCGATGACAAGCTCCTTAACCGTCAAATGTGCAGCCGATGGTTTTCCTTTGTTCTAGGGAGGAGCTGGGTTAGTATGCTGTTATGGACTTCGTGTTTTTTTTTTTTTTTAAATATTATTATTATTGCAAAGAGGCTATTTTAAAAATATTGAACATATATCGGGGATTTCTCATCGAGGCAATGGAGTTTTGGTTCCCAATCCCCATATCTGAATCAAAATTTTAGGAGCAAAATCCAAAATCATGTGAGTCCCACGTACCTCATTCTCATTCTCAATTTCAATTTAACAAATAAATAACTTATTAATTCCATTTCCTTTGTTCCGATTCTCATTACTGCAGAGTAAACACGGCGTAAGTATGCACTAGACTATAAGATAGGGAAGGCCGTGCTGTTTAGTAAACACGGCATAATTATGTGCTAGGCCACGAGAAAAGCTGTAAGCAAGGCTTGCTTTAAGATATATTTCAAGAGCAATGAGTTGAACCACTTCTTCAGCTTTGTAATGAGTAATTAATCTACTGACATATAATTGCGATCTAAAAACATAAGTATTTATCGCTTTGATTAATTAGATCATCAAAACTGTCGATGGTAGATTGATGAGAATCGCTTGTTGTGTCTAAAAAATTATCATCAATGAAAATGGGAATGGGAGGGCATGGTGGGGTTGATGATCTACGACTCTTTGCTCATCACTGGTGGCCGTAATAATGGGGCTTGGAGCACCTTCACTTCAACCCCCAGCAGCTCCTTGGTCTTTGCCACTCAATGAGCAAACCCTCTGGCGGCAGCAGCATCTCCTGGGGCTATTATTGTTGCTGAACAATAAATTTGTGCTGCCCCTGAGAAGCTGAAATTGCAAGGAGAAGGCAGTAGCTCAAAAACCAATAATCTTTTAAATATAAATAAAATAAGCATAATAAGTATCCATGCAACGTTGAAACCCAAAGTCCCTCTTAAATTCAAAATTTTATAACGTGCTAGAAGACTCGTGATACAATTATAAGAACTTAAAGTGTATATACGATTATGCATTAAAAGTTAAGTTGCTATACGAAGTTTTAAAATATGACTCACTTTTTAATGATTTCTGGTAAATTGCTAATTCGATAATATCAAATTTTCTTCATATTCTTCATCTCCCTCTTCTTCGTCATCGTCTTCTTCAGATATTTTTCCTCCTTCAACACCGTTAACCATATTTTTCGACTGCAATTTCATTTTGGAAGTAATATTTACGAAGTTCAACAAGTTTCAAATTTTGGTATTGTTTGAAATGTGAATGATAAGAACAACCTCTACCATTATTTATAGGAAAGTATGTAATGGCTTTGAGGAAATATAATAAAGTTTACAATTAAGCAAGGTGTAATCCTAAATCCCGAAAAATCTGATAATAAATCTTAGAATGTAAATATTTAAATCTCGAAGAATCTCGAAGAATCCGATACGTATTCTAACATATAGTGTTATAATTATTGGATTTACATAGAGTCTAATTATAGCATTAACATTATGACTCGGATTCTCTTGTGATCTAAACTTATTCTCTTGAGTAAAACTCACATGGGAAATTTGTGATCCATAAATAATTTAAAAAAAAGATAGTAGTTAAATCATAATCGGGAGGGCTTCAATCTGAAAATGAGATAAAATAGTGTGGTGAATATTTCTCTATGTTAGACGAATGAATATTACAGGTATATATATACTGGTGTTGATACACATTAATCCTGTTCTATAGCCTATGATTAAGCTAAATCATATACAGATAAGGAAAGAAATAATAGAAAATCAATCTCTAATATTTAACAATATGGACTACGTATTCTATGGCTATTCTACAGCTCAACTTCCTTTAACACTCCCCCTCAAGTTGGAGTGTATGTTAATGACACCCAACTTGCTAAGTAAAACTTCAAACTACACAGTGCTCAAAGGCTTAGTAAATAAATCTGCTGGCTGATCTGAAGTGTGAATGTGAGCAGTCTGAATCATTCCGTCTTGAATCTTTTCACGCACTAAGTGACAGTCTATCTCTATGTGTTTAGTTTGCTCATGAAAGACTGGATTTGAGGCTATGTGTATGGCTGCTTGATTATCGCAGTACAAATTCACTGGCTGCGTGTGGCTTACTCCCAAGTCGTTCAAAATGTTTTTCAACCATGTGATCTCACAGCATGTAGTAGCCATAGACCGATACTCTACTTCAGCACTTGAACGAGATACCGTTGTTTGTTTCTTTGTCTATTGGTGCTTGACCAAGCAAGATGCAATAACCTGTAATTGACCTTCTTGTATCCTTGCAACGAGCCCAATCAGCATCACAAAATGCTCTTAGTTGAAGAAAACCTGTGGATGGTAATAAAATACCTTGTCCACGAGTGTGTTTGATATACCTAAGAACTTTATGTGCTGCCTCCAAGTGTGGTTGTCTAGGTTTGTCCATAAACTGACTCAATACATGAACGATGTAAGTAAGGTCTGGTCTAGTTATGGTGAGATAAACTAACCTCCCTACTAATCTTCTGTATGTTGATGCATCATCTAAAATTTCTCCATCTGATTGCGTGAGTGACAAATTTTGATCTACCGGAAAACGAGAAGGTTTAGCACCTAAGAACCCGACATCTTCTAAAATTTCCAAAGCATATTTTCGTTGTGACAAACTGATTCCTTGCCTTGACCTTACAACCTCTATGCCGAGGAAATATTTAAGCTTTCCCAAGTCTTTAAGTTTGAATTGCTTGGATAAGAAAAGTTTAGTATCTTCTATATCTTGCAAATTATCTCCAGCCAATATCACATCATCAACATACACAAGTAATGCCAAAAAGGTACCTTGCCGTTGTCGGACGAACAAAGAATAATCGGAAAGGGACTGGTGGAATCCTGCAGCTTTGAGTGCATTGGATAGCTTTATAAACCATTGTCGAGAGGCTTGTTTCAATCCGTATAGTGATTTATGAAGTTTACAAACACGAGTCTCCCCCTTTCGTCCGAAACCAGGAGGCAAAGACATGTATACTTCTTCATCAAGCTCACCATTCAAAAATGCGTTATTAACATTTAATTGATGTAGATGCCAACCACGCAAGGCTGCCACACTAAGCAAGACACGAACTGTAACTAATTTAGCCACAGGTGCGAAAGTTTCCCTGTAATCAAATCCCTCAATTTGACTGTAACCCTTAGCCACCAATCGTGCTTTGTATCTCTCTACTGTTCCATCAGCCTTCAATTTGATTTTGTACACCCATTTGCAGCCGATTGGTTGCTTATGAGATGGTAGTGATACTAAACTCCAAGTCCCATTATTTTGCAAAGCAGAAATTTTTTGTTGCATGGCCGCACACCATTTTGGATCTTTAACAGCCTGTGAATAACTAGTAGCTTCTTTGAGAAGAGAAAGTTTAGTAGCATATGCTTTATGAGCTTGGGAAAGTTTTTCATAAGATAAAAAATGGGAAAGTAGATGAACAATACCTGAATGTTTAACCAAGCTCGTAGATGACGTTGGTTCAGTCCTTGAAGGGAGGGCCATCTCGACATGAAAGTCTTGTAAATATCGTGGCGCTTTAGTGACTCGACTTCCACGTTGGAGTGGTGTAACAATTGGTATACTTGTTGTATTTGGAGATGATGGTAGTGGTATGTTTGGTGAATAGATGTTGGGAGAAGAAGGCTCATTTATGATTATGTCAAGGTTTGGTGAGTCATTTATGTTTGGTGACTCGGGTAAAGGATCAAAATCAAGGTGTGGGTCTTGATTTGGAAACAAAAATTCTGAATCTTGTTGTGGTGCAGCGGAATGTTTAGAATTGTGGAAAGGAAAAATATCTTCAAAGAAAATAACATCTCTTGAAACCAAAACCTTTTTCTGGGTAATATCAAAAACACGATACCCCTTTTTCCCATAAGGATATCCAAGAAAAATGCAGCATGATGCTCGAGGATCAAATTTAGAACGATTTTGTGTAGGTGTGGAAACAAAACACAAGTAACCAAATACTCGTAAATGTGAGTAGTTTGGAACTTTGTTAAACAACTTTTCATATGGGGTTTTGCCTTTGAGGAGAAGAGTTGGTGTTCGGTTTATGAGATAGGCCGAAGTAAGGATGGCATCCCCCCAAAAATGATTAGGAAGATCAGCTTGAATAAGGAGGGCACGTGCCATATTTAACAAGTGTCTGTGTTTCCGTTCAGCGACACCATTTTGCTGTGGTGTATTTATGCAACTGGTTTGGTGAATTATGCCCTTTTGAGTATAAAAATTTTCAAGTCTGAATTCTGGGCCATTGTCACTACGAATGATCTTCACTTTGGAATTGAATTGATTTTCAGCCATGTTGACGAAATTGACCAAAAGATGTCTAGCATCTGATTTATGTTTCATAAGGTAAATCCATGTGCATCTAGTATAGTCATCAACAATAGTAAGAAAATATTTTGCACCTGAAATGGAGGCAACTTTATAACCACCCCAAATGTCAACGTGTATCAAATCAAAACTAGATTCAGTAGTGATGGAACTTGAAGGGAAAGGAAGTCTTGTTTGTTTTGCCAGAGGACAAATCAAACACTTGTCTGTATTACAAGCTTTATTTCGGAAACATGAAGAAATAAATAATGGAGTGACTTTAGAAGATGGATGCCCCAGACGTTGGTGCCAAAGAGACGGGTTTGAGGCTTGGGTGTGATTACACATTCCTTTATTCAATTTCCGTCCCAATCTTCTTCCCCGAGCGTAGGTCCTGAACAAAACAAATATTGTTGAAAAAAAATGGCTATATGAGAGGAATTTCAGGTCAGCTTGCTAATTGAAATTAAATTCAAATGGAAATATGGAATACACAAAACATTGTCAAGAATAAAATCTGGAGATAGAGCTACTGTGCCAATATGGGTCACTTGTGCCATTGAACCGTTTGGTAACTCCACAGTATGATTTTTGACAGGCCTCGAGTGTGTAAATAAGTTCTGATCATAAACCATATGGTCTGTATACCCACTATCAAATATCCAAGTATTTCTTTTGCCATTAAGAATAAGTGAAAAAGCTTTACCTGAAAGTTCATCATGAGTGGAGCAACTACTAACATGATTTGCAGAAGAGGATTTAGATCTCAGCATTTCTAGTATTTGTCTGTACTCTTCAGCTGTGAACGGAAAGCTCGTCTCTTTCTTTTCAGTTAGATACGCAGTTTGATTTCCCTTCGAAATCGTTGCATTATTATCATCTTCAGTTGCTGCCTTCTTCTTACGGCAATATTCTACTGTGTGTCCTTTCCAGCCACAAAAAATGCATTTGAGATGTGCATGATAGTTTTTGGTGGTGTGATTTGTCTTGTTACACTTTGTGCACTTTTGCTCATCTTCAGTCCTGCGATTTGAATTCTTTACGGCAAAGACAGCTGCTTCTGGTTGGCCTTGACTCTTTCCAGTTGTCACTTCTGCTTGTTTCTCATGACGGAGCACTAGGGAGTATGCATTATTTACCGTGGGTAATGGATCTAGTAATAGGGTATTACTCCGAACACCTGCATATGATTCATTGAGACCCATGAGAAATTTCATGGTTTTCTGTGTTTCCAAGTATGCAGCCACCTCTTTAATTGATCCACAAGTGCATATAGGAAAAGTACAGATTGTTTCACGCTCATCCCATAGTCCCTTCAGTTTTGTAAAATAAGATCCCACAGGCATGCTGCCTTGCACACAATTATGAATTTTGTTTTCAATTCATAACTGCACGATTTAAACTTTTTAAAACTCGTGTAACAAAACATACAGATTAGCAATTGTTGTATGTGATTCTTTTGCTAGAATGGATGGGAATGCATTTGTTCCCTCAATTTTATAAGATTTTTTTTCCTCAATTAAAAATCACCGAAAACGTATTATGTATTGTTTATGGTCGGAGGGCTTTGTTTTTATGCTATGACTTGTTGGAGTTGTTTATATTTATTATGAAGTGAGGTAGGATTTTTTTTTTTTACCTAAAATGTGAATATATTTAAATTTTTCTGAAATTTGAACGAATCTGAATACAAATATTTGAATGATATTTTTGTTTTTCTCTTTTAAACATCTAAATCTAAGTGACATCTTTTTTGTTTTTATTAAAAAAAAACTTAAATATGGTTATAATTTAGGAAATAAATATATTTATAGAGATATTTTTGGAATATAATATTTTTTTTTTCATTTAGACATACTCCTATTCAAATAAAAGTCACAAAAGTTTACTTTTTCTATTCAAATGTAAATGTCTGAAAATCGTACATAAGTTACAAGAAATAAATAAGTAAATTTTGAAAAATGTTTGAAATTAATAAAATTTTAGACTTCATGCATTTAACAAACAAGCTCAGCTTATAAAATTTGTATAAATCATGACCATATTTAATCTGCAAGTGAATTAGACTTCTCTTTTTCTCTAACGAACTATACTACTCTTATTTCTGTTCGGGTGTCCGTTACTCCAGGTACTGTTCTCTCCCCTCCAACTTTGGATTATTGTTGTTATTTTGAATGGGGGCTAGTTGTATTTTTTCCGAATAGATTTTAAGGAATGTCAAAGGGTAAGGAGAAAGTCATAGAGGTTGATGACGATGAGCTAGGCTTCATTCCTAGTTTACTTGCAGAACTTGCTTTCGATCCTAAGATCCCTTTAGAGCCGACAAGATCCTCTAGTATAGGAACTAGTGCTAGGAGAATGTCTCCTGAAGTCTCCACCTCGCCTAGTGGTGGTAGTGATGAGGGTTCTCGGAGCGCGGAGGATACCTCAAGTGAGGATTCAGGTGAGGGGTCTGGTGAAAAATCCTCCTCTGAAATAGCACGACCAGGGAAGCGAAAGAAACTAGGTGGTAGGACTCTAGCCGATGATTACGCTATTGACTACATGGATTGTATGACCACCTTAGACAACCTGGTAGAACTTCGAACTATTTATGACATCCCCAATGATATTCCCCTTAGAGTCCCTGGGAAGAAAGATACTCCCAGTCGCCCACCTAGGGGATACGTTACCCTACTCTTGGAAAGTTTCAAATTTGGGATGAGGCTCCCCCTGCAGCCTTACTTTATCCAGATGCTTGATGCGCTACACCTAACTCCTGGTCAGCTTAACCCTAACGGATGGAGGGTGCTCGCTGGTCTGTTCATCTTGTGGAGCAAATGTGGTCAGGGGGAACCTACAATTAACAAGGTCAAACACCTGTACCAGCTAAAGAGTAGCCCAAAAGACGCTGGCTGGTATTACTTCATGTCAAGTACCAAGACCAGGAAACCTTTAACTGATCTCCCAACAGGTGGTAGTGGGAACTGGAAGAAGAAATTTCTTTTTGCTAGGGGACCCTGGGGTCAAGTGGTACAAATAGGCGGGAGGACGTTTCGCGTCCCTTCCCATTTCGCAGTTCCAGGTTGCTTGCTCGCTTTTAGAAATCTGATAGCCCCCGTTACTTCAACCCTTGAATAATTTCTTACTTGGTTTTTATTCTAAAATGCAGGTTCTTGGGGTGTGCATCTTGGTCTCGATCCTGTTTCACTTAAGCGGGTTAACACTGCATTGGCGAATTCTTGCCCGTGCAGGGATCTGCTGTCTATTCGCTGCTTGGTCAAGTCTCAATTGATACCTGCGAACCAAGTTATGGAGGATGCTGTGGTTGGGGCTCTGAAAGGGAAGCGTTCTCGTCCCACTACTGCGAAGTAAGACCATAACAAGGATGCTCGTCCTACAAAGCGAGCTAACACCATGGAGCAGGCTGTCTCCTTGAAGACCTTACTACCTCCTCCCCCTAAGACTAGAGAAACGAGTGGGGTGGCGAGCCGCGCTGGTCCCTCTGCCTCCTCTCTACCAGTTGGACCAAAATACCAGCTGCCTGAAGATAGACCCGAACACTTAGCCTCTTATCTCGACGAATTTTCCAAACTCGTTAGTAGGAAGGATTTGGAAGACTTTGATAGTAGCACTCTGGGCGAGCTGGTTGGGGCTATGCAATTCAGTGCTTTCCATCTTGGCTGTATGGCGACTTATTATAAGGCGAAGGTCGGTCGTTACGACCGAAAAATAAAGAAGGATGTTCAGTCAGCTAAAAACAAGGCCAACGTTGCTGAAAAGAAAGCTAGTGAGCTTAACCTCGAGAATTTGAAGCTGGTTGAGCAGGAGTATCTCGCGCAGACTAAGGTCATCACTCTTGAGGAGGAGCTGAATAGGGTTAAGGAGGACTTCCAGGCGCAAAAGGCCGTCTACGAGGCTCAACTCGAATCCCTCAAAACTTCCTTCCATACTCAGGTCGACAATTTGAAGAAGGAAGTTGATGATCAGTACGACCGGGGACTTCGGCATTTGTATCGGCGTATCATGGCGATTCTTGCAAAACAGCATCTTGATCTGAAGATGGGTGATCTTGCTGCTGGCATTAGTGCGTATATGAATGCCGAGGCGGACAAGCAAGACGACAAAGGTCCAGTTGCACATGAGACCGAGGAGGCAATCTCCCCTCCTCGTGAAGCCCCAGCAGATGTTGCCGAGACGAATACTCCTCCAGGCGCAACTGGTGATACTCCTTCTGCTCCTGAAGCGGAGCAACCAAGGGAGGTGGTCTTAGTTACTGATCTTCCGCCCTCTTGATTGTATTTTTTGTTGTAGACTTCTTCTTGAGACTTTGTATGTCAAGATTAACAGCTCCCTAGCTCTGGCAGTAAATTAATAAGTAACTATATTTTGTTTTATTTTATTTCATTTTAGACCGGAAGTACGGACCACATGTCGACGAGCAGGCTTTGAGACTTATAGCTTTTTTTTTTTTACTTGCCTTGGTGACCTTACAGGTCTTTGTATCGTCTGCTCATCACCGCTTAATCGAGCAGAAACTGGCACGCTTGGCTTCCTGTCACGTCATCGAGCAAGCTTTGAGACTTATGGCGCCTTCGCCTGCCTTAGTAATTTTTTCGAACTTTTTATTGTTTGCTCGCCTTAGTTTGGTCGAGCAGAAACCTGGCACGCTTGGCTTCCTGTCTCGCCATAGAGCAAGCTTTGAGACTTGTGGAGCCTTTGCATCCCTTAGTAATTTTTTTGAAATTTTTATGGTTTGGGACTTGTGGAGCCTTTGCATGCCTTAGTAATTTTTTTGAACTTTTTATGGTTTGCTCGCCTTCGTGTCTTGGCTTCCTGTCTCGCCATAGAGCAAGCTTTGAGACTTGTGGAGCCTTTGCATGCCTTAGCAATTTTTTTGAACTTTTTATGGTTTGCTCGCCTTCGTTTGGTCGAGCAGAAACCTGGCACGCTTGGCTTCCTATTTCGCCATAGAGCAGGCTTTGAGACTTGTGGAGCCTTTGCATGCCTTAGCAATTTTATTTCATTACACATGTGCCGACGACAATAGAATAAAATTCCTACACGTTTCATTGATTGCTTACTAGACTTACATGAAATTAAAATGAACCCCATTGGGAAATAAAAGCTTTGAAACGTAATAGGATCTTACTGGAAATACTTCTTGAGATGCATTGCATTCCACGGCTGTTTCACCTCGTGACCGTCTGCGCGGATTAGCTTATAGGCTCTGGGTCCAACTACCTGCTTAATTCTGTATGGTCCTTCCCAGTTGGGACCAAGTACTCCTTGTGTCGGGTCTTTAGTGTTCTGATTAACCTTTCTAAGCACCCAATCGCCGATCCTGAACTGTCGTATACGGACCTTTTGGTTGTAATAACGAGCAACCCTCTGCTGGTGGGAAGTTGATTGCTTCGATGCTCGCTCCCTCTTCTCATCCAGTAAATCCAGATTTAAGCACATCTGGTCGTTGTTTTCAAGCTCGTCGATGTGATTAGTCCGGTGTGTGGTCATCCCTATTTCCACAGGTGCAACGGCCTCATGCCCGAATGCCAGAGCGAACGAAGTTTCTCCTGTTGTGGTCTTATGCGTTGTTCTGTATGCCCATAACACCCCTGGTAGTTCGTCAACTCACGCTCCCTTCCTTGCTCCTAGCCTAGTCTTCAAAAGCCTCTTAATGACCTTATTGGTTGCTTCTACCTGCCCATTAAACTGAGGGTGAGCAGGCAAACAAAACTTCAATTCTATCCCAAGGTTCTGACAAAATTCTCTGAAGTTATTATTGTCAAACTGTCTGCCATTGTCTGTTATCAGGGCGTAAGGGATCCCATACCGGCAGACCAGGTTTCTCCATACAAAATCAGTTGTCCTTTTTTCTGTTATCCTGCTGAGGGCTTCTACCTCGACCCATTTCGTAAAATAGTCAATCGCAACAATTGCATGTGTAGCGGTCCCTCTTCCCTTCGGCAAAGGCCTAATCAAATCAACTCCCCATTGAGCAAATGGCCATGGTGAGGCCATAGAAGTGAGTTTCTCTGGTGGCTGGGTGGAGAAACTTGCGAAACTTTGGCAACTCTCGCAATTTCGGGTTTTCTCTTGTGCATCCTTGTGCATCGTAGGCCAAAAATATCCCTACCTAAGAGCTTTGTAGGCAAGGGATCTCGCACCAGAATGGTTTCACAAACCCCTTCATGTATCTCTCTCAGCACGTAACCCGCGTCATCCTCGTCCAGACATCGAAGGAACGGAAGAGTGTACCCTCGCCAATATAACACCTCATCGATCATTGTGTACCTCAACGCCTGAGTTCTGATCTTTCGAGCTTGCAACTTATCTCGTGGTAAGAACCCATCTCGGATGTACGAGGTGAATGGGTCCATCCACGAACATCTCTGCTCAACCCCCAGCACTTCCACACCCTGCTCAATGCTGGGGCTGGTCTTCACTTCCAAAGGGACTGTCTTAGGCATTTTTGGATCTGCCACTGCTGCCATTCTGGCCAGGACGTTTGCTAGACAATTCTCCTCTCTTGGGATCTGCAGCACTTCCACTGATTCAAATTCCCCTATCATCTGCTTGACTCTCTTCAAATACCGCTCCATCTTTCCGTCCCTCGGCTGAAACCTTTCCTCGACATGGTTTGCCACCAGCTGGGAATCTGTTCAGATTTGCACCTTATCCGCTTTCACTGCCTTAGCCAATTCCAACCCCGCTATCAAAGCTTCGTACTCCGCCTGGTTGTTCGTGGTCAGGAACATAAATCTTACAGCATAAGAGACTTCCTCCCCGTCTGGACTTTTTAAGACAATACCTGCTTCTGAACCTTGCTCCCCTGAGGATCCATCCACTGATATCTGCCAGACCTGATCCTCGCCGTTGACTTTAGCAGTTCTCGCCTGGTCGACACCTGCTTCTGGCTCTGTGAATTCTGAGACAAAGTCTGCCATTACCTGGGTTTTTATCGCCACTCGGGGCTTATAACTTATATCGAATTCGCTCAGCTCGACTGTCCATTTCACGAGCCGACCAAAAGCATCCGGCTTGTGCAGGGTTTGCCGCAATGGCTGATTCGTTATCACTGATACGGGGAATGCCTGAAAGTATGGTCTCAGCTTTCGAGCAGCAACCACCAGAGCAAGCGCTCATTTCTCCAATGGAGGATATCTGGTTTCCGCATCCCGAAGGGCCTTACTTGTATAGTATATTGGATACTGAACCCCTTCTTCCTCCCTCACTAGAACCGAGCTCGTTGCATGGTCTGATACTACCATATATAGGAGCAGTACATCTCTTTTTTGTGGAGTCGACAGCAGAGGTGCTTGTTGAAGGTATTTTTTCAGGTGCTGGAAGGCTTCCTCACATTCGGGAGTCCATTCTGTTTTCTTCCCTCTCTGTATTACCTGAAAAAAGGTCTGGCACTTATCTGTCGCCTGGGATATAAATCGACTCAACGCCGCTAGTTTTCCCGTAAGGCTTTGTATCTCCTTCAAGCTGCGAGGAGATTTCATCTGCACGATTGCCTGGATCTTCTCAGGATTCGCCTCAATCCCTCGATGGCTTATCATGAATCCCAGGAATTTTCCCAATTCGACTCCAAGGCGCACTTCTCTGGATTGAGTTTCATTTTGAACTTTCTCAAAAGCCCAAATGTCTCCTCGAGGTGCGTGACATGCTCGCTCGGGTTCCTGGATTTGGTTATCATGTCATCTACATAGACTTCTATCGTCCTTCCAATCAACGACTTGAAGATTTTGTTCACCAGCCTCTGGTATGTAGCACCCGCGTTTTTCAAACCAAATGGCATAACTCTATAACAGAACAAGCCCTGGTTAGTAATAAATGCGGTACTTTCCTCATCCTGCTTATACATTGGGATCTGATTATATCCTGAAAAGGCATCCATGAAGCTAAGCAACCCGTGTACGGCTGTCGAGTCTACCAGCTGGTCAATTTTTGGCAAAGGAAAACTATCTTTCAGGCACGCCTTGTTGAAATCAGTGAAATCAACGCACATCCTCCATTTCCCGGTAGCTTTCTTAACCAGCACAACATTCAATATCCATTCGGGGTAGTTAACTTCCCGAATGAAACCTGCCTTCAAGAGCTTCTCGACTTGATTTCTTTGCGTCGTACCTCTCCTGGTTGAAGCATCTTCTTTTTTGTCTTACTGGCCGAATCCCCTTCCTTATTGCTAACCTATGGCAGGCCACCTTGGGGTCGATTCCTGGCATGTCCTCATGTGTCCACGCAAACACATCTGCGTGAGCTTGCAGAAATTGCACCAGCTCGTGCCTTTGCTCTTCTCTGAGCCTCGAGCCGATTCGGATTGTTTTTCCCGGATCGTCTTGTCCCAAGCTTACTGTCTCCAGCTCCTCCACTGGCTCTTGTCTGCCATTCCTGACCTCCGCTCTTGTATCAAGCGATGTGATCTGCATTGTCCCTTTGCTGCTGTGGAGTAACAACTTCGAGCAATCCTCTAGTCTCCTCGTACTACCTCACTACTCCGTTTACCCGGTACTTCAGGGCTAGGTAATGATTGGAAAGTACTGCTTTGCTCATTCGCAAAAAGGGGCGGCCTAAAATCATTTGGTAAGGGCTCTCCTCGTCGACAACCACGAGATCCAGGAACATGGTCTTTTCGGTCAGGGAACGGCCTATTGTGATGGGCAGCTCGATCATTCCCAAAGGGATGAGCTTCCTTCCACCGAACCCCTTCAGGGAGGTATTGATGTGCTCGAATTTGAGATCTGCTATTCTCATTTCCTCTAGAGTTGACTTAAACAAAATATCAACTGAGCTTCCCGTATCTACCAGGATCCGGTCGAACTTCTTGTTAACCGCGGTGACTTTAATAACCAAGGCATCCTCATATGGGTACAAAATTCTTTCTTCATCCTCATCCGTCCACATGATCGGCACTTGCCTGATTTTCGCTCGTTTGGCTGCTGGAGTATTGAAGAACACCTCCTTACTAGTCATGGCATACCTCGCGTAGTTTTTCCTAGATCTGTTGGAATCTCCTGCCAAAGTCGGTCCCCCAGCAATTACCCTCACTATCGGCTGCTCTCGGCTCATGTTTCTATCACTCTGCTCCTTTTCACATGATGAGCAGACCATCGGGATGACCCCATCTACGAACTCGTCTAGATAGCAATTTCTCACCAAATCTTCCACTTGAGTCTTGAGATCCCTACATTCGGCCGTGTTGTGGCCGTGGGTGCCATAGAACTTGCAATATCGTCCCTTATCTCTCTTACTGGGCAGTTTTATTATTGGGGGTAGGGGGTACAGTAATCCCCTATCCTTCACGGCCTCAAACACCTCCTCCAGGGATATTTTCAGAGGGGTATAACGCCCATACCTTTGGCTCTGGTCGATCATGTGCACTGCCCTTTCCCTTTGATTACCTGTTGGAGCAGGAAATAGTGCCTCTGGTTTACTCGGTCTTCCACCCTAGTGGTGTTGATAAGGGTGACCGTATGTCTGATCATTCCTTCTCCAGGAGTCTCGGACTGGTGAACGAGGAGGTTGTATCCTGCTATGTTGATACCGAGGTGACCTCTGACGAGGCTGATAAGTGATGACTCGGCCTCCTGTACTACTGCTCGAGGCGTTGTGGTTCTTCCTTCTAATCGGCCCATTCCCTGGTGTAACTCCCCTCTTTTTTTTCCTCAACCCTTCCACCTGGTATGTCTTGATCCTCGCCGCCTTTTCTTCTTCAATTTCTATACCTCTCTTAGCCTGCTCGTAAGCGGCGGAATATGACTGAATAGTTGGACTCCTCAAGTTATACCACAGGCGTCCAATCTGCACCCCTTCCTTTAACCCCCTCCATGCTTGGGGATGGTTAAAGACTCCCAGATCGAGGACAACTCGATGGAACCTTTTAAGGTACTCCCGAAGGGTTTCATCTTCCCCTTGCTTCATGCTCGTCAGCTCCATCATGTCATCTTCAGGTGCCATTGCCCCCCGGAATTGTTCTGCAAATGCCTGACATATCTGCTCGAATGACTCGATGCTCCCTCGAGGAAGCTTCCGGTACCACTCTCGTGCTCGTCCCTCCAGAGACAGTGGGAACACTCTGCACCTTTGAGCTTGTGATAATCCCTATACCCCAGTTATGTCGTTGAAGCGCTCTATGTATACCAATGGGTCAGTTCACCCCGGTTACTTGAGGTTCGGGACGCGAAAATCTCTCGGGATGACTGTGCTCATAATTTCTGCTGAGATGGGGGATTCACTATCCAGCATTATCCTCCAGTCGGGCGCTCTGCTCCTTCCCTGCATGTCATCTATCACCCGCACTAATCTACGCACTTCTTCTTCTAACTGTATGGCACGTCCAGGGTCACGTGCCGCCACCTGATCCTGTTCTTGTTCGACGTCGTGCAGGTGTTGCCGGAGTTTCCTTTTCTCTGCATTCAAAGTTCTGCCATCGCCACCAAAGAATTGCCTATCTGGGGATTGATCTCTTCCTCCCTGAAATTCTCCCCGTAGAACTTGGCTACCCACTACACCACCAAATCTCCTGATGGCTGGATCCCTCACCACGTCATCGTTGTTCCTTCTGACCACGTTACCCGGTGACATTCCACCACTTCTCATCCCTTCCTCTTGTATCTCCCTTCGTTCATTCCTTAGCTCGTGTAAGATGGTCGTTAGAGTCTCCATCTGCTTCTCCATCCGTTCCATCCGTTCACACATTACTTTTTCCCGTGCTTCATTAGCAATCTCTTTCAATGTCACGGACTCATTATGTCTTGAATCACCCCCTTGGGTACTACTTCCACCGATGTCCATTGTCTTCCCTCTATTCACCTTCTTCTATTGTCTATCAACGAAAGCTTTTTGTACAACTCCCCACAGACGGCGCCAAAATGTTGATGCGAGATTCTGGCCTCTACTCGACTACAACCAGGATCCTTCCTCAACAGTCGAACTCGCAACCCACAACGTACTCTCCTCTCGTCTCCTTCCAAATGAGCAGAGCAATGCCCTGTACGACCGTCGTTCCCTGTGCGCACAAAAATAGGTCAGAGCACGCCGGGTGTTTTCCCGGCGTAAACCCTCTGACGCTCAAGTCAGTGATTTGGGTTTAACCCCTTTCTTTGGGAAACACGGCCACTTATCCCTTGGCTCTCAAATAATCTCTTCTTTCAAGTTCTAATCTCCAAAAGTCCAACCCTCTTACCTTCGTTGGTTACCTTTTTATAACTATCCTCCGGATTCGGCCTCCCACAATCCACGTTCACCATTTCCCCCTGTTCACGGAGTGGGTGGTTGAATAATCGCTATTTGACTGGGTCTGTCAGCCCTGATCTCTAGCAGGAAAGGCTTTTGGGCCCTCAGGAGGAATCCACTTCGCACCGTAACCTCGAGGAGGTCGTCCTCGCGAATGAGCAGAAGGTACCTGCTCGCAGGTTCTTGCTACCAGGTTTCACTTGTCTGCTCACCTATAAGCAGGCTGGCTCTTCGTCTAGGGGATGGCTAGTCCCATCGCTAAATATCTCCACAACAATTCCCTCAATTTTATAAGATTTTTTTCCTCAATTAAAAATCACCGCAAACGTATTATGTATTGTTTATGGTTGGAGGACTTTGTTTTTATGCTATGACTTGTTGGAGTTGTTTATTTTTATTATGAAGTAAGGTAGGATTTATTTTTTTTTAGCTAAAATCTGAATAGATTTGAATTTTTCTGAAATTTGAATGAGTCTGAATGCAAATATTTGAATGATATTTTTGTTTTTCTCTTTTAAACATCTAAATCTAAGTAACATCTTATTTGTTTTTATAAAAAAAAACTTAAATATGGTTATTTGACATTTACGTCCTCGTAAATCAAAACTAAAAAATTAAAAAAAAAGATTAAGTTTTATAATTTAGGAAATAAGTATATTTTATAGAGATATTTTTGGAATATAATATTTTTTTTAATTCAGACGTTTTTCTATTCAAATAAAAGTCACAAAAGTTTACTTTTTCTATTCAAATGTGAATGTTTGAAAATCTTACATAAGTTACAAGAAATAACTAAGTAAATTTTGAAAAATATTTGAAATTAATAAAATTTTAGACTTCATGCATTTAACAAACAAGCTCAGCTTATAACATTTATATCAATCATGACCATATTTAATCTGCAAGTGTTAGTAAAAATTAATTAATTTTTTAATCATATAATAAAATGTCAGGAAAAACATATTTAAATATGAGCTACATATTATATAAGGATATACACAAAACTTATTTCGGTTAGCAATTGTTTTATGTGATTCTTTTGCTAGAATGGATGGGAATGAATTTGTTCCCTCAATTTTATAAGATTTTTTTTCCTCAATTAAAAATTACCGCAAACGTATTATATATTGTTTATGGTTGGAGGACTTTGTTTTTATGCTATGACTTGTTGGAGTTGTTTATTTTTATTATAAAGTGAGGTAGGATTTATTTTTTTTAGCTAAAATCTGAATAGATTTGAATTTTTCTGAAATTTGAATAAGTCTGAATGCAAATATTTGAATAATATTTTTGTTTTTCTCTTTTAAACATCTAAATCTAAGTGACATCTAATTTGTTTTCATAAAAAAAAAAACTTAAATATAGTTATTTGACATTTTCATCCTCGTAAATCAAAACTAAAAAATTAAAAAAAAGGATTAAGTTTTATAATTTAGGAAATAAGTATATTTTATAGAGATATTTTTGGAATATAATATTTTTTTTAATTCAGACGTTTTCCTATTCAAATAAAAATTACAAAAGTTTACTTTTTCTATTCAAATGTGAATGTCTGAAAATTTTACATAAGTTACAAGAAATAAATAAGTAAATTTTGAAAAATGTTTGAAATTAATAAAATTTTAGACTTCATGCATTTAACAAACAAATTCAGCTTATAACATTTATATCAATCATGACCATATTTAATCTGCAAGTGAATTAGCAAAAATTAATTAATTTTTTAATCATATAATAAAATGTCAGGAAAAACATATTTAAATATGAGCTACATAATATATAAGGATATACACAAAACTTATTTCGGTTTGTAAACGCAAACAACTATATACCAAATCTTAAGAAATATACTTTAAGAGAAATTGGAGTTGAACCACTTCTTCAACTTTTTAATAAGTAATCTAGTGACTACTCAATTACAATATAATTACTCTAAAAAAAAGCAAGATGTAGGGTTATGTCTCAATTATCAGAAGTGTGTTAGGGTTGATCTGAGACTCTTTGCTCACTGCATGTAACACCCCGCACCCATTTCTTTGACTTTTTCCCAACCCTTTATAAAGAGAAAGAAGAGAGAGAGAAAAAAAAAAGAAGAGAACCTTACGGGGAGAGAGAGGGAAAAGAGAATCGGGTCGAACCCGACCCGCGACCGTGACCCGGCCGGATCTCCCGTTTCCGGCCATCGTTTCTGTCAAGCTTGGTACTGATTTGAAGCTTGAGAGACGAGCAACGTATCCCCACCGTCCTCGTCGCCAAAAAACAGCCAGAACGCCGGCGATTTAGCCCGAAAAGATCGCCGCTGCACCCGTTTTTGTCGTTGTCGATCTCGTCGGATTTCAGCTGTGCCACTGCTTGGATCTTGTTCCTCACGCCACCAGCATCACTTTCTGACCGACCATGACCACCGAGGACGCCGTCTTGGCCACAAACGACCACCGGGAAACTCACGACCTTTGGAGCTTTGATCCGCCGCCGTCGCCGCGCGTGGGAGGTCACCACCGCCACCATTGGACTCAGCGTGGTCAGAACTACTAGATTTGAGCCTCACGTCGCCGTTGACTGGATTCCGGTCACCGTTGACCGGCGAGGGGTATTTCGGTAATTTCATACTTTTGGGGCAATTTCGTAATTTTAGATTATGTGGGTATTTTTGTAATTACTGAAATTGAGGATAAGTTGATAATTTATGTTGTTGAGGTTAAGTTGGTAGATTATGACTTTATGGCTATTTCGGTAATATTGAATCCAAGGGCATTTTGGTAATTTGAGGCACACGAGAATAGTTGATTATGAATGAATATTTGTTTCGAGCTCTAATGCATAAAATTAGTTATATTTGTATTTACGGGAAAATGATTATGTCGTTTACTTTATTAGGAGGACCCGTGAACGAGAATCAAACCGCGGACGTTGTTGATACCGAGTCTGGACGTTGTCACTGTGAGTGGAATATACAAAACCTATTTTTATAGTGATTATGATAGTAAAGCATGTTTGTGAAATTAGAATTTTGAATGTTCGGATTTATTAATGATTTTACGATACAGTACAACATGTTTTGATAAACAAGTATTTGATGCTTTTATTTAATGATTTCCTCGAAATAAATTTTATACACGCATTGATATTATATTAAAATGTTTGGTCAATGGTTTTCCTTATCGATTTTGAATTGAATATGATAGTATTTTAAAGACGAGAAAAGTGGATTTCAATGCGATGTGACTTTATTGTTATTTTTGAATAAATGCATGATATTAGAATTGAGTGAATTTGAGATGTGTTGAATAAAAAGGAAATGAGATTTCAGATATGATTATATGTATATATACATGAGTATAGAGATTGTTTTTAAAAGTATTAAACAGTACTTATCCCCTCCAGATACAGTGTTACAGATGAGATATGATGATACAGATGAGATATATGAGTTATGAGATGATGATGATACAGATGATATGAGATGAGAGGTCTTTGGGGCCCGTCTGAACACTCATAGAGGCATTGGGCCGTGTGTTTGGGCGCTTTTGCCTTTTGAGGGCATATGCATGCAGATAGATATTGAGATATGATGAGATTTAAACCGGGTGGTCCGGACATGATGTTGCCCAGATAGCGCATCATTGCACGTCTGTTGAGATCCGGATATGAGTTATGATGAGAAGTATGAGATTATTCCCCTGGGTATTTGTCTAATGATAGTTGCATCATTTAGTATTTGATATTTCAACATGAGATGCTTTTCTTGATGTCGTGGTAGTATCAATTATATGTATGTTCAGTATATGATTTAAATTCAATAAATTACTTATGTTATTATAATTAGTTGAGAAAATTATTTATACAAGCGATGCAATTATTTTTGTAAGTATTTTATGTTTCAAAAACTACTATCCACTCATTGAGTTTTATGCTCATCCCGTTTTATTATATTTCCCCCCCCCCAGGAGAGTACAGGTACAGCAGTTGACCCAGCAGCTATATATACTTTGGATTCCTTTTTGGCCACGTGATGGTGTCAGAGGATATAGATGATTTTTTGGTTAGTGTATATAATCATCCCATTTTGGAATTGTACTAGAGTTGTGACATAAGAATTAGGAAACGTGTATATATGTTGAAATGATTTATGGTATAATATTCTTTTGATGCCCTGAAACTGTTTTAGGAGTACTATTGGATATTTTACTGGATGAGATTGGTTGAAGTAGTGAGATGTATATTGAATTATTTTGGGAGTGATTGTTTTATAATTGCAGGTTTTAGGTATGTTATATTTTTAGGGGAGAATCCGCCGAATTTTCGGTAGAATTCTCATTAATAAGATTTTTAATAGTTGAGTTCAGCTTCTTAAGATAGGCTCGCCTCTGGGGTATGAGGCTGGTCTTTTCACTGCACCCCATCATATGATGATTTTGAGTGGGAACTAGAGATGGTGGCCCTAAGGAGAGCTATGGGGCTTGAATCGCCTTCACTTCTCGGCCTTTGCCACTTTAAGACCTGTTGTAACCTTTAATAGCTACACAAGTTATTTTGTGAAGAACTTTGATGAATCAGACTTGAAAGAAATAGACCAAGATTAACCAAACAAGAAAGCAATCACAAGAATCAGACTCAGAGCCCAATTTCAATTACACAAGTTGATGAAGGAAAAAACTGCTCTTTTATTGATCTCAACAATCGAATTACAGATTGATCACAAAGAGAAAATTACAAGGATCACAAATAACCAAATTGCAAGCAAAATGAACAAGAAATGAAGAAGATATCGATCTGATATCAAAGGCTAGTCACAAGCGCCTTTTATTTTGATATTTCTAGAAAGGGCATAACAAACTCTCAACGAATCTGCCACATCAGCATAAATTTACAATAAGACCCCTTCAACTGAAGTCGATCTGCACACGGCCCCAAGTATTCTTCAAATATTTCATTTAAACCCAATGCATCATCAATTTATTTCCTCACAAGACCAAATTCTCTGGCAGTGATGGGTAGTGCTTGCTACTGAGCAACAAATTGATGCTTCGCCTAATAATGGGGCTTGGAGCACCATCACTTCAACCCCCAGCAGCTCCATGGCCTTTGTCACTCAACTAGCAAACCGTCTGGTGGCAGCAGCATCTCCTGTGGCTATCATTGTTGCTGAACAATAACTTTGTGCTGCCCCTGAGAAGCTGAAATTGCAAGGAGAAGGCAATAGCTCAAAAACCAATAATCTTTTAAAAATAAGCAAGCATGATAAGTATTCATACAACGTTAAAACACAGAATCCCTGTTAAATTCAAAATTTTATAACGTGCTAAAAGACTCGTGATACAATAAGATCTTAAAGTGTATATACGATTATGCATTAGGAGTGAAATTGCTATATGAAGTTTAAAAACATGTCTTACTTTTTGATGATTTCTGGTAAATCGCTAATCCGATAATATCAAATTTCCTTCATATTCTTCATCTCCCTCTTCTTCGTCATCGTCTTCTTCAGATATTTTTCCTCCTTCAACACCGTTAACCATATTTTTCGACTGCAATTTCATTTTGGAATTAATATTTACGAAGTTCAACAATTTTCAAATTTTGGTATTGTTTGAAATGTGAATGATAAGTACAACCACTACCATTATTTATAGGAAAATATGTAATGGCTTTGAGGAAATATAATAAAGTTTACAATTAAGAAAGGTGTGATCCTAAATCCCGAAAAATCGGATAGTAAATCTTAGAATGTAAATATTTAAATCTCGAAGAATCTGATACATATTCTAACATATAGTGTTATAATTATTGGATTTACATGGAGTCTAATTGTAGCATTAACGTTATGACTCGGATTCTCTGGTGATTTAAACTTATTCTCTAGAGTAAAACTCATGTGAGAGATTTGTGATCCATAAATAATTTTTTTTAAAAAAAAGTGATTGTAGTTAAATCATAATCGGGAGGGCTTAAATCTTTTCATTTTTATTATGAAGAGTTCTAATCAGGAGAAAATTTTAAATTTTTAAGGGGAAAAAGCCACCCACACTCCCGAAATTTACTTAAATGGTCACGCAGACCCCCTTAATTTCATAAATGACAAATTTACACTTTGATTATAACAATCCAAATAAATATAAATATAGTAATAAGATTAAAAAAAATCATATGATACAAGTAAAATATTACAATAAGTATAATTAATAAAAATAACGTATATAATGAAACCTATTTTTAATATTAAGTTATTATTCATCCTTCCCATTGAATTTTAGTAATACTAGCTAATATCTATTAATCAAAAAATTGACTTTAAGACTTATACTAATGTAGACATAATTAAAAAAATTGTAAATTAAATAATATAAATTAAATAAATTACTGTGAATGTTTGGTATAATTATTTTAATATTATTAGTTTATCAAATAGATTTTATTATTAAAAGAATATGACATATTAATAAAGTTAAATAACTTTCTTAACGTTCAAAATAATTTATAAATTTATCTTATTTTATATATTATTTTATTTTATTTTATTTTATGTTTATTATAGGAGTTTATAAAGTTAATTATTTGGTTGTTTATAATCAAAGATATAATAACTAAAAACGGGTCTGTGTGACCATTTATAAAGCTAAGAAGATTTGTGTGATCATTTAAAACAAACGTTTGGGGTGCGGGTTGCATTTCCCCAAATTTTAATGGTAAAATATCCATGTTTATATCTTCTAGCAAAATGTTAGAATGATAAAAAGCAACTTCTAATTTTTATGTGAATATAAAAACTGGCTAAAAAGTTGGTAGTTTATATGGAAATATAAAAACTATCTAAATGGAAAGTTTAATATTTTCTCTCATTATTAATTACCCTATAAATTTATTTATTTCGAATTACAGAAGATAAATCCCTATATATATTTTTACTCTTTTTTTAATTAGCATTCGTGTATTATTTAATTAATTAATTAAAAAAATTTTGGTCTCTTGGCATACATCCAACAAGTATACGAATAATAAGGAAGCTCTAACGTAGTACGTTTTGATTCGTTGTCCGTTATTTTGTTATGCTGTGCCTCATTTACATTCAAATTTCAAGCAAAGGGAATTATGAATGGATACTCGTCAGCCGAGTCATTAGCCCATAACTGCGTGATTTAAACTTTTTTCAAGCCGTGTAACAGAACATACAGGTTAGCTGGAGCGGGCAAATGGCAATTGTTGTATGTGATTCTTTTGCTAGAATGGATGGAAATGCATTTGTTACCTCAATTTTATAAGATTTTTTTTTCCTCAATTCAAAATCACCCCAAACGTATTGTGTATGGTTGGAGGACTTTGTTTTTATGCTATGACTTGTTGGAGTTGTTTATTTCTATCATGAAGTCATGTAGGATTTTTTTTTTAGCTGAAATCTGAATAAGTCTGAATTTTTTTGAAATCTGAATGAGTCTAAATATGAATATCTGAATGATATATTTACTTTTTCTTTTTAAATATTTGAATCTAATTGGTATTTTTTTTATAAAAATAAAACATTTTAAACATGATTATTTGACATTTATGTTCTTGTAAGTAAAAAAAAAAAAAAAGAGAAAAAAAAAAGGGATTAAGTTTTATAATTTAGGAAATAAGTATATTTTATAGAGATATTTTTATAATATAATATTTTTTTTCATTCAGGCCTTTTCCTATTCAGATAAAAGTCATAAAAGTTAATTTTTACTATTAAGATGTAAATGTTTGAAAATTATACATAAGTTACAAGAAATAAATAAGTAAATTTTTAAAAAAAAGTCTGAAATTAATAAAATTTTAGATTTCAGACATTTAACAAACAAACTCAGTTTATAAAATTTATATCAATCATGACCATATTTAACATTTCCAAATAAATTTAATCTACAGGTGAATTAGCAAAAATTAATAAATTAATTAATTAACCATATAATAAAATGTCAGGAAAAAAAGATTTAAATATGAGCTACATTTTGTATGAGGATATACACAAAACTTGTTGAATTTCGGTTTGTAAACGCAAACAACTATGCGCTAAATCTTAAAAAATATACTTTAAGCGCAATTGTAGTTGAACCACTTCTTCAACATTGTAATAAGTAATCTAATGACTACTCAATTACAATATAACTACTCTTAAAAAATTATATATATATATATACGTAGGGTTGTGTCTCAATTATCAGACGTGTGTGAGGGTTGACCTGAGACTCTTTGCTCATTGCACCCCAGACGTGTGTGAGGGTTGACCTGAGACTCTTTGCTCATTGCACCCCATCATATGATGATATTGATTGGGAACTAGAGTTAGTGGCCCTAACGAGGGCTATGGGGCTTGAATCGCCGTCACTTATCGGCCCTTTGCCACTTTAAGACCAAATTCTCTGGCGGCAGTGGTGGTGGCGTGGTGCTTCCTACTGAGCAACGAATTGATGCTTCGCCTAAAAAGCTGAAATTGCAAAGAGAAGGTAGCAGCTCTGAAACCAATAGTCTTTTAAATCAATATGAGTAAGCGTAATAAATATTCATGTGCAGACATCTTTACTGAATACTCATGATATATTAAGAACTTAATGTATATATTCGGTTATGCATTAGAAATGAAATTGGAAAAAGAAATTTAAAATTTATGGCTCACCTTCCAATGAGTTCTGGTAAATCGCTAATTCGATAACGCCAAATGATGCTCATAATCTTCTTTATCTTCTTCATTGTCATATCAGACATTTTTCCTGCTTCAATAATATTTACCATATTTTTTAATCTGAAATATCATTTTGAAAGTAATATTAATGAAGTTGACAAGTCTCAAATTGTTTTTGAAATTGTGTCAAAGGTGAATGATAAGTATAACATCTGCGGCTATTTATAAGAAAATATGTAATGCCTCTGAGGAAGAAAAATATATAATAAGAAAATTAATAATTTTAAATCCTGAAAAATTCGATATAAAATCCATGAATTTAAATATTGAAATCTCAAAAAATCCGGTACATAATCTAATACATAATTTGTATTATTAGATGTATATGGGTTCTAATTACAACCTTTACGCTAGGAACAGAAGTAGTAAAATTCACATAAGAAATTAGTCGTTAATAAATAAAAAAATATAATTAAATTATAATCAAGAGCCCTCATATCTTTAAAGTTTAAGAGAACTAGCATTACAAGAGCAATCTTATTATTTCTAATGCTTAAACTTTCATTTTTATATCTGAGTAGCAAAATGTTTGAATGATGAGAACCAACTTTTAATTTTCATGTGAATAAAAAAGGCACAGAAAGTTTAACATTCTCTCCAACATGACCTTATAAAATTAATTTATTTCCAGTTACATAAAGTAATATCGTTTAATTTATTTACCATCTTTCTCTATTACCATGCATGTGTCCTTTAACTACATTTTTCTCAAAAAAAAAAAACAAAAAAAAAATTCTTCTAAGCATTATCCCTTCGATGAGTATATGGAACTTCGTCCTAAACCCTAATTTTAATAGTCCACATCACCAATTTTATCCTCATCATACCCATCACAAGCTCCATTTTAGTTTGATCCCATGATATTAGTTCCAAAATTTCCTGATCTGAACCCAACTGGTATTTATGGAATATAGGGTTCGGTCATTTTGAATATTTCGGAACTTTACTTATCCTTCATTCCTTCTATTTCGAAATTTAAGGACATATGGCGCAATGAGAACCTTCTCAAATGAAAATTAGTGATACTGTGCTTATTCAATATTGATACTTAATTTGTTTTCTAACTAATGTGCCATCAACAGTATTTCACCATTTAGACTACAAATAAATCTGTTTAATAATTAACGATCTCTTGAGACAATTACACATTATTTGCTATATCAGTTAAGATACAAATTAAGTATCTAATTTAATAAATAAAGAATTCTTGCTCGAGAATAGGGTTGACAAGAAAGCCTAGGCCTGGATATGGACTGAAAAATGTAAAACTAATAAGTCTGGATAAGGGTTTAGGAAAAAGAATCAGACCTTTATAGGAAAAATTGCCTAACTTCATTAGTAGTTTAAAAAAATATTAAAAAAAACTCTATTCATGAGCCTATATTTTCATGAAGATTAATGTTAGACAAACTCATGTGAAGTGACATTATAATATGTGCTAGTTAAAAGTTCAAATCAACCCACCTAGTAATCTATTTATTAATTACATAACATTATATTTAAGGCTATGTATATTAAAGGCAATCAAGATAATTAACGCTCCCAAAAGCTAGTTGGTTAGCTTTTTAACATTGACATCTTCTCTCTAAATGAAAAGATCAAATAGAAATAGTAAATGGAGGGCACTGGAGAGTGAGGGTAGTGCTCGAGCTAGCTATTGATATTGATGGCTTTTAAACTTGCTTCGGCTAACTTATCCTTTTTTTGATAACATCATGCTTCTTAAGGCATCAATAGGCTGCATCAGACATGGCATGCAGATGTTATAAGCACCATATTTTGCAGTGACAAAGCCAAAGTTAAGAACTTATTTTTCTTAGGCTAAGTGGATGTCGTTCTTGCTTTCTTGGCATGAATAATTCCAACCGACATGTCGTTAATATACGAAGGACTTGTTTGTTCTAAGAGCACACAACGACCGACATCGTCTTTCGATCTCTTTCAAAATTTGAGCTTCATATTCAAAACATCATTTAATTTCTTATCTTTCTTATAATGGTAATGCATGCCTGCATGGAATGTCATGCCATAAACTATTACCTAACAGTGAATATATGCATGGGTGATCTAGAAATTAGAAGTTGGTTCATTGTCCTCTTCGTGTGGTGATTGACTTAATAAGCAACTAACATAGTTTGGTTTGACTCATTATATTTTAGGGTCCGGCTATGGTGCAACGGTGGTACCATGCCACCGCTGCATCCAGTCATTGGACCCACTTGGATGAATGAATTTATTGAGATCCAACGACTGGGTGCAACAGAGGCACGGTACCACCGTTGCACCATAGTTTTCTCCTATATTTCATTTCTGATTTTTTTATATTATTAATTAAACACGCCCATACTACATGAGACTTCGAATCCAAAACTTAGGGTTTTGAAAAGATTACCCACTAACTAGTAGAGTTAGACCTTCGTCCATTCTTTTTTTTTTTTTTTTTTTTTTTGAGGAGCATTCCATTTCTAATTTTACACAAATCTCATTGGATTTAATTCTACTACTATACTATTTCACTTAAAATCTTTTCATTATTTGTACTTTTTCTGAATGTGCCCAATTAATAGTGAAATAAATCTTTTTTGCATTTAAAGAGTACTCGTGTGAATATTACTATAGTTGGTTGAAATGTATATGTAATAAAAGAGAGATCGAAAAAGTGCAGTGCTCCTGCAGTATCCAAATCCACAATCGATTACTACGGTATAGTATTTCACTTGTGGTCTCAATGTCATTAATTAATGACTTATATCATAAACACCGAAGCAAACAAAGGTAAGCGAAAGAGTGCCCATCAACCATACAAATATTACTTGAAATGCTCATAAAATTGCCCCTACAAATCTTTTCATTATTTTTTTAGCAAAAATCATACAATGATACAAATCTTTGGAAAAAGACTTGAACAAGTTGCCTGTTCAAACATTATGACTGGACTGCATGTGACTCCTCTCAAGACTTTATTAGAGACATTTTACTACTACATGATTGTACAATGCCTCCAAAAAAGACAATATATTTTTCATTATTGAATTATGCTTATGTCATGCGGGGTAACTTTCCGTTACACATAGAGAACTACTGATGCTCTATGAAGGACATGTACATTGCAATAAACTTCCTTTGTCCCAACAAAAGCCATTAGGCTGGCTGTTGGAGAAAAATTAATGCACGATGAATGTTTTGTTACGTCATAATAATCTTCCTTTACTAGTAGCCAACCTTGGTGTATAAATGAATACCCATTCATGCAAACTCTCTGTTGCCGCAACCATGGTTTTGTTCTTCTTCTTCTTTATGCTCTTTTCTTCGCTCCTCTGCTTCTTGCAATTACTTAATTAACATATATATATATATATATATAAGCAATATTACGGGTTACAATTTGCCACGTTGAAGTCCTTTGAGGAAGTGGATGCCTTGGTGGAATTTGAGGAACAAGGCCAGCATGAAAACTCGACGAAGATCCAATTTTGCAAGTATGTTTGTTTTAGAGGCAAATCTAATTTAAGGTGCTCGTAATTTTTCGTATTATACATAACAAGTGCCTAATTAACCATAGGTCTCCTATATATGCAGCTGTATGCCACAATATCGAGTGGATGAATGGCCATTAGACGAAGCCCATACCATGGGGAAGACCTTGCAAAACAAGATTGAGAAAGCCCCAGAAATTGAACGAGCATTCGTTCATATATACTGACTTGGCCCAAGCTACCCAGCAGTCAGCCATAATTGTTTCAACTCTTGTTACTTCTAAGTCACCCATGTAACTGTTACTAGGGCAAAGCCCAAAGAAAGCTACGTGAAACCACTAGGACAAGTCTCGAGAGACTTATAGGTACTATTACTTAATAGTTTAGAAAGTTAGCGATTTTTTGATATTTAGGAACACGGTGTTAGAGCCTGCGTCTAACTTTGAATCCTGGTTCATAACCATCCTGTAAATCGATCAAGTACGTTAATTGCACTACACGAAAAATATTTATTGTCTTCGAACAATTGTTATCCAAAAAAATGAACTTGTAGTAACATGTAATCCATTTTTAATACATTAATTACATGCTAAGATAAAGACCCTTTAATTTTCGAAAAGAAAGAAAGGAGAGAAAAGATGGCAAGCACGCAAACTTAGTGCAAATGTGTTAGGGGTCTTGTTGTTTTGGTTGCCAGACATCAAGTTACTTTTGGCAGGAGCGTAATGGTTTTCATATTTGATCAAAGGGATTTAAGTTGAAATCTTTAAAAGACAAGCAGTAAAACAGAGACAAAGAATAAAATGCTCTACTTCATTTCATTGTATATGCACAGTTCAATTCTTGCTGGCCAAGATGTTTGAACCAGACGGCTGCACGTTTATCTCCATTGTACCGTTGATCTTACCCTCACTTCTCATTGGCATTCTCGGTACTTTGCTGAGTCACTTGCCACGTCTGCCATATCCGGTTACATGTCGATTGTCTAGTCAGGTGCTTGTTAGGAGCTGCTTCACTGTGTCAATTCATCAAGCATGTAGTTCACTTCATCAAACACCTTCATCAGGAAAAGTCATTTGTGCTCGGGTCGAATATTTGAACTCCAAAAAATAATAAAATACCCAGCAACATACTTTCCAATGAAACATCTTATTACTAAACTAATAACTCCAAAATAATATTGTAGACAAAATAATAACTCCAAAATAACAAAAGACAAAATAAAATAACTAGTTTTTTCAGAAAAGATTACATTACATGATAAGCAGATAATGATTTATTGAACGCCGCAGCAGAAAATATGGCGCTCTATTTTGTAAAGAAAGCAACAGTCATAGCCGTTAATATTATTGATTGCATGCTAAAGGCCAAGCCTGTTTTACACAAGGTAGCAAAATGCTCACAGTTGCGTCCCAGTAGATTGTAGCCAGCACAAAAATCTTTCCTTTGTAGTTTTCTGGTGGCAAATTCGATAACTTCCTCCGGTGACTTTATACAACCACCATTCCGTTTGACATACTGACGTACAATGCTACACTCATAATCATAGACATACAATGAGTGGCCATCCAAGAAGCAATCAAGGCACGTTTTGATGGTTCCACAATTAAACCCTTTCTGGCACCCGTTGTTTCGGCATTTAGCATGGCATACACTTGCTGCAGACGAGCTAGATTTCATGTTCATTGATGAATATCCATTTTCTTCCCTGGGTCCATCGACATGAATTACCAAGTCATCGCCCACATATATTCCTGCACACGAAAAAGAGAAAATGCCAGATTCAGCACTGCGCATAAGCAGGAAAAGTTACAATACATACAGACATTAGACTTCTCAATGAATACTAAAAGTAAGCTGACCATGATGATAGTAGAGACCTATCCACCTTTCAGTGCAAATGTGATCACCAGGTTTGAGCATTTCCCTACTAGTGGCCCTGCATGTTTGGCCTCCCACACCAGTTTTGAGCATTTCCCTACTAATGGCCCTGCATGTTTGGTCTCCCATTTTTGTCTCTTTTAAACCATCCATTGAATGGAGACAGTACAAATTTATACAAATGCTTAATTTGAAATGTCAGGAGACTTACAAATTTCCAAAATCTGCTATTACCCAACTCAAAAATTCATATCTTTGGTTACACATATCCAAAAATAAAATTTCCAGTTTTGACAAACAGAGGAGACAACAAGAAATTTGTATTAAAATTAATAAGGCATTTAATGATCACAAAGTAACCCAAACTGACTGCCAATTCAGCTTCTGAAATTCTGAAAAACAGTCTTTGGAAACTGCAGCACCAAACATTACTATTTTTATTTATTTTATTTTTCTAAAAGGTTAAAAATAAAATAACGAAATACAATATACAGAAAATAGACATGTAGTCATATTGAAATAAAATTTCCTATAATTTATGGAAGCTTTTGGTTTACCAAATAAATTGTAGAAGTGAGGGCAACTGCTGAAAATTGAAATTTTCCAGCACCAGTATTGCAACTTCGAAAAATCATAACAATTCATGCTTTAAGAATTTTTTAACATGAAACATATCAGCGAAAAGCTCAGGAAATCTATTTTAAAATCATAAAATTAATTTCACATGATTCCAGCTAAATCAAAAGATATTCAGTATAATATCCACACTGGTCAAAGCATCTCAGGATTACTAAAAACATATTCTCATCAATTTCAAGAGTATCAATTTCAAGAGTTAACCTTGTGCCAATAATTACCAATTAACCAACCAGCAAAACAGAGTATATTCATGGATTAAACAAACAATACCTCAAGAGTTTACCCTCCCTCTTACACAAGCAAAGCCAACCAAAAACAAGGTAAAAAGACCCCAAGCAAACTTCTTCTAAAATCAAAAGAAAACAGCACCCTTTTTTTTCCCCTCTTCTTCTTCCTTTCAATGAAAATATTTTCTCCTCTCCCTTTTTTTTTCTGAAACCGTGAAAGTGCAAAGAGGGATAAGGGTTTTGACCTTTTAACATAATAAAAAGAAATTAGTGGCTAAGAACTGTATTTTAAATCTGGAGCAATTCTCTAGCTAAAAATAAACTGTATTTTTCTTTTAGGATGGATTGTCTCCACAATGAACAGCCTCAAAGCAGTTTATTTCTCATTACGCACTTCAAATCTTACAATTTACTATTCCAATCCTCACCAATAAGTCATGCCCAATAATATTTATTAACACCCAGATGAAACTTAATGGGATAAAGAATAATCACACAAACGAAACTGAGAAGCAAAACAACATGAAACACAGAGAACTTGAAGCACAATGAGAGTCAAAACAAAAATTAAGTAAAACAAAACAAACCTTTCAATCGGCTGAGACGGAAGTGTTTCAAGAGCAGGTCGACGGCGTGGAGGCGACGACGACAGGTGGCGCTGGAAACGCAAGCAGAGCGACGGCAAACGGCTAATTCATGACAGCTTGTTTGTGAAGTCCGTTGATGGTCAGGTTTCAACGGCTTTGCAATTTGATAATAGAACTCGTGTAAGTGGCTTCATATATGAAAAAATTAAAGGGATACAATTTCAGAATAATGAATGGGAATCTCATTCCCATTAGAAGTTGGGAATGAAATTCTCATTCCTGAATTGACTTACGGTTTAATCTTCCGCGTGGGAATCCTGAACACTCATATTTATTATTCATACATAGAATTCCAAAAATTCGTATTCGTAAATTATTTGAGTACATGAATGATGATTCCCCAATTCTTTACATTCTAATTGGAGATTTGTAGCGAATTCTATGTGTGCCGATAAGTGATTTTAGTGCTATCGATGTTTAATTTAATTATCTTTCTTGACAAAATTTGCAATGAAACGCTCATGACAATTCACACTCCCCACTTGCAAAAATGTTGTGAAGCAGAACACCAGACACAGTGACTTTGATTTAAAAGCAGAGTTACAGTAGCCAGTAGCACTCTCGTAAGAACAAGGCAATTCACAAAATGCTGTTGGGAGAACAAAGGAATTTGAAGCAACGATGAACCAGAGTTAACTAATTACCAAAATATTCTCCGGCTCAACTGTTAGCCGACGGAGTGTTCAGGATAGTTCGACAGAGCAGACTACAACATCAAACTCTTCTTAAGCAGAGAACTTCAATAATATATCAGCTACATTTTCTAAAAATTTAGGTCCCAATGATGAAAATTTAACTCAACATTGCCTGCTTAATAACCGCAGTTCGAGCCATAGACACAGCCGTAGCCTCCAGCATGACCTGCATGCGCTGGATTAGAAAGGGTGGATCTATACATTGCTGCAAATGGGTTATAACTTTCGTTTGCAGACCTACCCAGGCATTAAAAACTCTGCCAAATGACAAAAAGAGTACCATCAGCTTAAAATCCAAAAGAGAGCGAGCACAAGAACACTATAAAAGCTACATGAAAAACAGCAGTCATAACATCCATACTGAAAAGAAGATAATAGCTGTATATTGTTTATTTGATACATCTTCATATCAGATCATACTGACATGTCGTGAAGAGGGAGAAAGCGGGAAAAAACCGTTGAATGTGAGTCCATTAATTAAGAAATATAATTTCACTTAGCCGAGAACAAAAGGAAGAAAAACAACGATTACAATAAGTGTTAAATTGTGCTTCAGTCCTAAGGGCCCAAAGTGGTAATGTTTGTCTTTAATGCATCTCCAGCTACAAACATTACTTCTTTGGAGAGCGAAACCCCAATTTTTCCTTCATCATCGTGTGCTAGGCGGACACAGTTGAAGTGCTTAACTGCTTATCATTGGAACCTGCATGCAAAGGCGAAGCTAATTTAGATAATTACTTATGAACTATAACAAAATAAGTGACAAAAGAAGTAATATTCACGAGTTTAAAGAAAAGATAGTTTCGATTTCCCAGTAACGTTTGTATTAATCAGTCTTAGGTGCAAATATCCGCACTCTTACAAAGCATATGAATCAACGGAAATTTGTAACACTATAAATCCTTTTTCAACGTTACTATAAGGTGCTGTTCAGAAACTTTTACAGTATTGTACTGCAAAGCTTTACAGTATTGTAAAGCCCCTTTACAGCACTGTAAAAGAATTGATCCACACTTTGTAAAGTGCCAACGTCGGCACTTAAGAAAGATTCATACTCTTGTTAACCCCTTGAAAGTACATATAGTCCCAATAACTAATTTTTTTTTTTTTGAAAGATTAATTATTTTAAAATTAAAATAAGTTTCCAGTTTCGACGCTACCTATATGGGTTCGAACTAAACGAGTCAGTTCGTACTCGGAGCGGGACCCGTCACGTGCCTTGTTTGATGAAAGCAAAGCAGGTGCACCCATCCGGAAGAAACAGTTGGTTAGCAACATGGACCGGTTCTTACCAGAATACCAAGAATGAGTAATATTTTCAGTACTTACGACGACTGCATAGAAGTTATGTTTTCCTTTTAAGGAGGGTCCAAGCGAGCTCGACGGATATGAGGCTTGCACTACAGGCCATGCCGCCAAGATTGTAGGTCTTGATGTCGGTTCTAAGCTTGTAACGGTTCACTATCATGGAAGAAAGAGATGGGACTGGATTGAATAGGCTGCAGTTCACGATAAGGATTCTAACATCACTAGTTTTGAGATCAGTTTTGTCAAAATGAGAATCAAGTGCACCGAACATGACCGATTCAGCCTCGGACCGGGCTTGATCAAAGGAAAGATTGGGAGGTGAGGATGTTGCTCCCCCCTGTAAATACGTTTCGTCGCCAATACAAGCCCGGTTCGCTACACGTTTCTGGAAATGAAACGAGTCCTCTTGGAACAAGCCTCTATTTTCTGCAACTTTCAAGAACTTGTCGACCGAAGCTTTGAGTCTATCATCTGGTTTGTAACACGAGAAGTCGACTAGGTAGACAGCCCCGGAACGCTTGGACCAGAAGAATACTGCGAAAAGTAGAATAATTAGTGCGGTGGAAAGTGCAGGTAGTTGTAACTCGGCCATCCGGTTCAGTTCTGGACCGGCGAACCGGACCGGAGTTGCACGAGTACCCAATTTTTCCCATGCCCATACTTAAAAGAGAAGATGCATGGATTACTTAATTGTGACTTATGATATAACAAGTGTCCGTAAGGGGGAAAAAAATTAAATAAATAATAATAAAGAACAATGATAAAAAGTAAATTATAAAAACCCTACCCATCTTTATATAGTAAATCGATTGGATTTGAAACTTTCAAATGTTGTTCTTCAATTAATGGCAAGTCGTTGCAAGAAGAGACAGAATAAGTAGGTAAAATGGGTAGTTTGAAAAAACTACAGCGCGATATAGTGAGGGGCTGAGACGTTGAGGCCCAATGGCTATGTTATATGGCCCTGCCAACCCTCGTGGAATTATGCTTTAGATTGAAAAATAATAAAGTGTTAAAAAGTTTAATTTCTCTTTAATTAGAGTCGACTATGTACCTAGGGTTTAGCCAATATCCAATTGATCTGTATTTTCAGAAGCTATTCAAGAGATCTATGTTGTTATTTTTGTTGTTGGTAGATCTAACTTTTAAAGGATAAAATAATACTTTTTTTTTCTAAATAAAACTTATAATTCAATTAAATCAAACATGCAACAAGTGAAAAAGTAAAGAATAATCAATTTTATTACAGACAGATATATAACGTAGATAGATTAAATAATCTTTTTAAAATATAAAAACTAATAGATCGATAATTGACTTCAACGCTAAGTGCTAATTAAACGAGTATTTTTTCATATATTTTATTTCGAATATAGGGAAAATATTCATATCCAATATTGGATATTTTTCTCAAATCTTTAACTACGGATTTTGAAGAATTCATGTGAATATATTTGTTCCCATCGACAATCAAATACAATTCGCAAGTTGAATATCATGCCTCGGGAAAAAGGCAATTTCCTGTAACAAATAGATTAATTATATATGTTGACCGTTTATTAGTGGTTCAAAAAGAAACTCTCTATCCATCAACCTATATTTTCATAAAGACTAATGTGAGGCAAACTCATATCAAGTGACAATCTTGTATTTGTTAGTTAGAAGTCCCAATCAACCCACCTATTAATCTATATATTAATTTCCTAACATTGTATTTAAGGCTCTGCATGTTAAAGGCAATCGAGACAATTAGACGCTGCCCAATGCTAGCTAGTTAGCTTTTTAACATACATTGACATCTTCTCTCTCAATGAAAAGGTCAAATAGAAATACTAATTGGACGGCACTGGAGAGTTAGGGCAGCGCTGGAGCTAGCTATTGATGATGGCATTTAAACTTGCTTTGGCGCTTGTCTTTTTGCTTTTAAGGCATCAACAGACTGCATCACACATGGCTCTCAGATGGTATAGGTACGGATGGCAATCTTTCATGATAGGATGAGATCCCGCATTTGGGACGGGATTAAAATATTTTTTTATCTCACAAAAAAATATAGAGACGAGATTATGATTTTTTTTTTATCTCATCTGTATCTGTAAGACGGAACTGAAATTGATAAATTCTATCCCAATTTTTTTAATTGGAATAAGATCCTGCAGGATCCCCTTTTTTTTTTAATGAGATTAGAACATATTTTTATCTTAAAAAAATATATATAAGGACGGGAGTGAGATTTTTTTTATTTCATTTGTATATATGGGACGAGACTGGGATTGGTAAATCTCATCCCATCCCGTTCCATTGCTAACCCTGGGGCAAAGCCAAAGTTACGAACTTATTTTTCTTAGGCTAAACTAAAATAATCTTTGATAAATTAATGTATATATTTATCAAGATTAAGATGAAATTTTTATGTGCTAATATAAACATTATTAATTTTATTGAGATTATGGTCAATATATGAACATTACTTATTCTGTACTTCACTCACTAAGTCTTGACTCTTGACAACATCAACTGGATGTCGTTCTTGTCTTCTTGGCATGAATAATTTCAACAGACGTATCGTTACTATGCGAAGGACTTGTTAGTTCTAAGAGCACACGACGACCGAAGTCGTCGTTCGATCTCTTTCTAAACTTAAGCTTCATATTCGAAACATCATTTAATTTCTTATCTATCTTATGATGGTAATGCCTGTCATGTCATGCCATAAACTATACCCTAACAGTGAACATATGCATGGGTGATTTATAAATTAGAAGTAAGACCATTGTCCTGTTCGTGTGGTGGTTGACTTAACTAGCAATTAACATAGTTTGATTTCACTCATTATATTTCATTTCCTTTTTTTTTTCAATTATTAATTAAACATATTCACTCTATGTGAGATTCGATCCCAAAATTTAGGGTCATGATAAGATTACCCACTAACTAGTGGAGATAGGCCTTAGTCCGTTTCATTTTTAATTCAACACAAAACTCATTTGGTTTGATTCTAGTACTGCAATATTTCACTTAAAAATCTTTTCATTATTGTACTTTTTTCTAATATCCCCAATTAATAGTGAAAATAAATCTTTACTGCACTTAATGCATTACTCCTTAACCATTTACTATTCACCATATGTATCTGAATATTACCATAATTGGTTGAAATGTACATGTAATTAAGAGTGATAGAAAAAAGTCCAGTGCTCCCGCAGTATCAAGTCTTTTCCAAAACTACGATACAATTACTACATTATAGTATTTCACTTGTGGTCTCAATGTCATTAACTAATGACTCATATCATAAATACCGAATCAAACAAAGGTAAGCGAAAGAGTGCCTATCAACCATACAAATATTACTTGAAATGCTCATAAAATTGCCCCTACAAATCTTTTCATTATTCTTTTGGCAAAAATTATACAATGATACGAATCTTTGGAAAAAGATTTGAACAAGTTGGCTGTTCAAACATTATGACTAGACTGCATGTGACTCCTCTCAAGACTTTAATAGGTCATGCAAGCTAACTTCCGTTTCATATAGAACTACTGATGCTCCATGAAGCACGTGTACATTGCAATAAACTTCCTTCGTCCCTACAAGTCATTAAGCTGGCTGTTGGAGAAAAATTAATGCACGATAAATGTTTTGTTACATCATAATAATCTTCCTTTACTGGAAATTAACCAATCTTGGTGTCTAAATAAATACCCATTCATGCAAACGCTCTGTTGCAACAACCTTGGTTCTGTTCTTCACCTTCTTTATGCTCTTTTCTTCTCTCCCCTGCTTCTTGCAAATACCTAATTAACACACACACACGCACAAGTATATACATATAGATATAGATATAGATATATCGATGCATAATTTTATTTATAGAGCAGAAAATGAATATTATGAGTTACAATTTGCCACGTTCAAGTCCCTTGAGGAAATGGATGCTTTGGTGGAATTTGAGGAGCAAGGCCAGCACGAAAACGCGATGAAGATCCCATATCGCAAATATGTTGGCTTTAAAGGTAACTCTAATTTAAGGTGCTTGTAATTTTTCGTAAAGTGCCTAATTAACCGTAGATCTCATATATATGCAGCTGTATGCCACTGTGACGAGTGGATCAATCAATCGCCACTAGGCGAAGCCCACGCCATAGGGGAGGCCTTGCAAAACAAAATTGAGAAACCTGCAGAAGTTGAACGAGCATTCGTTCATATATATTGACTTCGAATGTGAGCACAAGGCAGAGCAGAACGTTGGCGACAAGCTACCCAGCAGTCAGCCATGATTGTTTCAACTCTTATTATTTGTAAATCACCTATGTAACTGTTGCAACTCTTATTATTTGTAAATCACCTATGTAACTGTTGCATGTGAGCACAAGGCAGAGCAGAACGTTGGCGACAAGCTACCCAGCAGTCAGCCATGATTGTTTCAACTCTTATTATTTGTAAATCACCTATGTAACTGTTGCTTGGGCAAAGCCCAAAGAAAGCTACTTGAAACCATTCGGTCAAGTCTCAAGAGATTATAGCCACTATTACTTAATAATTTAAGCAGTTGAGTCAAGTGACTTTTTGATATTTATGAACATGTTGTTAGAGCCTGCGACCAACTTCTGAATCCTGGTTCGTAACCATCCTCTAAATCAAGTATATTAATCTCACTACAAGGAGAACATTAATTATCTTCGAACAATTGTTATCCAAAAAATGATGTAATCCATGTTTAATACATTAATTACAGGCTAAGATAAAGACCCTTTTCAAAAAAAAAGGAGAAAGGATGGCAAGCACGCAAACTTAATGCAAATGTACTAGGTTTCTTGTTGTTTTGGTTGCTAGACATCAAGTTACTTCTGGCAGAAGCGTAATGGTTTTTATGTTTGATCATATGGAAATATGTTGAAGTTGAAATCTTTAGAAGACAAGCAACAAAACAGAGACGTAGAATAAAATGTGCTACTTCATTTCATTGTTTATACACAGTTCAATTCTTGCTGGCCAAGATGTTTCAACCACACGGCTGCATTTTTATCTTCATTGTACTGTTGATCTTAACCTCACTGCTCATTGGCATTATCGGTACTTTGCTGAGATACTTGCCACGTCTGCCATAGCAGGTTACATGTCCCTTGACTAATCAGGTGCTTGTTAGGAGTTGCTTCACTGTGATAATTCATCAAACATTTAGTTCACTTCATCAAACACCTTCATCAGATAATTTTCAAGACTTGTTTGATATCTGAAAAAGTAATTTGTATTCGGGTGGTATTTTCGAAGTCTAAAAAATTCCCTGCCACACAATTTTTAATGGAACTTTTTATTAATAAAATACCTTTAAAGAAAAAGTACCAGTACAGACAAAATAATAACACCATATTTAAAAGATTTTTATTAAATTGTAAACACATCCAAACCCATACACTCTTCTCTTCGAAGACCAAGTTTTATCGGATACATTACATGAACGCAGCAGCAGAAAACATAGCCCTTAATATTGTATGCAAAGCAGCTACCTTAACCTTAAACAGTATTGATTGCATGCTAAAGGCCAAGCCTGTTTACACAAGGTAGCAAAATGCTCACAGTTCGATAACTTCGTTTATCCAACTGATAAACGAATATTGTAGCCAGAGCAAAACTCTTTCCTTTGTAGTTCGCTATTGGCAAATTCGATAACTTCCTCCGGTAACTTTATATAACCACCATTTTGTTCGACATGCTGACGTACAGTGTAACACTCGTAATCAGAGACATACAATGAGTGGCCATCCAAGAAGCAGTCGTGGCCATCCAAGAAGCAGTCAAGACACGTTTTGATGGTCCCGCCCTTAAACCCTTTCTCGTTGTTTTGGCAATTAGCAGGGCATACATTTGTTGCGGATGGGCTAACTTCGTTTTCATTGCTGAATACGCACTTTGTTTCCTGGGTCCGTTGACATGGATGACCAAGTCATCCCCTACGTATATCCCTGTACACAAAATAAGGAAATGCCAGATTCAGGCATTCAGCACTGCGCATACACAGGAAAAGTTACAATACATACCGACATTAGTCTTCTTAATGAATACTAGAAGTAAGCTGACCATGATGATAGAAGACACCTTTCCACCTTTCAGTGCGAATGTGATCCCCAGGTTTGAGCATCTCCCTACCAATGCCCTCCATGTTTGGTCTCCCATTTTTTTCTTTTTCAAACCATCTACAGAATGGGGACAGTACAAATTATACAAATGCTTTGAACCGTCAAGAGACTTACCATTTAATGTTCTGCATGGGAATCCTAAAAACTCGTATTTATTGTGCATACATAGAATTCCAAAAATTCGTATTTGTAAATTATTAGAGTACATGAACTATGATTCCCAAATTCTTTACATTCTAATTGGAGATTCGCAGCGAGTTCTATGTTTGCTGATAAGTGATATTGGTGTTTTCGATGTTTAATTTAATTATCTTTGCTAACAAAATTTGCAATGAAAAGCTCATGACAATTCACACACCCCACCTGCCAAAATATAGTGAAGCAGAACTAAAGACACTGACTGTTTTAAAAGCACAGTTACAATAGTCACTAGCACTCTTGTAAGAACAAGGCAATTCACAAAATGCTGTTGGGAGAACAAAGGAATGTGAAGCAACAATGAACTAGAGTTAACTAATAACCAAAATATTCTCTGGCTCAATTGTTAGCCTAATGACTGTTTAGGATAGTTTGATAGATCAGCGTACAACATCAAACTCTTCTTAAACAGAGAACTTCAGTAATATACCAGCTACATTTTCTAAAAATTTTGGTCTCAATGAAGAAAAATTAACTCAACATCCCCTGCTTAGTAACCATAGTTCGAGCCATAGACAGAGCCATAGCCTCCAGCATGGCCTGGATTAGAAGGAGGTGATCCATACATTGATGCATATGGGTTATAACCTTGGTCTGCAGACGCACCCATTTGCGCCTGTGATGGAGCTGCAGCTTCAGCCATGAAATTCTGCCATAAGATAAAAATGAGTACTATCAGCTTAAAATCCAAAAAGCGTGAGCACAAGAACGCTATAAAGGCTACATGAAAACCAGCAGTCATAATAGTCACACTGAAAAGAAGATAATATCTCTATATTGTTCATTGTGATACATCTTCATATCAGATCATAACGAAATGCTGTGAAGGGGGAGAGAGTGGGAAAACACGCTGAATGTGAGTCCATTAAGAAATATAAATTTCACTTAGCCAACAATTAAAGGAAGAAAAACAACGATTACAATAAGTGCTAAATTGTGCTTCAGTCCTAAGGATCAAATGTCACCAAACTGTCAGCCTCTGGTGGGTTAAAAATAGACTGCAGCAATCCCAAAGGAAAACTAAAGAGCAGCTACCAGGCCGAACCAGATCTAAAGCACTCCCAAAACCTCTTGCAACACTTTTAAGAGGTTGTGCCAGTTAACCCAACTAGCACTCACAACGGCTAATTCCTATTTCTAGTATATAAACAAATTCCACTACTGCCATATAACCATTCATACTTAGTTCATTAATTTCAAAGTTTTACGGAACTGTTACGGTGTAATGGGTGTCCAATTACACTCCCATCAACGTACAACTCAAAGAATGTTAATATTCCCATACATTAAGCATTAACTTTTCCAAATCCTATATCCAGACGTAGAAGAAGTAGAACATATAGCTGGGTAAAAGACTTGAGAAGAAAATTAGATTTAAGAAGGATATGTAAGAGTTTTTTTGGAAAACAATTTAACAGAGAAACAGATATAGTAAAATCAGTTCAAATTCAAGACAAGGAACATTGCCTGAATTAGCTGCTGAGCAGTCTGGACTTGAGAAGCAGTTCCACTAATTTCAACTGTCATCTCCCCTGGAACGCCTCTGGTCTCTTGTATTGTCACAGTTGCTCCACTTGAACGTCGAATATAGCTTATACTTGCACCAGCTGTCCCAATGACAGCATCAGCATAAGAAAGTGGAATTTGCATTTGCTGAGTGACCTGAATAATCACATGAAAACCACCATTCAGATGTCTGGAAAAATTAAAAGAAAAAATTTATTGGGTAGGCCCAAGATTATGATTATATAAACTGCAATGCAGCCAAAGATAAGTTTCATCTAGGCTGCAGTGAACTTGCAGCATAGTATTTAAATTATAATGCATAATGCATTGAAGAATTACAAATAAACCGCAAATACAGCCAAAGATAAGTTTTATCTAGGCTGCAGTGAACTTGCAGCGTAGTGTTTACATTATAATGCAGAATGCATTGAAGAATTACAACCAAATGCATTTTCTATTAACAGAACCCTGAAAGAGAATATCTAAAACAAAAAAAATAAAATAAGCAATATACAGCAGATCACGTCCTATAATTTCAGTGTAAAAATCCAGCGATAATTAGCATGACATATTCATACCCAGGCAGAAATAACAAGCCAAGGCACCACTTGTTGGAAATCAAAGGGGCCCTCGGTTCAACTATCCATCACATCTTGGATTCATAAGCTTATATGTTCTCATTTGTTCTTAGGCTTGCCTGATATATTTGGTTTGCAGGGACTCATTTATAAAATTGGGGAAAGAGTGCTATTCTCTTAACTAAAGAAGGAATCAATATTCTCCTTCAAAAAGATAAGACAGAGAGATTGCATAGAATTATTATTCAGTTTTTATACTAAATAAAAAGAAATATAACCTGTGTTATCATGGATGGTGTCGACTGGGCATTTGAGGATCCATGGACATTCGCGGGGGCTTCTCTTCCATAGGCAGATATTCCCTGATGAGGCTGTTTCTCCATAGGAGGTGGCAAGTCAGCAGGAGGATAGTAACTCTCGGCTTGCCGTGGAGGTGGCATGTACTGAGGATTATGTCCAAAACCCGGGCCTCCACTAGGGGGCAGACCCTGAGGTGGACCCCATGACTGAGGAGGTGGCATGTGATCCATTTGAGGATTTGGCATTTGCATCTGGTTAAAAAAAATAGCAATTTAAAATATCACTATGTTATATGATAAAGTTGGTCTTGTTAGTTACTTCAGAGCAATTGTCACGGTATTACACTTACATGCATTTCAAATAATGGTATTATACTGCGGTCAACCAAAAACTTCCTAAGATGAGATCCAATTAGCTCCATAGCTTTGTGAACACCAGATGCATCTCCTACCACTTCAACAACCCTATCATCTTGAAGGGCAAAGACTGGGAGGTCTTCTGTAGCAATTCATTTTAACAAGTCTTAATATATACACAGCATACTATCAGGAATACATAAAGGACATAGACGAATTAATGAATAGTTTTACGAACTTTATCGTATGAGGTTCTCAAGGAATGTATTTGAGATAGCAAGCAATCGTCAATGAGAAATACAAAATCCTAGGATAAGGTGGTGGATTAATCATAACCTCAAATTTGAATGTAATAGCAGTGGACGATTGATTAGATGTTAACAATGGTTTAATGGTCTCCAACAGGCAAAAGAACGGCAACCACATCTAAAAAACACGTATCTGATAATCAAACATAGAACCTTCTGGAACATCACAGCAGTAAGCTTATTCTGCTCAATTTTAGAAGAGATTTTCCCAGCAGATTGATGAAATAAGATGAACATAATGAGAGAAGATGACAAAATAGAACCAACAGTAATTTCTAGTCAGAAGTAAGAATGAGGTTGAAGAATACCTGCTCCAAGGACTCTAACTATGCAATTAGATGCTTCTTGGATAGATTTGACTGTTCCTCCTTGTTTACCAATCAAACTTCCAGCTTGTGAAGCTGGGACTAACAGCTTTGTTGATACCTTGCCTCCAGTTCCAGAAGGAGCATGAGACGAATCACCATCCAAACCATCAACAATGCGTTTGTGCACCCTCAAAAGGCCATCCATAGCAGGAGGAAGAGAAGAATCAGGTTCCTCCTTGGCTGATATCATCACCTATTCATAACCGGAAAACAGTAACATCAGCATAAACATTAAAGCACTAATTTCGTAACTTAATTCCTAAAACCTTAAATAAAACAAGAACCCACCAAAACAAAAAAATAACTAAAGAAAGGTTGGGCGATCAAACTCTTTGCTTACAGAAACAAAAAATAAACACTGAAAAGAAAATTACAAATCACCTAAGACTCCACTTTCTTGTATGTGTAACAAACGTAACAATTTGTTTGCCAAGAAATCATGCAGTAGTAAATTAACTCCTCACCACCTTATTGTTGTAACAATGATCCAATGGAATTCCTATTCTATTGAATTTTATATGTTACATCCCCAATAATTACAAAAAATTACTGGTAGCTATGGTTTTACCAACTCATGACATCTTCTTGCCATCGCAGTCACTAAACAAAATATAAATTTGTTGCGACATTAAGAATAATTATTTTTTTCATTTTTTTCCTTAACATGTTATACTTTATCAACACATTAAGCCTTGGATCATAGGTTTTCTTTTCCTTTTCTCTTTTAAATGAGCTGATAAATAAAGATTTGATATTCTACTCAGTTAAAAGAACACAAATGACACGTACAAAAGTTACTGTATGTCTTTGAATATAACTGCTTAATTGAGTTAGATGATTTTAGGGGTTCATAATTTAAACACAAGTAGGCCATCTTCAAAAGAAATTTTAAGATTAACAGTGATCTTATGTGGTATTTTAAAGCTTATTTTAATAGGTTCTCTTGTGGCTTTTACAATCTGCGGCAAGACATCAATCATCCAGGTTCTGAAGTTACCAGAGACAACGGAGAGCTTCTTGGTACGGTTGTAGATTTTTATTCAACTCAGCTTTTCAGCACTTTGTAATGCTCAATGCTGATCCCTGCAATCTGGATCTTTGGTCCTTCAAGTTTGGAATCTTATTTTGATTTGTTGCCTTAAAAAGAGGCGGATAGAACCTGCACAGACTGATGTTTGTTATTGCAGTAAAGGGAATTTTATTTTTCTTTTACGGATTGCTAGTTACTACAGAAGACACTCCCTTCTTGTCCTCTTTATTAGTTATATTTTGTTTCAAGAGTAATCGTCTGATTAAGTTCTGTCTCAAGATGTAACATTTTCCATTTTTCCTTATTTAAAGAGAAATTGCAAAATGTTACATAACAATGCGATTAATCTGCCGCATAACATCCTCCTCCCTAACAGGACATTAACAAATTGACCAAGCTACCAGTTAATGTATAAATCATTCTAAAACTTTAGACAGAATGGGAGTTGTAGCTCACCTAACAACCACACATCTGCTTGATTGGATGAAAGTCTTCCAATCATATCCACTGATTAGAGGTACATTTTTTCCTCTCTTCATGCACTTCTCCATGAAGGATTACCTAATTTTCCTTTTGTTTTGTTCTTTAACTTGGATTAGAAATGTATTTCTGAAACTTTTAGCTTTGACAAGTAGACAATCATTCAGTGGTTTTACTTTTATGTCTTTCCAATATTTTAAATAATTATAAACATTTCAAACTAAATCTACTGCATATAGGGAGTTTTCTCAATTATGAGAGACCATAAAACTTTCAACAATTTCCTTTCGCATTTCTCACGTACATTCAGTCAAGCCATTTCTACGTCAATCTAGCACTAAACGACAGAAATTTTTTGAGCATAATATGTTATTTTCGCATTAAAGGTCAAACCAACAAACAACCTAATGTGTCTGTTAAAAAATTCAAAAGACAAATATACATACACAATTTAAATCCATATGTTTAAGAGTGATGTTGAATTTTCTTTTTTGAAAAAAAACTCCAATTGTGACCAGTAGGAAAACCAAAAAAGCAGTAGGATCTAGCTCATTGAAAGAGGTATCAGCCAACAAAAAATTAGAGTAAGCAGGTCTAGCTTACTCGCATATCAGCTATTTCTACATAAACTGCATGAAGGAAATTAATTATGAAAACTTACAGCTCTTTCTGTCGTCCCTGGAGGACCGTCAAGTATCTTAATTCGAGCTCTCGTCTCCTCAACTATTTTCTTGATGAATTCTCCTTTGCGGCCAATTATACTACCAACTTTTTGTGCAGGAACCAACATCCGAAACACACTCTCTCCAGGCCATCCAGGCCACTTTTTTTCGGTGCTTCCAACTGCCAAATTCACCTCATTTTCTTGTTTTTCTTGAAGCTGTGAGTCCTCAGGTACTATATCCTCCGGTACTCGATCATCAGATACATGATCCTCAGGTACATGATCCTCAGGGACTTGATCCTCAGTTACTTGATCCTCGGGGACTTGATCCTCAGGGACTTGATCCTCAGGGACTTGATCCTCAGTTACTTGTTCCTCAGTTACTTGACTCTCAGGTACGTGCTCCTGGGGTACTTGTTCCTGAGGTACTTCGGGTACTTCATATTCAGGCACTTCATACCCAGGAACTTGATTTTCAACTTCTTGATTCTCAGGTATTTGCTCCAAGTCATGGTTCCCATCATGTTCAACAAATCCCTGATCAGCTTCAGCCATAATATCCTCACTGTAACAAAACATAGATTCAAAAAATTATTTCAAAAAGAAAATGCATTAACAATTAGTATATTTAAACTCCGGCCATCAAATATTCTTAGTCACTGGAAGCAACAATACATATGCCCAACAAACAGACCTCAGGATTTCAACTGGACAATATTCACTTCTCCCAACCTTCACTAACTTAAGAAAATAAACTACGCATAGCATCGCAGAAAAATAGAATCTACAAACAATTCAAAAAGTAATAGCCCCAGAAAAAATTAACAGAAAAGAAAACAACAGAGCACAGTACTAACCTGCAATTAACGTGTTTGAGCTGGAGTACCTTAGGGTTTGAAATAGTAACACAATAAACCAGCACATAAGCATATAAACCCTAAAACTACAAAGACATTACGACTATAAAATAATTTAAAAAATCACAAAATAGCAAGAACCGACTAATGGGTCAAACATAAAACACCCAAATCACTTAAAAAGATATTGAATTTAAAACTACACACAATAATTACCGGACCCACATGTAATAAACCCTAAAATAAAACTATAGAAAAATACTTACATGGGTTATGCGAGGAGCTAATACTTGTACGATAAAATCTGTTGGTCTATGAGACTCTAGGAGTGATCTTCTGAGGAACGAGCAATCGGTTTATTTATTATTATTATTATTATTTCTTTTTCTCTTTTGGTTTTTGAAGGGTTTTTAGGCTTTTGAGCGAGAGATGAGAAAGAGCCGAGGGGAAGTGAAATATACTTGCGTTGTGTGTGATGTGAGGCGAGGCGATTTGGATTTGATTTTGTGGTCCTGTGAAGTAATCCTATTTGCATGTTGACCCCTATTTAATGCTTAATTACTACAATACCCTTTTAATTGGGTGGGCTTAACTTGGCTGTGTGGTCCAAGTAATGTGGGCTCCCTCTGACCACGAGTTCGGTATGGGGCTTTGATGGGTTTGAGGCATCTAACAATCCCAATCCCCTTTCCTTTTCTTTCTTTCTTTTTTTCCCCAAATTATTTTAGAAAATCAAAAGCATTTCCATTGCTAAGGAGGAAAAAAAAAAGCATTTCTTAGACAAACTACTATAAAAAAATTCTAATCAAACTCTAACAATAGAAAAAAATATGTATGTAAAATGCATTCAAGAATGCATTTACTAGACATCTAAAATGGATGTGAATATAAATGAGCGAATTTACGTTCCAATAAATAATACTTATAATACTCATAATTTTTTATTTTATTTTAAACAACGCTACTTTATTAATATTTGGTGATAACTATTTACTAATATATAAAAACTCGTGGCTTATCATAAGATGTGCTTATACAACATTAATGAAAAATGTCATTGAGACTCCACAAGTAACACCAATCGCAACGTTGATAGACTTGAGTGATGTATCGCTTTAGGCCATGGCGCTTAAGTTTTGATGGCTGCAAGTTGCTACTGGATTTAGTAGCAAGATGGAACTGTGGAAATATCCTCAATATCTTGAGGGCAATGAAAAGACACGGTGAGGGGTTCCAACTTCTACTTATCTAGAGCTTGGGCAAGGGCTTCTTGCTCACAAACGACAGATGGAATCTCTGTCTGCAAGTAATGGTCCATTCACAAATGAGAGAAATACTAGGGAAACCAAAATATCCAAGCAAGAGAATCAGCTGAATTTCTTTCTAATTAGCCATTCAAATATAATCAGCACCGTGCAGTAAGCTGAAAGCATACAGAATTCAATGATAGACAATATGATAACAGAGAGTCAGAGACGATATGATCTCTATAGCTCTGGGAAAGGATGTAATTAGAGAGAAGCAGACAAATGCCACTACCCCATATCGCCATATCATTTCAGAGGACTTCCTCTTTACTCTTTCGCTCCAATGTAGCAGAACTTATGAAAGAAAAATACCTATCAACCTCCTAGATATCACTACTTTTGCATACTGTAAGAGAAGATTTTGAACAAAACTACAACAAGGAAACATCAACATTGCTCCCATCTTTCTGGTCAATCATTGTCTTTGGTGGCAGCCTCTGAAGCTGGAGCTGGAGCTGGAGCAGGAACAGTCATCAGAGAATCGAATTTTTCGGATTTCCCCAACACAATTTCAATCTGCAAGTCATTACCCATTATAAGAAATTTATGAGAAATTTTTACTTCGTTAATACGTTTGCTAGCATATTAACCAACTGTATACTCAAACCTACCTTGGCCTTCTGAATGAATCGTCCTTTGTTCTCATCTTTCATGCCCACGGTAGATGTTAAGACTTCTGTTTTATGTATATGAAGGAGAGTTAACGAATTAGCTACCCTTAGATAAATTAAAGACAATGCTGAGCATTGAGAGGGGAGGATTCTTACTCTTCTCAGTAGCCAGTCCATTGTTCTTCAAAATCTCGGCAATGGTGACAACAGTAGTGATTGCTGTAAAAAGATATTATAGCAAGTATAGTGTCAATTAATTACTTGGTTTCGAGGTGCAAGCTCATGAACTAAAGCTCAAACTGGCATGATAATTTTATCAACCATTGGAAGTTTCAACTATTAATTAACAATCACAGGAATGTTTTTCGTCTAAGTTTTCAGCCCAGAGAATCATCTCCTGTATTTCCTTCTTTGGTCCTGACACAAATCCCGTTTCAAATCTTTGGAATTGTACAAGGGCATGGAGATAGTATCTAATGCCTTCCAAGCTTTCCAGTTTATCCTAAATCCATAACTGACTGTGACTGAACTTAAACTAAATGATACATGTCGAGTCATCTAAGTTGAATTAAGTGTCAATCGATCCCTAAGTCGCAACATCATTAATCACCATATTGAGAGACTGAAAGTTTAGACAGCAAAAATATGAAGACCACTATAAATCAGATATTTTGGATTCCTAGCTTCTGCTTGCTTTGTCAACTAGAGGCATACGTTAATGAATCTCTTCATAGGGCATAACTTCATCCACTTCGCGGCAACAGCAAACATAACTCCTAGTTTCAGCATGTCCAAACGATAACAAGAAGGGCCTACAGTTATAGTCCTTCAAATTAATCCCCATCAGATCTCCAGTCCACTGTAACTATTTCAAGTACAAGGTAACTTCTGTAATGTGCTTTCTCGTTATACAGGGAACTAAACTATGCAAATAGAATTCAGATATAAATCTATTTTGTCGCTGATGCAGAGAAACTGAACACCTAGAATGTGATGTGAATAATGAAAGAAAGGTGAATTTGAAGAACATACCCATGCCCAATGCAGAAAGCTCGACCTCATTGTGCTGCTGTATGTACCTCTGCATCAAAAGGACAACACGTGAAAACATTGCAACAATCAGGCCATGTACAAATGATATACGATTTTCCTAAAACAAATCAAAGTTTATGCACAATGCCTCGTGGAAACAGATCAAATGAAATGAAGCAATGCAAATTCCTTTTCTTAACAACAGAATGATGACAGTAAATACCAATATATATATATATAAACAAATCATGAAATCAAAATCTTTTATGATTTTAGGAGATCTATGATATCTCTTGAAAGAAGAAGAGAAAAAAACTACACGTTACAAAGGAAAAAGATCAAATTTCGCACATCAAAGCACAGAACGCGGAAAAGAAAATCAACTGAAGAACAAAAATACTTAAACACAAACATTGCTACTCATTATAAAGATCCAACGACACTAAACTTTATACATCAAAATGATAGGACCCAGATCACCAATAGGTTTTGCAACACCAAATAATTCATAAAAAACAAAAAAAATTAGATCAAATCATTCTACAATGAAAAGAATCAAGAAGAACAAAAACCCAGATGAGGAAGTTATATATACCTTAGCAAGATTAACATAAAAGAAGAGGGGCTTCTTGGTGTTAGAGACTTGGATTCTGTTCTTCTTCTGAGACTCAATGCTTCCAGTTGTTGTGGTTTTTGTTGTTGTTGTTGCTGCTGCTGCTGCTGCTGCCGCCACTGGTGCTTCTCCTGCCATTCTTGTTCACTTTTCTTTTCAATTCTTGTTGTGTTGCGTTTGTACAGAGAGAGCGGGAAAATGGTGGGGTGTAGTCTCAAGGCAAAAGGCCAAAAGGATTTGTAGAGGAAACCGTTATGCAAGGTTGGTTATGTACAGAGCGCGAGTGTGGGTTCTTAGACCAATGGGATTTTTACACGTGGCTTGTGTTGGTTGATTGTTGAAACGGTAAGAGGAAATGACGGGTCGATCTTTCGATTTTAGTCTTCTTTTAGATGGATTGACGGTTGCACCCCAGAAAAATTAAGATTTATTCATCCTAGTCCTCTGATTAGGGATCTTTATTTTTTTCCTTTTTTCTCTTTTCTTTTTTTTTCAGACGTTTTGCGTTAATAACACTTTCACATTTTGTAACACTCATAAAAAATTAGAATTTTGTCCTTAAATCGCAAAACATTTAGGTTTATGTTGATGCTTTAGAATTCAAATGAGTTGACATTTAATATGAAATTAATCATTCAATAAATAAATATTACGATTAATGTTTATGATCAAAATATTAGGATTATAATTCTAGATGCCAATTAGTTTAGTTGGTAAGATCTTATTGTTTGGAAATAAGAGGTCTAGAATTTGTAGGTTATAAGTAAAAAAAAAAAATTAAGTATTACGATATTAGTACACTTGAAAAATAAAGTCTTTAAAATAAAAATGAAAAAAAGGTGCCCTTGGTTTTATTTTACACCAATTATTTTCATTTTATGAGAATACATAATAATAAAATATACTTGGTGGCACTTTTTTTTGGTTTGCATAAAAGTGAATTATATTCAATTTACACTTTTTCTTCACAAAGTAGAGAACACAAAATTATGGCTTTCAAATATTTGAGTCTTGAAGGGTTCCACATGTGATTGTAATTGTTATAAAAAAAGGTGTAGACCCTTATCAAAAGAATCATAATTGTTTGTTTTTCTCTATTTGAACAGTCGCATTTAAAAAAAAATTATACGTATTTATAAGTTTATAACACAATTTAAAAATAAGTTGTTTTATTAACATGATCCCACACGCATTAGATTTTTAAGGTAAATAACTAAATACATTTTATAATTTTCATCTTATTACTTTCAAAATAAACTATCAAAGGAGGTATCAATTTGACTAAACACTAATTATTCTTATATGGATCCATTTGGTCTTGCGATTCTGTTAAGTTGAATAATCCACTTAAATGGGTGGGATCCACTTGAATTTAAGGGGATCTAATCTAAGTTAGATCTGTTATATAGACGGCATCTGTGATTATCTTATAGTCTTGTCCTTCTTATATTATAAAATAATAATAATGTTATGTTCATTTAATTAGATACTTAGTTTATATATTAACTAATTTGATGAATGAAGTTCACTATTTGATTAACTAAAGTGATAGATAATTATTAACCCTCATCATTTTTAATTTAAAATTACGAAATTCTACTAATCATGTATCAGTTAATACATAAACTAAGCATTTTAACAAAATACAACACCACTCATAAAATGAATAGAAAAAACAATTTAAAAGACAATGTCACATGCAGCCTCACATACCAAGGGTATTTTTGTCAACCAAATTTAAAATCAAACAGTTTCAAATGCAGGTGATGCTGCCCTAGACTAAACAGACAATAATTTACTTTGAAGTACCTGTGGTTTACTTAAAAAGCAAAAATATAACTAATTTATACAATCAATCAATCAATTAAGTCCTCACAAATTTTCCTTTTTCTTCACTTTGGTCCTTACATCGCAGGGGTATAATTGTCGTCATGCACATTTACGATGCACAGAACAACACGAGACGTGGCCTTGGCCTTGGATCGATTGATTAAACTAAGGTTAAGAACGAACCCTAGTTAAAACTAACTAGAGTTAAATATCAACCGTAAATCCTGGTCCCGGGTTCCAAAATTTGAATTTTTTAGAACAAAGCAGAGAGCCACCAGAGAGCTTCATCACCTCCAGCCATTTTCAGACATTACAGATCTGAAAAACCATCAATTTCGTTCATTTGCCCTAAGGTACGCTACCTTGTGAACCGCGTTTTTGATAATGCATGTTAGTTAGGTATTTTGTTTCCGTAAAAGGGTAGTGGGTATCGTTGAACTAAGGCTACGATTTGGAAATTTATGGATTTTTGAGGAAAATTTGGATTGTGAAATTGAGTGAAATTTCGTTTGTAATTCATCATTGAGTGATACTAAAATGATTAATTTTCATTTGTTTTATTTGTTTTATTTTAGCTTGTTGATACTTTTCTGTGAGTGGTATTATATTGCTGTAGCAGTGTTAATTTGCTTGTTCAAAGTCTTGACCTTTGTTACTTTCCATAGTCAGAGATTGAGGCATTTTTCAGTTTTATGTTTGTGTATTTGGCCTTCCGTTGGGACCTATGATCAACCCTAGCTTAATCCAGTGAAAATTTCCCATTTTTTGCCACCTCTGATATCGAAGGGTGAGGGAAAGTGGCATTTGATAATCCATTTTGTCTGAACTATTTTCTTCTTTCAATACCAGCACCGCCCTGATAGTGATATCCATGAATTGTGTATCCTATTCGAATATTTATTGGTTTTGGAAACACATACTATTGAAACGTGTTTAAAAAGAAACTTTAATCTTTAAAAGATGGAACAAGAAAAGGAATGTGTTCAGTGCCCTCATCAAGGATCATAACTTAGAACTTAGGAAGAAATTGTTTCAATGGGTTGAAAAGCAATTCCTTTTCTTTTGGTGATTGCTCTTTTCTACATCATCTTCTTCTCATATTGAATAAGATGCATATGATTGCAAATTTGCTATTTTTTCGTAGTTTCTAGGTTTTTTGTTGTTTCTTGTTCGAAGGCATTACAATCGTTAGTTTTCATATTGCACCATTGGTTTAATTTGATTTCACATAATAGTATTAGGTGACAGATTGATGTCTCTTGTTATACATATGTCCTGTACTATTAATATAGTTGTACCTTTTACCCTCTTATTCAGGTTTTAATGATGTTATTTTCTGATTGGTGTGAAAACTTTTTTTCTTAATTTTTAGCATATTGCAATTTAGTAGAATGTTAGAGTGTGATGGCCTAGTTTTTGATTTGTTAAATTGATGGATTATGTCTTTATAGTTGTTTAGAATAGAAGAAAGTTACAAGTTCATTCTGAATTGGCGTTGCCTTTCACTGGCTGACCAGAAATGAACCAATAAGAATTAGCCATCACACTGAGCGGGAAATAATGTTTGAAATGATAAACCTGTATCTAGTTAGATTTTGGAAATTTGAAGATTTCAAATTTAGAAGGATTCTTATGATCTGGTTTCTTTTTTTATTTAGGGTGCAAAATGCAGGGTCTCATGTACGATTTGGCTTGCTTCATTTAATATCAAAATTCAAGTGGAGTTGACTATAAATTACCTTTTAGAAAAATAGAAGACAGAGATGGAGAAGATTTGCGTGGCAGTTAGAGTGAGACCCCCTGTCTCACACGGAACCTCAGGTGGAGTCTTTTGGAAGGTTGAAGACAATCGTGTCTCTCTTCATAGGCAACATGACACTCCTGTGTCTGGCATTTCTTATGCTTTTGGTAACATAGCCTTCATCTCTCTCTTGACTTGTCATTTGACCTGATCTAGTTTTTAAATTTAAGTCTGTATCTGAGTGTGCATGTGTGTGCAGATCATGTGTTTGATGAAACTTGCTCAAATGCCAGAGTCTATGAGCTTCTTACCAAGGACATCATTCATGCTGCAGTTCAGGGTTTCAATGGTAGTTTTTCCTGCTTTTTTTTTTTTTGTTTATATTTGAAATTTGAAATTTGAATTTTGAATTTTGAGCTCGTTTGTCAGCTTTGTTGGCTATACTGTTGATTAGAGAACAATTTGAGAAAATTAGTGTATTACTAGGATTTTGAATACTACATTTTAAAGAAAGCATTTCAAGCACATTTAGGGTCGATGAGTATGTTTGGAATTGAGATAGTGTAATTCACAACTTGGAAGATAATGCAATCACTAGTCGTTATTTAAGTGGGTGTTTAGTCTGTAGACAGTAACTGCTGCGTTTAGTTAGTAGACATTAACCGCCAAGTAAAAGTGGGTTATCAAACACTTTTGTTATTGTTCTCTCAAAGTTAATTAGGAAACAAAGTGAAAACCACAATCTTACTGAATAATGTGTTATGTGGCTTAAGGTTTTGAAAGTTAGAATCAAAGGAGAGAAGTGAGTTATTCTTAATCATTACGTATAATGAAATAGAAGCACATAATTTTGATTTGGAAGCTGATTGTTTTGATGTTTATTTCACAGGAACTGTATTTGCATATGGACAGACCAGCAGTGGCAAGACTTTCACCATGAATGGTTCCGCTGCTAATCCAGGAGTTATTAGTTTGGGTGTTAAAGATATTTTTGACACAATACAGATGGTAAGAACCAATTGTACTGTTATGAAGTTTGCTGTGTGCTTCCAAGTAATGATGATTATGATATTTGGTATTTCATGTTGGCAGATGTCCAACAGGGAGTTTCTGGTTCGAGTTTCCTACATGGAAATTTACAACGAGGAAATCAATGATCTCCTTGCAGTGGAGAACCAGAAGTTGCAGATACATGAGAGTTTGGAGGTTTGATACTGATGAAGCTGTGAAAATTTTGATAGTTGTTGAATATGTATAACCACTGATTTTTATTTTTATATTTTTTTTCCTAGCATGGGGTATTTGTTGCAGGTCTGAGGGAGGAAATTGTCAACAGTGCTGAGCAAGTGCTTAAGCTCATTGAGTCAGGAGAAGGTTGAATACTATGTGAATGATAGTTTAATGCTTTTAATGCTTCTCGTTTATGCTCCTTTTGTATATTATATATCAATTTGTTCTTATATTTATTAGTTATTTTCTTTTTCAGTTAATAGGCACTTCGGAGAGACAAACATGAATGTACGAAGTAGTAGATCTCACACGATATTTAGAATGGTATATTTTTAATGTTTTACTGGAAATAAAGCTCCATCTGGTCATTATTATTTAAAACTCATTTTTCATTGTTTAATCTGTATAAAAGGTAATCGAAAGCAAGGGGAAGGACAGCAATTCTTTGAGTGATTCGTCTAGTACTGATGCTATTCGAGTTTCAGTCCTGGTTCGTAAAACAATTTCTAACTAACTATTGACTATTTTCCTCAAATATATGCATGTGCTTGTTGCCTCTTATTTTTTGGATTTGCAAGTCATTTAATATTCTACAACTCTTTTTACCTGCCCTTTTTTTTTATTTTGCATGTAATGTAGAATTTGGTTGATTTGGCGGGATCCGAGCGCATTGCTAAAACTGGAGCTGATGGAGTACGTTTAAAGGAAGGAAAGCACATTAACAAGAGCTTAATGGCTCTTGGCAACGTGATTAACAAACTAAGTGATGGTGTAAAGCAGAGGTATTTGATTTTCCTTCTGTGTGTGATTGTAGAGGACAGTAATGTTGAACAACAGTTTTTTAATGATAGAAATCACTAATGCAGGGGACATATTCCTTACCGTGATAGTAAGTTAACTCGCATACTCCAGCCTGCTTTGGGCGGAAATGCAAAAACTTCAATTATTTGCACTATAGCACCAGAGGAGGTAACATGTTATTTATGTTTTATATTTTCTGTTATCGTGGTTCTAACTTTTTTTGTTTTGAGAAGATGTGCAAAAGGATTGGCATCTTTTTTTTATTTGTTTAATTCTGGTTTAATTAATTGACATCATGTTACATTTAGGATCATATTGAAGAAACAAAGGGAACATTACAGTTTGCCAGTAGAGCCAAGCGTATCACCAATTGCGTTCAAGTTAACGAGGTCTGTTTATTATCTTGTTTGTATTTCAATCACTTGCTTTTAGTTGGCTCGGATAATTTACATACAATGTTTTGATATAATAAGACATAGGCAGGACTTCATAAAGTTGAGGACCTCAACTTAAACTAGTAGAATTTAGCAATAGATGAAATCCTTTGAGCATCAAAATACTGGCACTTGCCTATGACCATTTATGCTTATTTTGAAGCTGCATTTCACTATCCTTTTGGTGGAAATTTGAAGAGTAGCTAATAGTGGCTCAATTTGTCACAGATTTTGACAGATGCTGCCTTACTGAAGCGGCAGAAATTAGAGATTGAGGAACTGCGAAGGAAACTTCAGGTTGTGACAGTATGATATTAATTCTCCTCATACAAGAGTTTCAAACAACTAATGTAGTTCTCATCAAAAAAAAAAAAAAAAACAACTAATGTAGTTGATGTCTTTTATAGGGATCTCATGCCGGGGTACTGGAGCAAGAGATTTTAAAATTAAGGAATGATATGCTCAAGGTAATTTTTTTTTTCTCCTTGTGAATGAATTTACAATTTATTTCTGAGCGCCAAGGCTAAATTACATATATATGAATTATATTTGATCATTTTGCAATTATAGTATGAACTAGAGCGTGAGAAGCTTCAACTGGAACTAGAAGAGGAAAGGAGATCACGCAAAGAGCGTGACCAATGCATCAGGGAGCAACAGATGAGATTACAAAATCACAACAGTCTTGTTACTTCTTCAGGTGGTGATGGAAGCCATAGTGAGGTATGATGTACTTATGCAAAGCACAACATAGAAATTAATTTAAGTCACAATAAAGATTGTTGTAACTCAATTTTATATGCATTCTAATCAATGGAAACCTGATCATGTTGAGAAAAAATTACTTTGTGAATTAATTTGTGTTTAGCTAGTCATCATGTAAATGAATCTATTATTTCACTATTTTTATTATTAATCATACTAATATTCCGTATTTACTGGTAGGAGCAAAATTCTAAGAGACAAAGCTTCTGTGAAGAATGCAGTGATAGCAATGGTATATGCCAAGGAGGTGCTTTTAGAACTCCTTGTTCTAAGGCAGCTCCTAATGCCTTTGTTGTAAGGCGATCAAATTATTCAAGGCTACCTGAATATAGCCCGCTTCCAGATACTTTTAGCAATGTGGCTGATGAAGATACTTGGTTAAAAATGAACAAAGGTTACATAGCTGACCTTGATTCACTTCAGATGACTCCTGCAAGAAAAGTTCAATCCTTTCCCCTAAATGATGGAACTCCTGTGAGTTGATATTACTGAAGTTGTTCTTGCCGCAATTATTATGTTATTATAATGGGTATAATCAATTATGTTTTGAACAATACTTCTATTATTTCTTTTTCTCTTTTAGTTTCAAGTTCTTGGGCTCTATAAGATTGACAAACACTGTTCAGATTGCTTTTTAACTTGCTATGTTCGTTTTTTCATTTTTATACCCTACCTTGGTGCTGCAGAAGAAATATGCTAAATTGGAAAATATTTTGGTTTATTGTTTGTCACCCATCTATTGGAGGCTTATCACTTTAAAATCATGCCAGCTAAATATATCCTAAAATCAATTGTAATTAATTTTCCATGACAGTTAACCATATTAGTCACTCATTAGGAGGTTTTTGTTAGTAATTTTAGCAATTGCATAATTTCATACTGTTATTTTAATTGGACTCTTGTCAGGGTTGTTCAAATGAGGACTACAGAGATGTTCAAAAGCTCAAAAGACAATTAGAAATTGTCACTGAAGAGAAGAATGAGTTTCAGGTTGGTACATAGTCTTCCTTGTTTATGTTATAATCTGAATTTTCAGATCCTGCATATGTGCTTGAACCTGCACTTGTAAAATATTTTTCATTTGTTTATTCTATTTTCTCAAAGATGAAGAATACAATTTTTAATTCAACAATTTTATTGTTGTGAATTTCACTTCTGTGCCTAGCGAATCTGCTATATATTGTAAGTGCTACTAATGGGTATATAAAGTGCAAAATGCAAGTTCGAGTTTATGAAATAATCCTTCATAGCAAACATGACATAAGAGAAATAGTTTTAAGCCCTAGTTTCTTAATAATGTTGTTTTTGAGCTCTTTTCTTTTTCCATTCTAAGTAAATTTAGTACATTTTGCTTATTTCTACTATTCTCATATCGCAATATAATCAATAGAACTTCTATTATTTGTAAAAATTGCATACTGTTGATTTGACATTGTTTGACCTCTTATAGCCTTGAACCAATCAGTTTCTCTTTTATTTACATTTCAACATGCCTTTCTATGTTCATGCTTTAATGTTTTTACAGAGAAATTACAGCGAGGAAAAAATATTGAATGATCGATTAACTGGGGAGATATCAGAACTTAGACAAGAAGTACTTGTAATTCGAGAAATCCCTCGAAGACTATATGAATCTGTAGTGGGTTGCAAGGACTTTTATGAGGATCTTCTGTGTAGCATGAAGGTGAAACTTGTGCATTATGCTCGCAACTTTCAAATTTTTTCTTCAGATATTCAAGGAACTGATATTTACTTTCTATCCTTTTGTATGTGAATTAGAGCTTTGCAGCTGATGGGGAATCTTCGACTGCCAAACAGCTTGTTAGCACCAGTGAAATTGGCTCCAGCCTTTTCTCAACCCTGGAAACCAATTTCTTGATGGCAATGGATGGTGACAAGTCTTTCTCCAAGAATGATTCTCTAGTCCGAGAACAGTGCAAGGTATTTTGTGAGAGGTTGAAAAGCACAATTTCAACACTGATACTGTCAGAAACAGCACCTATTGACAATAAGCAAGTAAAGAATTCACTATGTAGTTGCGACAATAAGGTAGCTGCCTGGTCACAATTATCAAGATATCATATCTCAATTATGCTTTTATTCCTTATGATGTTTGTGCTGTTTGCTTTGTCCATATTATTACCTCTGTTGACTGAGTGGTAATAAAAAATAAATTATATGAAAGTTTTGTCTTTATTGTTTATTTTGGCCATAAACCTCTGTCGACTGAGTGGAAATAAAAATAAAAATTATTTGAAAGTTTTGTCTTTTTTTCCCCCAATAAATTGGGATTCATTGTAAGACCTTTTTGATTGGCCATGTTCTTCTTCTCAAAATCATAGAACAGCTTAAACTTAAACTATTTATAGTATGACTTCTAGAAAATGGCATGTTTTCTCTACTGTAGATCCATCTTCCCTAAATTTCACAACTCTAGTATCTTGTTGATCTAACATGGCATAACTCTACTTTCTCGAGGAATAAATTAAGGATAAACCTTGCTTTTAATTTGTTTGGAATTATGATCCTTAACAATTAACAGTTAAGACCGTGTAAATCTGAGTTCGAGTGCTAGAAAAACTTAGTAATTTTTTTTTTTTTTTGGGGGAACAGAAGGATACCTATCAAGGTTATGAAAGTAGAATGAACTCATCAACTATGTACTATGTACCATGTACTAGTTATGGTGTGACAGAAGTTCAATTTCTGAACCACACCAAAAAGTTCAATATATTAGTTGCTTTGCCATGTGACAACTTGATGTTATGAACATGCATCTAGTAGCTTTTAGCCCAGAAAAGATCTCTAGTATGGTAATTAGTAATGAACACTGCCAAAAGAAAATTAAAAAAAAAAAATCATATCCTGATGTTGCTCATAGACTGCCATGACAATTATTTTTCTATCTTAATTAGGTTGTTTATGTATCCAGTCTGTGGCTTTTCTTGACATATAATATTAGTTTTAGAAATGAACTTGATTCGTATGTTGAAATACACCAGATGTTAAAGGTTCTGTTATGAATAATTGATGTCTGCTAGTTGGAAGACTTTTCAAATTCATGCCTGCATATGTTCACAGTATGTTTTTGCCCAAAACCAGAACATTGTATCCAGTCTTTTGCTTTTCTTGACATACGATTTTAGCTTTAGAAATGAAGTCTTGACTCGCACGTTGCAATGCACCAGATGTTAAAGTTTCTGGTACTAGCAATTGATGTCTGCTAGTTGGAAGACTTCAAATTCATGCCTGCATATGTGCATACCATGTTTTGTTCAAAACTAAAACATTGTAGGCTGCTTCCTATTTTTCTATTTTCTTTAAGATTTAGTTTTGAATGCCATTAAGGGCTGTGCTCAGGAAGAAGAATCTACTTGTTGGAAGGAGAAATTGAGCAATGAACTCAATACCATCAAGGAAAAGCACCACGGCTTGGAGAAAGATTTAGATCTCAACAACAAGCTTCTGGAAACTTCCAAACAAAGGTATGATAGCTTGGAAAGAGAGTTTCGGCTGTTGAAAGAAGAGCGAGATTCTTTGCTCAACAAAGTATCCGAATCATCTCAAACACTTACAATGGTTACCGACCAAAAGGAAAATATCTTGAAGGACTGTAACGCTGAAGTAGAGAAAAGGAAAAATCTCGAGGAAGAGATTAAACAATTCAGCGCGGCTTTTGCATGCCGGCAGAAATCGCTTGTTTCTTTCCACAGTGATCTGAAATCAAAAATCGAGAAACTGAGAGCCCAAAATCCAGTTTCTGTACCCAAATCTCTAGGGTAATACTGAACATGAACTTCTGAGATGCTATGCTTTGTAGTGTATTGAAATAGATCATTTCTATCTAATCCACATTATTTATTCAAGTTTTCATATCCTTGAATTGGAGCTTGTTTATGCAGTTGCAAGGGAATATATTAGGTACTTGTTGATATCAGCTTGGTGTCGTTAAACAGTTTCTGAGTTGTTTGAAACAGAGATCTAAGAGTTACTTCTATAAATTCACATATCTTAAAATTTTGCACAATACTTCAGAATCCTAAATAAGATTATCAATCAAAATGTTAAATAATTAAACTCTTCTGTGTTTTGGTAACATCTCAATGAAACTGGTTTATGGGTTTCGGAAAAGGCTGTTGTTGCATGTGCCGAACTATCTAAATTTCTCTTTTCATCAGCTCCAAAATTAGGATTACTTGAGTGAGGACCATTTTTAGTCTTGTTCCGAGTCTTGATTCTTTTGAACACAACCCATTTTTTTTTATGAAGTTTAAAAGACAATGTACCCTTATCATAACAAATATTTCCATTTCAATTATGTATGTAAGTCTCTGTCTTACACTCTATCATGAAAGCAAGTTGCCGTCTGACACATTTTTGACGCACGCATACAAGTCTTCTTCATGCATGCAAGACTTATCCTGTTCTTAGCGTGTATTGAAAGATCCTGGTGCGGTGTGATTACAGGATAACGTCCTACAAAAATGTGCAACTAAAAATTTAGAAATGGATTTCATTATTTCATTATTTCAACTATCAACTTATAATTTTTCAATGAAACTACAAATTTTCATATATTAATTTGAAAATACTTTGTACTAACTTAGTTGAGTATTGTTCTTACACTAGAGATTTGGTAAGGAAGAAATATAAAAGAATCTTGAAATTTTCAAGTCATATCCAAATCTCCGAATCAAAAAATAATTCGCCATTTTTTTTTTATGAATTTGGGACAAATGATTAAAGTTCCAAAGAAAATTGGAGAGTTTTCTACCATTGATTTGGATTAGAGTCGTTTATGAATTGAGTTTTAAATTAATAACTTTGGATTCATTATTTTGTTTGCTTCCTGTTTATGGGGATCAAACACCTTCTCGAGCATCAAAAAGTTTGGACCATGTACTAGTAGTTAATATCATACTTAAGGTGGAGAAAAGCTCGAATCAATTTTTTTATTCTCCCAACCGCCAGTTATAAAAAGTTATTTAAATAACTTTTTATTTGATACCTTACTACTACAACAAATTCTGTTAGAGTGTAGTCCGATAAAAAATGGTAGATTCAAAAATTATAGGAATTTTGAGAATTTAATCCGATCAAACAATCTGACTTTATATTTGATGGAATCTAAACCAAGTTAAATTGTATTCGTTAATAGCTTTGATATGAATGTCAAAAAATAGTAATAATAATAAATTTTAATACATAAATCAATTCAATTTATCCAAATCATTGATGCGTGACTCAATAAATATTTATGAATCTAGGTTGAAAAGAAAAAAAAGCTTAAAGCAATAATAACGACGTGGATCAACCTTTTCAATTCAAATTCGTATAAACAGGAACAAAATAGCCAACAAAACAACAGAATCAAAAAAGGAATATGAAAGGTCCATAGACTAGGTATAGCCAAAGGGGAAAGTCGAGTCATCTCAATCATGGTGTCATTATCTTTCAATTTTCGATTGGAACATATACCGATTACGTGAGGATATCAATAATGGTGCGGTCCCATACACAAACTACTAATATGGATCAAAAGAATTTGGCTCAAATTGGCCTTTCTTTTTAATGAATTAAATTTTAGTTGGAATTGAATTGAAAGGTTCCCACACGTGCAAAAGGAATTAGTCGGTGAATGAAATTGACAAGTAATTACATTAAACCAACACAAGAACATGAGGGACTACTAAAATCTATTGTGTGGTCATTTTCTATTTGATTCTTAGAAACAAGTAAATGAGCAAATCAAAATGGGCTATGGGAGATATTAATAATCCATGAGTTATTGTTTCTCGCTTCAATGAATTTTTCTTTTTAATCAAAGTTTTTTTTAAAAAAAAAAAAATTTATGGAGCATTTATTTTAGTTCATTTGGTAGCATGTTGTTATTAACAAATAAAAAGTGCTTTTCCAAGAAATGGTATTAGATTTGTGGGGAAGTGCTTTGCTATAGAAGTACTTTCAAATAGATGTCATTACTATTTTCTATAAGCAATTTTTTTTTCTTGTTTTCTTTTTCTTTAGGTTATTCAAACCATATTATCTAATCTTTTTGGTTCAACAAAGTAAGACTATGTATACTTTTTGTAAACGCGATTAGAATTGAATCTCGTATGTGGGAATTTTAAATCGATCAAGATTATGGTCATGGTTTGTTCACTTCCGTGCCGCAGTAGCTTAGAACAAATCAATCTTTAATTAATTCGAGACTTTGAGTCAACAAAGGGAGTTATATCATGATAATGGACGAACTTGACTCTGAGCACCTGAGGATAAGACAATTGAATTGCTTCAGGTCTTGTTTATCCATATACTTTTTTTTTGAAAAATAGTATATTACAAAAAGAAATATACCCATATTTACAGTTATATAATTATTGAGATAAACGTAGATTAATTCTTTTATAGAACAACTCAGATATATGTATAATCACTAATATATGTGAGATATATCTACCCTTTTTATTTACAATCTTCTCTAATGTTTTGTTAATTATTGTCCTAAGAGTAAAATTAATTAAAAATATTTGTGAAATAAAAAATCTATCATAAAGGGGAAGAAAAGGGGAAAAAAAAAAAGATATGACTACCAAAAAATTACACACCGACGTACTTTTAAAACCTTTAATTCAATGGTGATAATTAATTTGTTTAAGAGGACTTTCTTTTCCCCTTTTTTTCAGTTAAAAAGAAAAAGTTTGTGTAATTTACAAATGTCCCTATTGTACATAAGTTGGGCTCACTCCATTATTGAAAATTTGGAGTTGGCTTTTGTGATCTAGCCACCATACGTGATGCATATTTTTCATCAAAGTAAGACGAGATCTATTGAAGCTTCATCAGCATTTGATATGTAGAGTTTGCATCCTTCTACACGATCAAAACAAAAATTAGGCAAATTAGGCATCACAAGTAATCCAATATATGTATAGTCGCCATTTTGAACTCTGATAAAACTTGCTTTCCCACCACTTGATTTTGACGAATCATCCCAAATACACATAAAGATCATGACTGCCGGTGATGGAATTATGGGTGGATCTTAATTGATGATGATGATTTGACATAGCAAATATGGCCCATGTGTCACACTTTTATATTGTGGCTTAAGTTATTGACTTCTTTTAGAATCTTAGATGATTACGGAGTGTTTTCTTAAATTACATTTATTTTAAGTTGTAAATTTATGACTAAATTTTTTAATGTAAAAATCAGTCATAGAATAATAGAATGAAGTGGGGTAAATGGGTGAATTTTACTTAATTATAAATCATATTAAATATAACTTAGGGAAACCAGATTATAAAGGTATGTAACTAACAATATCACTGCTCCCTTTGTTTAAATATTTTATTCTTACATCTCATCTCAATTGATATAAGACATTAATATGATTAAATTAATGTAAAGATGTAGGTGAACAAACTTTTCCTTCTTGATTCCTATTTATAGGTAGTTGTGTGTTAACTAATAAAACGTTTCAATATGAATTGATGTGTTCATTAAATAGCTGACGGAATTCTGTAGGCTGTAGCATTACTTGTTTGATATGCAAATTGATGTTTAATGAAGTCATATTCTAAGTGACACTGTCTTGACATGGACGGATAACAAGAATTATTAATCATACTAATTAATTAAAACAATCCATTGTGAAATCAACACAAAATAGATTGGGGTCTACAACAAAAATTAAAAATTCATTTTGGGATATGATTAGTGTTAATTAGTCATATGGCATGTGTTAGGTGCCATGATTAATTTCACCATTAACCTCCATAAAAAGAAATTTCATGAACAAGTTTGTCTTCGAATTTGACCCAACACATTTTTCTTCAACACATGTCGCGCATCTTTGATAAAAATTAAAAATCATAATCATGAATCATATCAACATAATAAACAAGTCCATCTATTCATATATCTAATAACTTTTTATCTGATTTATTGATATGAGAAGTCTGTTAGGATCTGTTTCAGTGTACCAAAATTGAATTTAAATTTAAAATTTATTTTTACAGAAGGCAAAAATTTACTCTTACGCATGTACAAAGTACTCAAACCATCGACCTCTATATTAACAAGAATATTTTTATGGAGTGACTTTGAATTAGGTAGTTAGCATGCATAGATTATTATTATTAGTATTATTATTATTATTATTTGATTACATGAGACTATTGCTTAAAATACAATATATTTCATGATATTATAACTGGTATTTACAATCATATAATTACTTAGATTAATTTACATAAACTCTTATATAAAACAGCTTAGATTTTAACCTTCTCTAATAATCGAGGTACTTCAACTTTCACTCAAAGAATGAAGAAGTAAATTTAAATTACATCTCTCACAATACTTATGTGGAGATTCGAACCACTTTCCTCACACTTGTGAGGAAGTGGCCCTAGCCACTGGGCCTTAGCCCAGTGGTTAGCATGCATGGATTATTATCAATGACTGAAAATAAGATACTTGCGCTAAAAAAAAAAATGAACAAAAATTCTCTAAATTTTTGTAATCTTCAGCATTTCTGAATATGGACGCACGTATACAATCCAAAGTCCAAACTAAGTTATCACATTTATTATTGTAATTAATTTCATCTTTATTTATCAAACAATATTGTCAAAGGATTTGAAACAATGTTTCTTGAATTTTCAATTTCATTGTCATGGATAGTAAATATCTAAGGGGTGTCATTAATAATAAATGCGGGCTGATCTAGTGTGTGACGTCATGTATGTTATGGTGCACGACGTTGTGCATGACAAATAATGAATGGGCAGTTGTGGCGCCCACAGAATAAAGCCTCCTGTCATTTTTTGCCACGAGCGACATGACGCACCATAATGTATATAACGTTGTGCACTAGATCAGAGTTCAATAAATAATAATACAAAATTTTAAAAGTTAATCACTAAAAATTACGCCAAAAGTCAATACATATACCCTAATATTCCAGCAAGCACTACATAAAGTCAAGTTTTTGCCACTTTTTTCTATAAAATTATTGGTTTTTTTTTTTTAACGAAAACAAATATACGTTTATATAAAGTCAATTCTTTGTGACTCCGGATAAGTTTTTGAGCAAGTCGCTTCCTTCAAAGATTGAGAAGATTATTAACCAAAACTTGTATCCGAAAAGACTTTTTATCCATGTCTATCGAGCCACCCATCATTAAAGTAATAATAATAATAATAAATAATAATAATAATTAAAGAAACAATGTAATCCACTTTAATCACAGAAAAGGATTTATTAGGTTTCTGTTAAACCCCTTGAACTAAAAAAGCAAAAGCAACCCGAAAAGTTGATTTGCATTGCTGTATTTCCTATAGAAGATATACATAAAGCCAAACGTACCTGAGTTAACTAATTAAAACAAAGAGTGTAAGAAAAGTAAAATAAAGTAGAGTATACATAAGTCACTTTTGTTGGGAGAACTTATGCCTCTCGGTTTGAGTGAAAACTTCTAATATAAATTGTGGTCTGAGTTTAAAGGTGTCTCCTACAATTAAAGTCTTCCCTAAGATAATTCGTGGTTAAGACCCAAAAAAAAAAAGTAGAGTATACATAGAAGCAAAATAAAGTAGAGTATACATAGAAGATTATTATTATTATCATCATCATCATCATCATCATCATCATCTTTGGTTATGACACTAGTGATTAAAATATCAAAATTGGGTTAATTTTCATTTTCATAATTAATTATAGGCACATACGCTAATTAATCTGGTTTTTGACAATGAAACTGGTCAATTTAAGAATGTTTGCATAATATATACATGAGAAGAACTTTCACTTCCTTCAAGTTAGGGCACAAGAGTGAAGAAAGAAAATGCATCATGGCCCTACTTTGTCTTGCCAACAAGCAGCATCATTTTCTCCTTTTTCTTAATTTAACCAAAAAATTTTGCCGCCAATTGCTCCTTCACGTCCTCTCCCCCCATATATATATATGATGAACCGACCCTAGGTTTAGGTTACTTGAAAATGCTCTGATTTGGACGTTTGCATTTTTGAACTTTATATATCAGTGTAAATGGTTTTTACAGTATTGAGAGGGACATTTACATATATGAATGTTAAAGATGAGAGTTAAGATTTATTTTTCTATGCAAAGGATAAATCTACGTTTTATAAAATACAAAAGTCCGCACTTAACAAGATAACTCTTAATTTACATTTTATGTAATCTTTATAACGTGGAAAGTTGGCATTGGAGGCAGACTCGTACCTTCACAAGGTCTACATTATTTGGACGTAATTTGAATAACTGAAAGTGACATATATATGTGTGTGACTGTGTGATGGCTAAAGAAAAATTAATGAAATATATATATATATAGTCAGCTGATGGCTGGACTCCATTAAAGAAGAGGTTGAAAATTCAAAAGAAGGTGGGAGGCAAAATTTTCTAAAGGGAACTATTGACATTGAATCTTTTTGACCTTTTTGAAGCTTTGGAAGATGAGAATGTTCAAAGGAAATGACCAAAAGTTGCATTTATTTTGAATATGGGGACCAGATGCATGGAAAGACCTCCATTTCGTATTCAAAAGTATTTTCTAATTAATTCATTAACCACCCACACAATTAATCAGTTTCTAGTTATTATTAAAATTAAAACATCTGAACATTAATCAGTTTCTATTTACTCAACAACTGCGAGAGAGCTGGCTCTCTCATAAAGTGCATCACGATTTTTGTTAGTATTGTACTGTATATTTTAAAAGGTTTTGATGTGCAAGAAAATTGTAAATATGGTCACGGGAAATTATATTGAATCATTGAATGATCATGAAACTCATAAATTCTTCGTAAATTAATTGTACCAAAAGCTAAAGAACCGAGCTGGTTTCAATAGCAGGTGGTAGCTATGGCTTCATTATTAATTAATTGGTTCAGTTCTTTTTAGGACACATATAATTCTTGCTTCCCAAACAGAACCTACAGAAGCAGATCGCAGAAGCGCTTGTGGAAACATGCTTTTGGCAGAAGCTGTTCATTACTTTGATGAGTGAATGAGGGCTTTTCACTCTCTTATGCAGCTAATGTATATATAAGCTGAAACATCACTGTGATTCTGTAAACAGAAAAGCCTTGACTGAGATGAATTTTGACCATTGTTTTAAATTTGTCTGTCTGGTCAAAGTTTCCATTTTTCAAATAAAATGTTTGTTGATTTTACAGGAATAGTTTTTATTTTCTAGTAAACTGAATCATAAAACTCGTAACATTTGTGATTATGTAAAATACATTTTTGAGGAGTGAATTAAATCCCTAATCTATTTTTACTTTCACCGCAAGAGGCCAAAATGGACAAGTTATTTATTTATTTATTTTTTCTCTAGGAAATAAATACAAATTAATCTTGAGTTATTTTCATAATAAGTGATGATGTCTATTTTATCTAATTGATATTGATATATTGACACTGTAATTATAAATCTGTATGGACCGATTAAGTTCAACTTATAATTTAATAGAAGCGCTGATGAGTGTAAATTTAAAATAATAATAATAATAAATCAGCTTCAAATGAATAATTTACTTCAAACAATCATAAATATGCAATTTTAATTCACTTGAGAATGGCTCTGAAAAATTTACTCTCACAATTTATTACAATTCTAAAATCTAACTTCATCTATTCAATTTGAAGAACCCTCCAACATGAAAAGACACACCTTCCCACATTTAGTATACGCCATACTCAATTACTTGCATTTACCATCTGAATTCAAACATTACC